>JANAVB010035817.1:3182162-3284662 GCA_029216955.1 Iris pallida
CACTTTGCACTTAGGGTGTGCGCAGTTGGTGCAACTTGCAGCAGAACGTGCGTTTGCATGTTCTGGGCGGTTGCTACATGTTCGGGGTGGTTTTTACCATGTTTCTAACTTTGTGGCAACCGAACAGTTGCTGCAGGGCCTATATAAGGCATCCTCTCTCTCTCTCTCAAGGCTGAGGACATACAGAAGAAAAAGAGAAGCCACCACAGAAAGTTTACGAAGTATTTTTTAACACAAGTAAACAGAGATTTCAGACGTGTTCTTTAACACAGTTCTGATCTTCCAGTCGCCTTCGAGAGAAAGAGAGGAAAGGCGCCGCACCAGCGTTGCTTTTGCACGAAAGTTTGTGTCCATCCGAGGAGTCAGAAGAGCAGGAGTGTTCCAAGTTCTTCGACGAACTTACTGGTTCCTGGAAGCTGTTCGTGTAGGGGGAATAAAGCTTTGAGCAACGGTGATTATTCACCCCAGCAGGAGTTCTTCCATCTTTTGCCAGTCACCTTCTTCGTTGCTGCCAGTAATTCTGATTGTATCTTCTTTTTAGAAGTACTACGATCTGATTGCTGTTGATTACGAAACCTTTTTAGATTCTCGTAATTCAGAATCACCTTCCTTGAAGTGTTGATTTGAAACATTGTTTTTATAATTGTTTCATTTTTTCAGTTTTTCATCGAAAAATTGTGCCCCGGCACTAATATTTTGTAGTTCCACTTTGTGAGTATTTCAAATACACTATAGACAAAAGAAAAGAGACTTTTGTTTAGTCCCACATCGCTTAAAACCCACACTTGTGAATGGGTATATATATGTTTACACCTTCTACTTGGTTGTGATGAGTGGGAAGTAAGAGGGGTGCTCGCGCGCCCGGGGGGCATTAGGCTAGAATGCTCCCGGTTTGGAGGGAAGCTCCAGAAAACCTTAATGCGCAACACGACCCTACTTTTTGCACTTTCTCTTGGTAGTGAGCCCGCGATTTATGCGGCCCATTATTTAACCTCTACTACTCATTCAACACGTCTCATATACGTTCTTGATTCTACTCCTGATATTTGGTTCACGATCTAACATTATTAGAGTTTTTGTAACTTTATTTATTCGTTCGTTCTTCACAGAAAGAACACACCGCTGAGATCCAAAACCACCAAATAGAGAGATCAGAAATGCTGTCGTTCGTCTTTTCTCTGTTCGAATACAGGTTGCAGATAGGTACTGCTATCTATAACTCGTTGTTGTATCCTGGTGGAAAGTCGCCGTTCGAGCCTTACAGTTACGTTAAGGGGCAAATCTTTTCTTTAGGACAGTGATTCACACGCCTCAACGATTCTGAGTTCTGTTCCAGAAAGCTATTATTCCAACAATCTCAAGAAAAGATGACTTCTCAGAACAATGATCTCGCTGCTGCTGCTGGATCTGTTCAATATTGTTCAAGGCTTTCTGACGTGTCGAAGATTGAAGTTTTCAACGGTACCCACTTCAAACGCTGGAGGAAGAGGATCTATGTCAGCCTAGACGTGCTGAACTATGCGAAGTATCTGACTGAACCTGAACCAGAAAACTGGCGGCTATGGAATTTGATTCAACTAACATTGAAGATGCTGCCAACGCTTACGATGATTTCCAAAAGCTGCACGATGAGTGGCAAAAAGGAAACAAGGTATGCCGATACACTATTCTAAACACCCTGTCGAATGAGATCTTCGATATATACTATTCATATAAATCAGCTTACGAAATCTGGAAAAATATGAATAAGAAGTATATAATCGAAGATGCTGGTACTCAAAAGTATGCTATTGGAAATTATCTTAAATTCCAGTTTGTTGACTCTAGAGATATCTCTTCTCAAATCATTGAATTTCAAGTTCTTTTAAATGATTTGAAAACTGAGGATATTGAACTCTCTGACGCTTTCGTCTCTGGTTGTTTGGTTGAGAAACTACCTGAATCATGGAAAGACTATAAGGACAAAGTGAAGCACAAAAGGATGAAGATGAGTCTGGAAGACGTGATTATTCATGTCCGGATTGAAGAAAAAAATAGGAAACTTAACGCAAGATTAGCTACGGAGTTTGACTCTAAGGCTAATATTGTGGAAGGTAATCCCAGTTCTAGTTCTAATCGGTTTAGGAGAAATCCTAAGAAAATCGATAAGAAATCTTCTATTCCGAAGACTAACAATTCTCGTCCTTTTAAGAAGAATAAAGGAAATTGTTATGTTTGTGGAAAACCCGGACATCATGCTTTTCAGTACAGACACAAGAAGGATGGAGACAACAAAGATGTCACTCCGAAAGCTAATATAGTGAAGGATGATGTCTTTGCTGCTGTTGTCGCTGTTGTGAACATGGTGGCTGAGAAAAAAGACTGGGTTATTGATTCTGGAGCAACCCGTCACATCTGTGGTGACTTAAAGTCTTTTTCAGAGTACACCCAAGTGAAAGATGGAGAAGAACGAGTCTATATGGGTGACTCTAGGCCTGTACCCGTCCTAGAAAAAGGCACAGTTCTTCTCAACTTGACTTCTGGAAAAACCCTTTTACTGGATAATGTACTGCATGTTCCTGACATTCGCTGCAATCTGATCTCTGTGTCACTTTTGGTTCAAGCTGGAATCAAAGTGAACATGGAATGCAACAAGGTAGTACTTTCTAAGAATGAGATATTCATAGGAAAAGGGTATTGTAACCAGGATTTATTTCCTTTGAATGTACTCAAAACTGTTATTAATGAAAATTCTGCTTCTTCTGCTTATATGGTTGACTCTTTTGATTTGTGGCATGGTAGACTAGGACATGTTTCTGCACCTTATATTAAAGAAATAAAAAAAATTGGTTTATTGCCTAACATCACTAAACCAACGAATGATAAGTGTGAAGTATGTGCTGAAGTTAAAGCCATCAAAAATGGTTGTTTACCTGTTGTTTCTAGAAATAATACTGATTTGCTTTCCTTAGTTCACACCGATCTTGTTGAATTTAGAAGTTTAATGTCTAGAGGAGGAAAATATTATTATATTACCTTTATAGATGATTACTCTAGATACACGAAGGTATATCTCCTTAGAAACAAGCATGAAGCAGGTGAGACGTTTCTGAAATATAGAGCTGAAGTTGAAAATCAACTAGATAGGAAAATTAAAAGGCTTAGGTCGGATAGGGGAGGTGAATATGAGTATAATCCCTTTGCTGACTATTGTGAACAACTTGGCATAATTCATGAGACTACCCCTCCATATTCACCTGAATAGAATGGGTAGCCGAAAGAAAGAATAGAACCTTGAAAGAGATGATGAATGCTATGCTGGTTAATTCAGGAGCTCCCCTAAATTTGTGGGGAGAAGCCGTCCTATCTACTTGTTTTATTCAGAACAGGATACCTTGTAAGGCAACTAGCAAGACACCCTATGACCTATGGAAAGGCTATACGCCTAACCTAAAATATTTCAGAATGTGGGGGTGCCTCGCCAAAGTTCTGTTAGTAGGACCTAAAAAGACTAAATTAGGTTCTAGAACTGTTGATTGTGCGTTCATTGGTTATGCTAATAATAGTGCTGCTTATAAATTTTTGGTTGTTAAAAGTGACTCTGACCAGGTTGCTGTAAATACTACTCTGGAAACCAAAAATGCTGATTTCTTCGAAATAATTTTTCCTTGGAAGACTAGTCGAAAGAACTGTTAACCATACTGAACGTATCTTTGAGACTCCTGAAAATTCAGAATTTGAATTGAGAATGAGTAAAAGAGTGAAGATATCCACCAATTTTGGTGATGATTTTCACATGTTTCTTGTGGATGATGATCCGATAACCTATGATAATGCTATGCATTCTAGAGACGCACCTTTCTGGATAGAAGCAATCAACAGTGAGTTAACTCAATTATGTCTAATCATACTTGGGAAGTTGTTAATTTACCTCCTGGTGCTAGAGCTATATGTTGCAAATAGATCTTCAAGAAGAAACTAAGAGCAGATGGCTCTATTGAAAAATACAAGGCTAGGTTGGTTGCGAAGGGATTCTCCCAGAAGAAAGACATAGACTATTTTGACACTTTCGCCCCTGTGACACGAATCTCTTCTATTAGGATCTTAATTGCATTGGCAGCAGTTCACAAGTTAATTATCCATCAAATGGATGTGAAAACTGCTTTCTTAAATGGTGATTTAGAGGAGGAGATTTATATGTCACAGCTAGAAGGTATTATTGTATCGGGTAGTGAGAAGAAAGTATGCAACTAGTTAAGTCTTTATATGGGTTGAAACAGGCACCTAAACAATGGCATGAGAAATTGATTCTGTGATGGTGCTAATAGATACCTGATCAATGATGCAGATAAATGCGTATACTATAAGTCTTTTAATAATTCTTATATTATGCTTTGTCTCTATGTGGATGACATGCTTATTTTGGGACCTAAATTTGATATTATAAATGAGACCAAAAGATTTTTAGCTTCAAATTTTAATATGAAAGATCTTGGTGAAGCTGATGTAATCTTAGGTATTAAAGTTGTGAAGACAAAAGATAGTCTTACATTGTGTCAAGAACATTATGTCGAGAAGTTTTTGAAAAGATTTGGATATTATGACTGTAAGAGGATATCGACGCCATATGATGCTAATATCCATCTTAAGAAAAACAAAGGACATAGTGTCTCTCAGAAAGAATATCCCCAAATTATTGGTAGCTTAATGTATTTGATGAACTGCACGAGGCCTGACATAGCTTATGCTGTTGGCAGACTGAGAAGATACACTCAGAGTCCTAGTAAGGAACACTGGATTGCCATTGACAGATTAGCCAAGTACTTAAAAGGTACCATTAATCATGGGATATCTTTCAAAGGGTCCCCACCTGTGTTAGAAGGTTATTGTGATGCTAACTGGATCTCAGATTCAGATGAGATCAAATCCACTAGTGGTTATGTGTTTACCCTCGGTGGGGGTGCAGTGTCTTGAAAATCTACCAAGCAAACATGTATAGCTCGTTCAACCATGGAGTCCGAGCTAATCGCCTTAGAGAAGGCATGTTCTGAGGCTGAGTGGCTTAGAAACCTCTTAGCGGATCTTCCCATTAGTGTAAATGCTCCTCCTCCTATGCCTATGCATTGTGATTGTCAGGCTGCTATCGGAAAGGCAAAGAACAAGATTTACAATGGAAAAAGTAGACATATACGTATAAGACATACAGTGGTAAAACAGTTGTTAAAATCCGGAGTTATATCCTTGGATTATGTGAGGTCAGAGATGAATTTGGCTGATCCTCTGACCAAACCACTTAATAGGAGGCAAGTGGAAGATATGTCGAGGGGAATGGGACTTATGCCTAAAACAGAAGACAAGAGTGATGGTAACCCCACCTATTTGATTGGTGATCCCATGACTTAGGTTCATAGGGGTAAGAACAAGTCACTGGTTGTTTTTGTATACTATCGACTATTATATTTGAGATGTTCCATTCTTATGACGAGATAGTACTGTATTTATGAATACAACTACTGCAGTGAGAAGGTTGAGCTTTGCTCTTAATAGAATCCATATCCCAAATCTTGAGGTGGGTGTGTCTAAACTGCAGTACATACTTGATGGAAATCTACCTATACGAGTGAGGAACTGGATCAGTTCCTATGAGAGCTTTTGGCAGGCTTTCTAGAGCACTCATGAAAAACCAGGAATCAGCGCAGGGCCAAAAAGCACAAAACCGCAGAATAGTACGTACTAAGAATTACAATGTGGATGCAAGTCCTCTGTTCACATTTAAGGTTGTTGGTTCATAGAAACTTGTTTCACCAACCTCCTGTGAACAAGATCTGCTATCCTAATGGCTGGTTCATAGCTGAAAAGAACTAGTACTTAGGCATTGTGTTCGTGCTACGGCTAGCAGATGAGACAACCATATATTTCAAATATGTGGGGGAGGTGTAGTCGGTATAGGCATAGCATGTGTAGTGTATTTTGAAATAGTGGGAGATTGTTGGAACTCTTTTTTTTTTTTTTAGTTCCACTTTGTGAGTATTTCAAATACACCATAGACAAAAGGAAAGAGACTTTTGTTTAGTCCCACATCGCTTAAAACCCACACTTGTGAATGGGTATATATATGTTTACACCTTCTACATGGTTGTGTTGAGTGGGAAGTAAGAGGGGTGCTCGCGCGCCCGAGGGGCATTGGGCTAGAATGCTTCCGGTTTGGAGGGAATCTCTAGAAAACTTTAATGCGCATGTGCGGGCACGTCGCACGCGCAGGGGGGTGCAAATCCGGGCCGTTTAGCCTTGCGCGTAGGCGGGACACGACCCTACTTTTTGCACTTTCTCTTGGTAATGAGCCTGCGATTTATGCGGCCCATTATTTAACTTCTACTCATTCAACACGTCTCATACACGTTCCTGATTCTACTCCTGATATTTGGTTCACGATCTAATAGTATTAGAGTTTTTGCAACTCTATTTATTCATTCGTTCTTCACAGAAAGAACACACCGCTGAGATCCAAAACCACCAAATAGAGAGATCTGAAACGCTGTCGTTTGTCTTATTCTCTGTTCGATTGCAGGTTGCAGATATGTACTGCTATTTGTAACTCGTTGTTGTATCCTGGAGGAAAGTCGCCGTTCGAGCCTTACAGTTACGTTAAAGAGCGAATCTTTTCTTGAGGACAGTGATTCACACGCCTCAACGATTCTGAGTTCTGTTCCAGAAAGCTATTATTCCAACACATTCATATGTATTAGTACTGTGCAGACTGATCAGGATTCTTACACCGCAAAATCGAATTTTGTATATCGAAGCATCTATTTCGTATGCGATATGTGTTTGACACACATAACACCAATTTTGAACTGGCATTCTTAGTATTGTTTAGTTTGTGCATATGACAAGCTCATTACCAATAATGAAAAAAAAAGAGAAAAGAATTATTAAGAAATGTGAAGCATATAGCTTTTGTTTGGTCTATCAATCAGTAATAACCTTGATGTAATTATTATTTTTTGAATAAAAGTACTAACCTTGATGGCAATATGATTCATGTAATCTTCTGATACTCGATACTCGTCCATCATCCAACAAGTTCTCTTCCCTGTAGGAGGCGAACCGGTGTACTGGTTTTGAAGGCATACAGGTTACAATTACTACTGACGCCTACTCTTTCCTCAGAGTTCATAGTTCTCCAGTACCATAATTGAAAATTCAGCTGATCAGTAAGAACATATGTTGTGATCTAAGAAACATAAACATCAATAACATGCAACAAGAAACTACAAGAACATATATAGGATGATAGGATTACATACCTCCTCGACGTTCAACTTCTTCGGCCGACGGGCAAGATCTAAAGATCTCGTCGTCGCCGATGTCTTGCATTGCATCATCCATGCTACTCTGTAATCTGAGTGTCACTGGGATCAAACTTGAACCCGATGGGAAGATCTAGAGATTTGCTCAATAATCCTCTCTACTTTTCTCTCTCTATTTTATAGATGGCGGTTGCAAATTTGCCCAAGTTGATTAAGAGAGTTTTGCTATATTTATATACTAAAATTTCATAGTATTTACATAGGTCATGGTTGGCCTAATCCGAGTATTATTTTTTTTTCCCTTAAATCCATGATTCCTGTTTTATGACATGTGGGCCATCAGACAACCTTGACCATTTACTAAAATTGGCCCACCTGTCACAACACAAAGTTGATTATAGATGACAAACTAATATTTATGAATTAGGGGCATGTGTTAAATCTATGTTGCACGGACATGGATACGGTATGTCACGATGTCAGTAAAAGGACACGACCATGATGATACACCACTTACTTTGGTGTGTTCTACTATATTTTGGAATATTTAGTTTGTGTAATACTCATGTATGATACGTGTCCAACATGACATATATAGTCTACATGTTTTGTAATATCGTGTTTCCTAGGTTGAATGTAATTTAAAAGCATTGTACATATTTCAAAATAAAATATTACATATTTGAATTTCGATTATTCTTCTAATGTAAATACGATATAATTTAATGTAGCTTGTAGTTTGAAATCTTATTTAAAATCTAAGCTTATATAAATCCTAAAAAAACCACTAGGTTTCGAACTTTTGCTCCTTTACCTTTATCTGGAATACTTGGAAGGTGCAAGTAAAAAATTACTTTGCTGACTAACAGCATCTCCAACCCTATTGTGAGTTTGGAAAAAATGGTTGCCACATAGGAATGACGAGTATTTTTTTCAAAAGTATTTCTCTAATGCAAATGTGAAATAAAGTGTGAAGTTGACATGGCAATGACATGGCAAGGAGAATGTGAAGTTGGTTGTCTAGATCTAGACAATGCACTTCACAATGACTTTATGTCCACATCATCAATTATGAATAAAAATATATATATATAAAAAAGAAGAAGTGAAAAAGTTGTCTTGCAAGTTGAAAAAAAAAGTAATTTTATTGTCTTCTCAAACTTTTGCATTGGAGAACATATATTTATCTCATTGTCTTGTGTGAATGTCATCTTGCCACATAGGAAAGACATTGTCTTATGTCTCATGCCACATAGGATTTACAACACAAAACAAGACAATAGGGTTGGAGATGCTCTAAATTATTATATTATGTTGTGTGACACTGTGACAATAATATTTAAAATACTATCAAAAGTTTTATATATATACTAGTAAATTCACGTACGATTATACGTAAAATAAATATTGATGCTGTGAAAGAAGAATATGTGAGGATGGCAATTGGCAAAGCCTAATTTTATACATATATGTACTATATGGACTATGTAGTGGCAGACTTATTACTTTTTATATATGAACTATCGGACGAAAATTTATTGGGACGAAGAATACTATACCCATACCCGGTCCCGAATCTAATTGAATTTTTTTAATCCACATCTCCGATTCTGTCGGAAAACAAAAATTTGGGCCCCCGTCGGGTTCGGAAAAAATTGCGATCCCTACTACATCCACTAAAATCTCAAGAAATTTAGTCGAAAAATGAATATTAGTGGGAAACATCACATTATGATGAAATCTACAATCGTTTATACGATACCCTAACCATTTCAGTTTTTCGACTCAATACCTTAAACTTTTTTTTTTACAACCTAATACCATCAACTATTGAATTATTTTTAATTTAATACAAAAAAAAAAAAAACTAAATTATCCCTTTTGCACCCAACATCTCCCTCTACCTCTGTTCCGGCTGCCACACCTCCCCTCCCCCTCCAAGCTGTGCTCTCCTCTTTTTTCATGCGTAGCAACGACGATAACAACGACAGAAGGAGCAACAAGGACGGGACGAGAGGTGGGGGGGAGGGGGTGCAGGGGAGACAACAGTGGGTGGGGTGGGGACGGGGGCATGGGCGAGACAGTCGGGATGGGGGCAGCATCTGAGCGAGGGGAAAATGGAAAGGGGGGGGGGGGGGGGGGGGGGGGGGGAAGACATGGATATTTTTATCTATATATTTTTTTCATCATGGTATCAAGTTATATAAAAAAAAGTTAAAAATATCAAATTGAAAAACTAAAATAGTCGAGGGTTTCAAGTCTTGAAATTAAACCTTGTTTAAAAAAAATTTAGAAAACCAAAGAAGATTTACATGAACTACCTACTAGTTATCCACTAAAATCTCAACAAACCCAACCCTATCTGAAATAAATATTTAAGACTAATCCTAATGAATCCCTAACAATATCTTCCCCCACCCATCCCAGACTCATAAAACTCAATTCTACTCCCAACACAACAGAACACAACACAAGATCGATCAAGCAAGAATAATTGGCAATGGCATCTGAAGAGAAGAGGGTCCTAGTGACCGGCGGCAACGGCTTCATCGGCACGTGGCTGGTCCGATCCCTCCTCTCCAAGTCCTACTCCGTCTCCGCCACCTACCACCCACAGACCGACCCCTCCCACCTCCTCTCCCTCCCCGGCGCCGGTAGCGGCACCGACAACCTCCGCCTCTTCCCCGCCGACCTCCTCGACGCCCCCGCCATCGAGGCGGCGGCGGCGGGCTGCACCGCCGGCGCGTTCCACGTGGCGTCGCCGTGCACGCTGGAGGACCCCGCCGACCCGGAGGGGGAGCTGCTCCTCCCGGCGGTGCGGGGCACGGTCAACGTGCTGGAGGCCGCGAGGAAGGCCGGGGCGAGGAGGGTGGTGCTGACGTCGTCGATATCGGCTATGGTGCCGAATCCCGGGTGGGCGCCGGGGAGGGTCGTCGACGAGGACTGCTGGACCGATCTCGACTACTGCAAGTCGCGCCAGAAATGGTAACCCACCCACCAATTTTACTTTTTTAGGTTTCCCATCTTGCTTTCGAAAACAATTGTGTTTCCAAAACACAATTTTCTGGTTGAGAATGCAACTCTTTTTTTTTTTTCATTGACGTGTATTCAAACTTGTGAGCAAACGCCCCCTCTTCCAAACTACAATCCAAACAAATATAACGTCATTGATGTGTGTTCAAACTTATGAGCACACACTCTGGCTCTGCTCGGATTGATAGTTAAAGAGAATTAAGTGAGACGAAATAAAAACCATGTTTGATTTGAGGATATAGGTTTAGGAGGAAGGTTACAGTTTGTTAAGTTAAGTGAGGGTTTGTTAATCTCTTTTGTTTATTTTTTTTTTGAGAAATTTTGAGTTGCACCCCACATTATTTAACCATATTCAAGATGCACCCCACTGTTTTATCATAATGTACAATACCTCCCACTTCCGTCAAAAACTATCGGTCAACTCCATTGACCGTTAATTTTTGACCGAAATGTCCTTTCCATTTTTCCAAGCTGACGGGAGGAACTGGTAATAATGGTGATTTGCTAGGGGTATTTTGGTCAAAAATTAACAGTCAACTCTGTTGACCGTTAGTTTTTGACGAAAGTGGGAGGTATTGTATATTATGGTAAAACAGTGGGGTGCACCTTGAATATGGTTAAATAATGTGGGATGCAACTCAAAATTTCTCATTTTTTTTCAACCCAAAATCGGAGGATTAACAAGTAAGGATTGAGAGTTTTTGTTTAAAAAGTCATTAATACCCTTATTTGTCCTATAAAATATCATGACTTTTTCTTTTCATTTTTTACTTTTTCGACATGCTGATATGTAACTTCCAAATCTAAGTAATTTTAAAGGAATATTTTAGCAAATGCCTCCAACTAGCATATACCTCTACTTTTAAAAAAAAATTAGGCTTAATTGCAACTTGATACCTTCAACAATTCAAAAAAAAAAAAATTAACTTGATATCCTAAATTTTTTACTCGACAACTTGATACCATCAACTATTTAATATTTTTATTTTATACCCAATATTTTAAAAAAGACAAAACTATTTCTTTCCTTTCCAACCCAACCCAACCCACCTCCCTCCGCCCCCCTCTGGCCACCTACATCCCCTCCACCCACCACCGTCCCCCCCTCTCCGGGCGCGCAAAGTTGGTGGCGGCTGCAGTGGCGACGACACCGCGGAGAGAGGGGGTTGGCAGTGGTGCAGCTAGGGGCAGCGGGGGGGGGGGGGGGGGGGGACTTGAAATCGTTTAACTGCCACCAGAGCCGGTCCTGAGGTTTAGTGGACCCAGGGCGGACAAAAAAATTGTCCTTTTTTTTTTCATAAACGTCGAATAGAATAGATTTAGCTTCAATCTCAAGAGATGAATACAATAGATTTAGCTACTTGTATAATTAACCCCAAACCCCAAACATATTCGCGGGTTCAATACCCATGTATGGAAAACGTAGTGGCCTTGAAAGGACATTAAAATCATTTTTCTCCATGAGGTGAGCACAGCAGGATTATGTGTAATAATAATATTAAGCAAGATTTCAGCTTGAAGAAAGGTTGTTTTCACAAGAACCTATGGAACTAAGCTATTTTACCAAACAAAGAAAGCACTGTAACATGGGCAGGAACAAAACAATATTGAGCTCATCACTAAACTTCGAGAGACCACATTTGATCTAAATATCTAATATGCTTGATGTTAATATGCAAGACACAAATCATGATATGCTCCTGGGTTCGCTTGAATGAGAGGCTTCCATTGTTAAATCTTGATCGCAACATAGAGAAAGGAACAAATGTATATTGAAACTCAACTGGACAAAAATAGGCTTGTCACAAACAAAAACGCAAACCATATGCATAATGTGTCTTCACTAAAATACAAATTCCAAGCAAAACGGAAAAACTAAAGACCACTTGAACCTTTAAGAAATTGAAATACGGCAAGAATGTAATGTCAAAGAAAAACACATTGCACAGGCACTCCAGATCACTCTAGGCATGGATATATTGTAATGCAGTTGTATGCATCATTTTTCAATTTTTAATTTTCTTTTCTTTTTCATGTTCAAGTGTCATCAAATTCAATAGTGTACTACTAAAACATCTATTTAAGTCTCTCTGACAGATTTCCTCAAACAGAAAAGGTATAGAAAAGCTCAGGAACGTTGTTTTTTCTTTTCTTTCAATTTTTAAGAATAGAGAAAACAAACCTCGAGACGCACTGGAGCCACTGGTCTTGCTTGCCGAGCTCCTCGAAGAAGAGGAAGCAGTGCTCCGACGATCCTTATGTGCTTTCCTAGTGTCGTCAGACTCGCCACCATCCGACCAGCGCCTTTCCGAACTGACGGCCTTGAATATATATATATATATATATATATATATATATATATATATATATATATATATGAAAAGAATAAAGAGAAAAGATGGAAGACAAATCAATTCTTCTTCTCTCAAAAGCTTTATTATTCTCTCAAAATCTTCTTCTGTTTAGATAGAGAACATAATTAATATCCCCTTCCGACTCCTGTTTATTGAAACAACCATTTTTTTTTTTCTGTCTTTGGCTCCTGTCTTCCAGAGGTCTGGGTCCAGCTTTAATTATTACCCCCATCCATTTGGGCCCAGGTCTTTTCATTTGGGCCCTGGGCGGTGGCCTACCTGCCCAGCGCCAGGGCCGGGCCTGACTGCCACTAGCACTTGACATCCAATGGAGTTCCATACGAAGGCAAATATTGAGGGCACTACAACAATTACTAGAGGGAGAGCAACACAATTTTGGCAGTTTTGATCCAAAATTTTGGCAGTAAATTTGGTAGTCTTGAATATTCACACGACTGTTAAAAGGGTTGTCTCATATTAATTGTTGTAGTACCATTAATATTTGCCTGTATGAACTAATGGACTTGTATATGAATCATAACTGGAGTTCCATATGAATCATAACTCAATCGAAACTAACCAAGTGACTTAATTTGGATTGTACTTTGGTGAATTGTCATTTTTCAGAACGCCTATTTTCAAAACAATAGTTGGGCATGCGTTTCAGCAATTCCCTGGTGGAAACTGTTTGGCTCGTACTTTACATTTGACACCAAATGGATTGTTGGTTTGGCTCGTACTTTACATTCGACACCAAATGGATTGTTGGATGGAACCTAACGGCAATCTAGGGTTAGTTTGGATTGTAGTTACTTTTCTTTCCATTTGCTCAAATTACTATTTGTATGTTCGTTGTGTTAAGTCACAAAAACAAAATTTGAGACACAAAATAAATGGCACCTTTGAAAAAACGCCCTTTCCAAATGGAACCTGTTTGGCTCATGCTTTAATTTGGGCACGAAATAGAGTCTCGGATGAAAAGTAATCATTTTTTTAACAGAAAATTTTATATAGGAGGATGAAGTTTGCGGTATTTACGAAAAAAATGATAAATTTATGGTGAAGAGGATCTGGCGCCATCATAGATGGTGCCCATGGTCCACCCTGGCGCCGTTATTGATGGCGCCGAAACCCAAAATCCCTCCGGCGACATCACTAATGGCGTTAGATGGTTGCAGGTGGCTTCAAGAAATTGTTTTCAAACAATGTGCTGAAAATTAATAAGGGAATAAACAATATATATTGAGAAATATTTGCAATGCTATCTCTCTTCATATTCACTATCTCCAAGTGTTATATATTCAAGTACTGGCGTAAACTAGCAGCCGGCCGAGTCAAGTTGCACTTGTTCAAGCTTGATATTCATAATTTTCCAGGGAGCTTACCTTTAATTTAGCTATGCCGTGCTTGTTTAAGCCACTTGAGTGCAGCTTGGTGCTGAGGAAATTTGGATTTGGACGCCAATAATGATGTCGCCAGGGGGGGAGGAATTTGGCGCCAATGATGGCGTCAGGGTGGGGGCCATGGGCTCGGCGCCATTACTGATGTCGCCGGGGTGGAAGTGAGGCGACATCATTAATGGTGCCGGATGGGGGATGAAGTGGGGCGACAACAGTTTTGGCGTCTGGGTGAGGGGCCACAAGCTAGGCTATATTAGTGATGGCGCCGGGTTGGGGACTCGTTCTACTTCTTCTGGGCGTCATTACTGATGTCGTCCCTTCCTCTTTTTCGTAATTTTTTTAAACTTATCCCTTTTTGTATAAATACAACAAACTTTATCCGTGTGTAAAATTTTGCGTTTTTTTAAATGCGACTTCCGGAACTATACAAATTGTCTAATGATTTCAAGCTTTTTGAGAACTTTGTAACAATTTTAAAGAACTTTCCTGTTTGAATTGTATGATCTATTGTGTAAACAGGTACCCGGTATCGAAGACGACAGCTGAAAAAACTGCATGGGAGTACGCAGAAAAGTACGGTATGGACATTGTAGCCATCAACCCATCTACATGCTTAGGGCCACTCCTGCAACCTGGCCTGAACGCTAGCTCGGCCGTGCTCCAACAACTCTTGCAGGGGTCGAAGGACACCCAGGAGTACCACTGGCTCGGCTGTGTGCACGTGCGCGACGTGGCAGAGGCCCAGATCCTGCTCCTCGAATCGCCAAAGGCCTCCGGAAGGCACCTGTGCACGAACGGGGTGTACCAGTTTAGGGATTTTGCAGAGACTGTCGCGAAGCTGTGCCCCGGGTACAACATCCACAAGTTTACGGAGGAGACGCAGCCAGGGCTCGTGCCGTGCAAGGATGCGGCGAAGAAGCTGATAGATCTCGGAATGGTGTTTACTCCGATCGAGGAGACAATCAAGGAGTCTGAGGCTAGCCTCAGAGCCAACGGGTTACTTGCTCAGCCTAATTGAGTTTCAGACAATGGGTGGTTCAATAAATGATGTGAATGTTCGTGGCCATATTTGGCAAATTCCTGTTGCATTCAATCATGCAGATATGTCATTGTGTTGAATAAATGCAAATTCATCTATACATTTCAAGAGAAACTCTATCTGCAGAGGGTGTTGAATTGCAATAGGAACTTAGAGTTGTTTGTGCCAAAAGTAAGTGGTGCATAATTATTAGTTTAAGCAAAAGACAAATAATGTATATATTATATTTATGGAATCCTTGATGTTAACAGAGGACATGGCCCTTAGCGGTTTTATTGTTGTATTATTTTTCCGGAAAAATCTCAATGATTGTATATAATCTGATGCAAATCGACATGCCAGCCATCCTTACCTTGAAATCCTGCTTTAACTAAGGGCTTCATCTGAGTGTGCTCAAGTCCAGTATCAACTATCAACCATTCTGAGTGTGGCCCTCTGCTGCAGCAGTACATATGTGAAATCATCCACACCATTCCCAGGAATTTCAACTTGCAATTATCCACACCATTCCCAGGAATTTCAGCATTGTATGGCTAATGAAGAATTTCAATGCATTATCACACCTTCCTTCATGCTTTCGAACCTTCGTGTTCAGAAATCAGGAACATGCTCTTTGCGTCTTGAGTGTGCCTCGAGCTTTCGAACCTTCTGTGTTCAGAAATCAGGAGCATGCTCTTTGGGCCTCGAGTGTGTGTATATCATTCTTAAGGTCCTATAGATATCTTCCGAAAGAAAATGCGATTGGTCAGCGGCGAAGAACTCGTGGAACTTGCCATCTACCTCTATCGAGCTACAACCTGGATTCTTCTTGATCCCCCTGTCCCTCATCATCCTCCTAACCATCTTCACATCATCCCATCTTCTTCTAGCAGCGTATATATCCGAGAGGAGAGCATAAGTACCACTATCCCCGGGGTCTAACCCGAGAAGCTCGTCTCCGACACGCCTGCCTAGCTCGACATACCCATGTATCCTGCACGCGTTAAGAAGAGCGCCCCACCCAGCTTCGTCCGGTTCCATCCGCATGCTCCTTACCAGCTCGAAAGCGTCGCTCAAAAGCCCGACTCTGCCGTGGAGGTCTATCAGGCACGCGTAATGCTCCGATTTGGGTTCTTTTCCGAAAACCCTTCTCATGTCTTCAAAATGCCGTCGACCCTCCGCAACCAATCCAGCGTGACTACAAGCGGATAACACGCCGATGAACGTGATATCGTCCGGCACCATAGCCTCACTCTTAAATTTCTCGAAGAGGCGAAGGGCCTCCCTACCGTAGCCGTGAGCAGCATAAGCTAGAATCATAGTGTTCCAAGAAACTACGTCCCTCTCGGGCATTTCGAAGAACAGCTTAGCTGCAGCATCAATGGCTCCGCTCTTACTAAACATATCTACGAACGCATTTGCCAGATTGACAGTAAGATCGACTCTTCCCCCCTCGACGTAACGAGCATAGATCCATCTACCGAGATCCAAACAACCGCATTGGGAGCAAGCGGAGAGCACGCTGACCAGCGTAGCGTTCACAGGCTCGACGTCCTTCGCGACCATCCCGCGGAACAAGTCCAACGCTTCCTTAGGACGGTTCGCCTGTGCGTAACCTGCAATCATGCAGCTCCAGGAGACGGCGTTCCTCTCCGGCATATCGTCGAAAACCCTCCTGGCGAGCTCTAGGTTACCGCTCTTCGCGTAGGCGTTCATCATACTAGTCCACGAGAAAACGTCCCTGCTCGCAATTCCATCGAACACCTTCCTGGCCGAGCTCAAACGGCCGCTCTTCCCGTACATATCCACCAGAGCGTTCATCAAATTGGCACTGACACCCACCCCGCCCTTCTCTACGAACCCATGGACGCACCCGCCCAGGCCCACAGCGCCCAGCCGAGCGCAAGCCGAGACGACGGTCACCACGGTGACGTCGTTGGGCCTCGCGCCCCCGGCCAGCCTCATCCGCGCGAACAGCCTCAACGACTCCTCCGCGGAGCCGTTCTGCGAGTAGCCGTCGATCATGGTGGTCCAGGAAACGACGTCCTTGTCGAGAATTCCGTCGAACACGGCCCTCGCCGGGGCCAGCTCGCTGCGACGCGCGTAGCAGTGCACCAGCGCGTTGAGCACCAGCGGGTCGGAAGCGTAGGGCAGTTTGAGCAGCAGTCCGTGGAGCTCGCCGACCCCTCCCGCTCTTAGTCGGTCGTGCGCCTTCAGGGCGAAGACGAAGGTGCGGCTGTCCATCGCGCGGAGGAGGTTCTCGCGCAGCATTGTGGAGAAGACGGAGAGCGCGCGCGCGGGGGAGGAGGCGCGGATCATGGTGTTGAACATGAAGGTGTTGGGGTCGGGGAAGTGCGCGAAGAGGAGGCGGGAGTGGGCGAGGTCGCCGGCGTCGGAGAGGGCGCAGAAGGCGAGGAGGCGGCTGAAGGGGAAGTGGTGGCGGAGGAGGCCGGTGATGGTCATGTGGGCTTGGATTTGTTTGAGCTCCGCCATGGAGTCGCAGCGCTCCACCGCGAGGAGGGTCGGGTTGGTGATGGTGAGGGTGAGGTTGGAGTTCCATTTGGGTTTGGGTTTCAGAGGAGGAGGGAGGGACAAGTGCATTTTCAAACCTTCTTCCTGCAGGTTTCAAGTTTCGCTCGATCCACCGTGCCATCCTGCGAGAACTTCTGTCTCTTTCCACTAAATACAAAGGTTAGTCAGATTTGACATTAGAGATTTCAGTTTAGATCTTCTTATTATTCTAAGGCTTTTTTCTAAGGGTACCGTACATTTTACTGGGGACGTCATTTTACTAGGGGACAGCCCAAATTTGAGGAATTTTTACTGGAGACGTCCCGAAAATTGCTTGGGGCTATCCCAAACTTAGGATTTTTTCCTCCTGCCGCCGCCTCCTTCCTCCTCCTCCGCCTCCAGCCGTCGCCTCCAGTCGTCGCCTCCCTCCTGGAGATGGGCAAAGAAGTGAACAGAGCACTTTTCCGAGGAAGCCATGGCCGCCATCGACCACCACCGTCCCTGGTCCGCGATCCAGAGGGAGCTGCTCGAGCTCGTCCTCGACCGCCTGTGCTTCGGAGACCACGTCCGCTTCGGCGCCGTCTGCAGGTCCTGGGGATCGCTTGCTGCCGGCAGCCCCCACTCCCGGGCACCCCGCTCTCCGTGGTTTGTGTTCCTTCGGTCCGGCTCCCTCCCTCCCTATCCCACGACCTTTGGCGAGAATTGGGTTCTGGTGCAGCAGCATCTCCAAGGACTGCCAACAAGTTGGCAGTCCAAACATATGTTAGGACTGCCAACTTGCTGGCAGTCCTAGGACTGCCACTAAGTTGGCAGTTCTAACATATGTTAGGATTGCCAGCAGGGTGGCACTCCTAACATATGTTAGGACTGCCAACCTGCTGGCAGTCCTAGGACTGATTGCTGGAAATAAATTGGGCTAGCCCCAAGTAAAAAAATTTGATGGCAAACTTGTAATTTTTTCAAAAATTTTTGGGATAGCCCCAAGTAAATGGTGTGGTGCCCTTAGAATTAGCCTTATTCAAAATAGGATTTGGTTGTTGTCCTAATGGTTTATTTGAACCGACTGTCCAAAATAAGAACCTAAATATAAAATTTTAATATTATAGGATACCCTATAACTTAATAGAGATATGTGTTTACATGTGACTTTGGTTATTTAGTTTTGTATTTTGGGAATGATGTGAATTTGATTATTTAGTTTTATCATAAACAATCGAAAGAATAAGAATTATGGAAAAAAAAATTCTTCTTATATCCTGATTTTAATATCCACACAACCGTCGTGATCTTACTTAAGTTGCAGGCATTCAAGACCGGGAGGAGAGAGAGATGACGATACATAATGTTCATAAAATTGTATAGAAAATGGAAATAGAAAAAAAAAACAGCTTATTAATTTGATTTCTTTTAATTTTTTCGTAGAGACAATTTATTTTTTTTAGAGAAAATTTGACTTGCATCCCACTTTATTTACTCATATTTAAGGTACACCCCACATATTTACAAGAATGTAAGTTACACTACACTTTTGACGAAAAATCGTACATGGCTGACGGTCAACCCCTTTGTCCGATATTTTTTTGATGAAAATACCACTCTATCTCTTCTTCCCAAACTCCTATCCCACTCTCACCGACCCCCTCCGGCCAATAGTAGACCTCCCCCTCCCCTCCCCCACACCCTCTGGTTAACAGCCGCGGGTTGGGGGGGGGGGGGGGGGGGGGGCACAGTCGCGGCTGTACGACGAGGCTGGCGGCCACTGCTGCTACTGTCGCCGCTCCACTGCTGCTACCGCGCGCCGCCGCGCCGCTGTTGCTACCGCGCACCGCCGTGCCAATGTTGGCGTCGCTGCTACTGTTGCTGATGCTATTTCTGTTGCTACTGCTGCGGCGGCGGCGGTGGCGGGGAGGGTGGCAGCCGGGGGACACGTGAGGAGTGAGAGGGTGGTGGGGCTTCGGCGGACGCGGCGGTGGGGGAGCGTAGACACGTGGCGGGAAGAGGGCAACAAAGGGGCACGGGAAAGAAAAACAAGGTATTTTGGTCAAAAAAATTGGTCAAAGAGGTTAACCGTGAGTTGGAGACGATTTCCATCAAAAGTTGGAGACGGTTTCCGTCAAAAGTGGAGGGTACCTACATTCTTGTAATTTGTGGGTGCACCTTAAATAAGAATAAATAAAATGGGGTACAAGTCAAATTTTCTCTTCTTTTTATTGCAAAAAGTTAATCCCTTGAGTAACCTAACCAGTTCAAGCTCAAAAAGAAAAAGAAAAAGAAAAAAGAAGAAGAGGATACTGAGTTGTAAAAAAGTGAAAAGTTTATAGTATTTAGAATTTAAAAAGCATTTCTAAATTTAATACGTTTACCATTTTTATTAGAAAAATAATACACGAAACATTTTTTTTTTAACTTTTGCAGCTAAACAATTTTTTTTTACTCATTATATTCTATTTTTACAATCATGTGTGGAGCACATTACCATTTTCCATCTTCATTCAATATGAACGGGCAATTCTATTTCGAAATTGTTAAATTTAATAACTAAAATAGTGATTCTATTTACTTGAACTCGTAATTAGTCGGATTTACCCATTTAAATAGGTCAAGTAAAATGTCTGAGTCTCATATCTTAGACAATTGGGTTTGGGTTTTAGCCGAAACGGATCAACCCAAATTCGACCGGTCATTTTTTCCCCTTCTTTTTGTTCTTTGAAAAAAATTAAGTGGCCATAGTCCACCATTTTCAATAAAACAACACATGGGATCGAGGCACACTAATTTTGAGTATGCAATTTCAGTAAAATAACATAAATACAAAAAGAAAAAAAATTTAATATAGTCCATATTTATATTATTTTAATAGTGACATGTAATCATCTTATTATTTAAATTGATTATAAATTGTAATTAATTAAATAATATTTTCTTATAAAATTTGATTAATTTTAAATTAAATTTCAACATTAAGTTACATTATCTTCAAGTTATAAAAAACAAATTTTGGATTAGATATAATATTTTATGTAGTAAATTCTAACAAAGAATTGTTGCTTATTAGAAAAGAAAATGGAAAGCTACTATCTAATAAATATCTAATTTATATTATATTATATTATTGTCTAATATATCTAACAATTTAGATTTTAAACAAAATTCAAGCATTATTAAATTAACATTCTTTTGGATGGATTTTCACTTATAGATTTAATTTAATTTAATTTAAAATATTAAAAATTAGATTATAATGGAATGTTACTATCTGATAAATATCTAATTTACGTTCTAATCTAATATATCTAGCAAATTAGATTTCAAATAAAACTTAAGCATCATTTAATTAACATTCTTTTGGATCGATTTTAACTTATAGATTAAATTGAATTTGATTTAAAATAAAAATTAGATTATGTTGGATTTAATCTCATTAATCTGTTAAGATATTAAGCGTGCCAGGATTTCCTTAATGGACTTTTATCCCTAAATGATTATATTTTTAAGCAAGGAAGTGTTACACAAAACAAATCATAACAAATAATTAAATAAAATAAAAATTAGATTATGTTGGATTTAATCTCATTCTGTTAATATAGAAGCGTGTCAGAATTTTTAAAAGACCTTTTTTTATTCCAAAATAATTATATATTTTTTAAGAAAGAAAGTATTAAACCAAAAAATATACTGGAAATTGCTGAGAAACCCAATTTCGGGGTGGGCTTTTATGAAATGCCCACCCGCTGGATAAGTTTTATGAAATACCCAGAATTAAGTATTTTCACGTTAAATATTCCAAGATTCCCTTTTAGATGCCACCCGCTAGAAACTGCTACTTTTATAATACCGAAACTACCCCTCCGCGCGAATTGGTCATCTATATGTATTTGAATTCAAAAAACTCAGATCTGGATTGTGATTTTCGTCTTCTTCTTCTTCACTGGAAATCTGAATTCCATTGCTCTCATCTTCAGCAGAGATCGCAAAGATCGTTCGTAGTTCGGTGTGCTTTTCTTCAGTCGAACTCAGATCATCGCTCGTCATCATCATCATCATCATCATCTTCATCTTCATCGTGGAGACATTTGAAGTTTTCCGACAATTAGGTCAATTGTGGAGATAATATCTTTCTTCTTCTTTTCCATCAGAATTATCATCGTTTTGAAAGAAGAACGAAACTCTTTGTTCATGAAAAAAAACTAAATTACACGGAGAATGCCATTCTCCGTTTTATTTAAAACGGAGAATGCCGTTCTCCGTGTTTCTAACACGGAGAATGGTCATTCTCCTGCGTTTTAACACTGGAATGACCATTCTCCGTGCTAAATTACACGGAGAATGACCATTCTTCGTTTTATTTAACACGGAGAATGGCATTCTCCGTGTTAGTAACACGGAGAATGGTCATTCTCCTGCGTTTTAACACTGGAATGACCATTCTCCGTGTTAAATAAAACGGAGAATGTCATTCTCCGTGTTAAATAAAACGGAGAATGACATTCTTCGTCTTAATGTAGCACGGAGAATGGCCATTCTCCGTTTAAATTAAGACGGAGAATGTCATTCTCCGTTTTATTTAACACGGAGAATGACATTCTCCGTTTAAATTAACACGGAGAATGTCATTCTCCGTTTTATTTAACACGGAGAATGGCATTCTCCGTGTTTCTAACACGGAGAATGGTCATTCTCTTGCGTTTTAACACTGGAATGACCATTCTCCGTGTAAACTAAGACGGAGAATGACCATTCTCCGTCTAAATTATGACGGAGAATGGCCATTCTCCGTGTAACTTTCAGGACGGAGAATGACATTCTCCGTCTTAATTAAGACGGAGAATGTCATTCTCCGTGTTACTAACACGGAGAATGGTCATTCTCCGTGTAAATTAAGACGGAGAATGCCATTCTCCGTGTTACTAATACGGAGAATGACCACCCTCATGTGAAATTAACATTTTTCGTGTTCTAACACGGAGAATGGCCATTCTCCTGCATTTTATGGTCAGCTGAAACTTTGGAGGGCCATAACGTTTGACTGGGAGGTCGAAACGAGGTCCCGTTTGTCGCAAAATGAGCGTATCGTCGAGGAGACTGAAAGTAACAGCTTCACAATTAGACGGCCTTCCGAAATTTTAGATTCGCAAAAAAATAATGTTTGGACCTCCGTTTTAGCATTTTTGTCGTTTGTCCCAGTCTTTCCGAAATTTTTCGACGAGTTTTTGAAGATTTTTGAGGAAAAAACCTAGATTCGAAAGTGAGCAGCGTAAGGAAGTGTAGGAACCCTAGAGGGGGGGTGAATAGGGTCAAGCTAACTAATCAAGCACTTAACACAAGCTAATTGACAATTTAAAAATATAAGTGCAAGAGAAGAAGCAAACACAATACCGACACCCGATATATCCTGGTATCCTCCTAAGAGGCAGTCCAGTCCCGGAACTCACTCCGGCTTTAATCCACTATTTGAGCAAATAGTTACACACGAGTTTGGATCCGAAGAACTCGCCAACTTCTTACACAAGAGCTTTAATCCGAAGGGCTCTCCGACTTCAACCGAGAGTTTGGATACGAAGACTCCCCAACTTCAACCGAGAGTTTGGATACGAAGACTCTCCAACTTCAACCTTTCACAATAGGTTTTGATCTCCTTATATAATAGGATGAAGATCTCACTTTTCAACTCAATAACTCTAACACAATTTGTGGATGGCAAATGAAAGCTTTGTAGAGTTGTATGTGGATAAGCTTTGGTGGTTTAGGAATTTTTAGGCTCAAAAGCATCAACCTTGAATGAAGGGGTTCAAGGCTATTTATAACCAAAGCTTAAAAAGAAGCCAAAGGCAACTTTTCAGTCACGAACCGGCATACCGGCGGTATACCGGTCTGGGATTACAACGGCTAGAAATATAGCCGTTGGGATCATTAACGGCTGGAAATCCGACCGTTGGAATTTTAACGTTTCGGAAGCGGTATACCGTCGGTATGGACCGGTATACCGTCGGTATGCCGGTTTTGTAAACAGAAACTTTCTGTGAACAAAAACCGGTATACCGTCGGTATACACCGGTATACCGTCGGTATGCCGTTTTCCACCAAAAATGATCCTGGGCTTATTTCTGCCCTAACTTTCGATTTTGCCATCCATTTCTTGTGTTTACAATTATTCCTAGGACTCATTACAGACTCCAGATATACTTAGGCAGGTGCAGGCTTCTTCAGAGTCTTGAAATGATGATGGCACGGCTTGGCTTCTTCCTTTGATAGGTGCTGGCTTTTTTCCTTGGCGGCAGCTGTCCAAAGATATCCAGTTTGTAAAAACTGAATACCTTTCGGGGGCTTCGTCCCCGAACCCCCGACGAGGGGCGCTGCCCCCTCGACCCCCGTCCGCTGACCGGGCAGCGGAACCCCCGGTGCGTGGCTCCAGAGATGTCGTCAGGTGGTTCAGAGAAATCTTGTGGGATCCGTCGTCTTTGGCCCACCATGATTTCTTTATTGCATATGTCCACATTGATCTTGCTTATTGCTTTTCTGCATGTACATGTTAGACGAACAAAGCAATATACATAGTAGCAAGTATGATAAGTTTAATGCACATTAGGACTATGCAAAGTTTAAGTATAAGTGCTAAGGTGATGGCATAAATGTTAGTGATATCATAATGATTCAACTTAATTGAATGACCACAATCAAAAACATAGTTTTGATTTTGGCAACCAAATTAAATTTAAGATAGATAAGCTCATATCACTAAGATGTAAACCAATGGGCACATATCACCAAAGATATAAGTATAAGTAGAAATGCTATAGCGATTGTATGAAGATTAGTGATAAAGAAATGCTAAACTTAACATATTAACCATATTCAAAAATATGATACAATCATTGGGCCAACAGGAAGAAGATGAAGTATCGAAACTTTTTTTTAAGAGCAGTTTCGTGGGTGTTTTCAATAAATTAAAAGGAAGGGCAAAAGGGTCATTTGGAACCCGCTTTGGATAAGTTTCTCTAATTCTGGGCACGCGATGAAAGTTTTTTTAGCGGTGGGTTTTACATAAAACTTTTTTAGTTTTTGGGCATTTCATAAATCTTTCCAAAAATATATATAGATAGATAGATAATACAAAAAAATTCTATCCCAAGGCAAACACTTAAATAGTCGACTTGGATCAAAGCCTAAACACTACAAGAATAACATATTATTTTAGGTTTGAATCCTGTCTTATCCATGCACAATACTTGATCATGCGCATAATCGAATTCCTAAAGCAATCTTCGTGTGAGTTCTTTATATTTCATTTGGCTAATTATATGAGCACATTCAAAACTTATCATGGCTAGTTCGGATTGTGGCTAGTCCAATTTTTTTTTTCCACAAGACTAGTCCAATTTTTTGATCATGGCTATCCCAAATTCTCCCCCCCCCCCCCCCCCCAAAAAAAAAAAAAAAAAAAAAAAAAAATCCATTTTTCTCCTTCATTTACAAAATTCCTTCTCTCTCTTCCAAAACCCTCACCCCTCTCTTCTTCTTCCTCTTCTCCTCCACCTATCCTCAATCCCCAACATCTTCCTCTTCTCATCTACAACTCCTAAATCCCCAACATCTTCCACTTCTCCTCCACCATCCTCCTCTTTTGAAGAAATTAATTCAAGCACACAAATTCTTTCTCAATTTATTTCCAAAATCCTAGAAATTAATTTAAAAAATTCAAGCATCAATTACATTGTTTATTTCAATTCTTTGTACCCCATTTTAATGAATTAAACTACATATGGAGTGGAAAATTACCCATTTAAATTAAATCCAAGTATGAACGAACGAGAAAACTCCGCGTCGACAAGGACTGTCCAATTTTCTGGCAGTCCTACAAACTGAATGGACTGCCAGAAGAATGGACAGTACAACTCACAGCATGTGTAACTTTGGACTGCCCATTCTTCTGGCAGTCCAACATACAGACTGGACTGCCAGATAGTTGGGCAGTACAAAGTTACACATGTTGTGAGTTGGACTGTCCATTCTTCTGGCAGTCCAACATACAGTAAGGACTGTCAGAAAAATGGGCAGTCATTTGTTTCACATGCTGTGACTTAGGACTGCTCAGTTTTCTGGCAGTCCATTCACTTTATAGGGCTGCCAGAAAATTGGGCAGTCCTTGTTTACACTAGTTGAACAGCAATATTATGGTTTCCACCAATATTAGGATTTGTGCATTATGAGAAGCCTTTGGGTGCCATCAAAATTGGAAATGAGAAAAAAATTATTGTTTAATTTTTGGGTGTTTTCTTCTCATTTTCTTCTTCTCCGTCGATTGAAAATCGAAATTCGAAATGGGAAAAAATTAGGGTTTAAATTCCATTATACTTGGAGATAGTGAGAATGAGTTGAGAAAAAAAATTAGGGTTTAAACCCCATCGGAATTCTCATTTTTGTTGTTTTTGTTCTTCTTTTTCTTATTCTTCTTGTTCTTGTTCTTCTTCTTGGATGAGTTGAGGAAGAAGAAGAGCAAAATTAGAAAAATTAGCCATGATCACTTTCTTCAATGACAAACTTGTAAATAAACCAAAGTTCAAAATGGGCTAGCCATGATCAAATGTTGATGTGCCCATATAATTAGCCATTTCATTTTCAGGTAGAGTAACGAAAGTATGATGTGTTTTTTGGGTAGCTAGTTTTAACTAGGAGTGAGCAACGGTTCGCATCGGTGCAAATCGAACATATATATGAAAAACAGAAATAACCCTATATCGTATTTTCTAAAATCGAAAATCGAATCGTTTTCATAAAAATTGAACAAAATCGAACCGAATTATATCGGTTCAGTTTTCGATCGGTCTGATTTCATGGACCAATCGAACCTTTACATTTTAGCAAATGAGCCAATTTAAATAAAAAATCTTAAAAAAATAATATTGTTGCAATTATGAATTATTACAATTACAAAGAGTGAAAAAAATCTGGCTAATTAATGTTTACGTCCTGAATTTTATAACAGTTTAGGGTTTAAACCCTAACATGTCCAATTGGAGAGTCTAGACCCTGGATTTTTTTGTTTTTGTTTCACTTTCCTATTATATTCTCCCTTCGTGTTTGATAATGAAATTGTCATATACAGGTTAGGGAGGGCATAATGGAAAAAAAGAAAAGAAAAATCCAGATCTAAACTCTCCAGTTGAATATGCGAGGGCTTAAACTGTAAACTGGTATAAACTCCAGGTTCTAAATGTTAATTAGCCCAAACAAAATATGTGTATATAGATTGAGAGTATAGAGAGAGCGCTCAAAGAAACAGCAACAAGTGCGAATAGATAATGAAAGAATAGAGTGTGCTTAGATAGGCTAGCAAAAATATTAGTATATATAAATTGAGGGTAGTTTAGTAAATTATTGAATCTAAATCGATTTTGGGTTTAGTTCGATTACTTGGATCAAGAGCCAAAAACCAAACCGATAATTCAAAATTTTAAATCTTCAAATCGAATACCGAACCGATTGTCATTATTTCGATTCGGTTCGGTTCCATTTTTTGGTTTCCAACCGTTATATGCTCACTCCTAGTTTTAACTATTGTATAAACCATCCTTAGTGTTTTTATTTTTTCCGATTATCACTATTTTTTTTATAAGTGTTATGTTGGCTATTCAATATTCCTTTTGTAAGATGTCTTAATTTCCACTTGCAAGTGTGGAAATAGATATTCATAATTTGAGAGGATTGAAATTGTTACATCACACCTGCCGTTGGAATTTACATTCAACAACAACATTATCTTATATATGCCATGCATTATTCATGATTTCTTGCTGCTCTTTTTTTGTTCATGTGCCATGCATTTATTGTGCTGTTCCATGCATTATTCATGATTTCTTGCTGCTCTTTTTTTTTCATGTGCCATGCATTTATTGTGCTGTTCTCCTACTCTAAACAAAATATATAGGGTGTCCCAAAAAAATAACATACTGAAATTATACCTGTGCATATGACAAATAAAAAGTTAAGCCCAGTTCCTATTACTAAAATGGGATATTGGAGATAACTAACTTAGCCATATAATAATTCGTAACTTATAACCTTATGCAATCATTGTCAACAAACCTTAGAACATATCATTGAACCTTAATATACAGTAAAGATTAAAATCATAAAAATTTTATGCTAACCTACTCAATGCGCTAAGGTTTTTCCGCTAACATAGTGAATAAGCTAAAATATGATCAGTATTTTGGAGGTTAAAATAATTTTTTTTTCTCTAACGAATTTAGAAAATTAATGTAGAACACCGACGATGGATAGAGAAAGTGATGGTGTATATTTATGAAATAATGCATGTATATGTTATAAGAAAATAAAAAAGTTTCAAGCATATTGTAATCAGACTAACCCTTTCAAGGTGATTTATTAGTTGTTAATTTTATTTTAAAATCCGAGTGGACGATGTTAGAATCCAAATTTTATCTGTGTGTCGTTTTCTCTTATAAATAACACTTAGTTCAAATATTACCCAAGATACAAGTTTCATAATGAACAACTTTCTTAAAACTAAGGTATGTATTGTATACATATTTGATACGTGTGTGGTTTTCTCTTATACATTAATCAGACACTTGATTCAAACATTACTTGGTGTTAGTAGTTATGTTCACTTTAAAAGTATCTATCTGCAGTTGTATTTCACTGTATATATATATATATATATATATATATATATATATATATATATATATATATATATATATATATATATATATATATATAAATATAAAGGTATATAATAAATAATATATATAATAAAAAATCATGAGCTCTGCGGCGCTAGGGTTTCGGCGGCTTGGAACCCTAACGGAGGAGGAGAGCGTCCCTGACGAGGCCTCCGTTGACGCAGACGCAGATGATCCAGCGAAGCGAGACGAGGGAGGGGGCTGGACCTCCGTGGAGCGGCGCAAGTGGCCTCCGGCTAGACGCGATCAGGGGGTCGGGGGCCTCTTTGCGACGCCAAATAACAAAGGCGCAGTCCCGCTCCTGGCCGGGAAAACCCTCACTAGGGGACTTAGCAGGGGTCCCCCTGCTCAGAGTATCACCGGAAATAGGAGATATAAGGGTGACGGCCAAGACAGACGGGGAGGCGCGTCACAAGTGGGAGGAAGGGCCAGACAGGGGGTCGCTAAAGAAACGAGAGGAGGAGGTATTAAAACCAACTCTCCTCCAGTAACTTGGGTGGAACTGTGCAAACCAGCAGCGGTGCAGGAGGAGATAGAGCTTCAATATGTAGAACCTAAATTGGTGGATGGACGGAAAGTGGTGGAGATCGCGCCGGACGACCTGGAAGAGACTACGGAGTATTGGCGGAATACCATTATACTGTATGTAATGGGCAACAAACCGTACTACGGACAACTGAGGGCGTTTGCTCTGAGAGTCTGGCGACCGAAAGGGGAGATGGAAATCTTCTCCAGAGAGAATGGTTTCTACTTTATCAAGTTCTCGCTGTCCGAGGATATGGATCGTGTCCTCGAAGGGGGTCCTTGGACTTTCGACGGGAGACTAGTTGTCCTAAAACGATGGTTCCCTGAATCATGTTTTGAGAAGGATAGGCTCACGACAGTCCCGATTTGGATAAGATTTTCGTGGCTATTCCCGCAACTCTGGAGTATACCGTCGATCATGAAAATGGCGAGCATGGTTGGCAATCCGATCCATACGGACATTCCAACTGCAAGGCGTCAGCGACTATCTTTTGCGCGGGTGTTCGTTGAGATTGAAGTTGCGAGCGAGTTGCCTCGGAAGATAGAACTACTGTTGCCCAATGGGAAGAGGATTTGGCAGAGCATCGAATACGAGTGGGTACCACCATCATGTGCTATTTGTGGTTGCTTCGGCCACGTTAAAAATTGGTGTCAAGACAGAGGGGAGATAGTAGGTGAAGAGATGGATCTAATACATCAGGACAATGCTCCAAACCGTCTGGTTCAACAGTTGAATAGGGAGGTGGCGGTGGTGGATAACATAGATGTTGGAGTGGAGGAGATAGACCAAGCAAGTAACAGGGAGAGAGCCCAGAGGAATACCGAGAGGGATGTAGAGATGAGTAGCGTGGAGCATACGGCATCCAAACTAGGGAAGAGACCGGCTCCGGAGCTTGGTAACGGAGGAGCTGAAAATGATGTTCGAAGCTCGTGGGATGACGAAGAAGACGACATAGACAGAAGCATGGATAGCCAGATGGCGGAGGCCTCGCCCAACAGAGGGACAGAACTTACTGTAGGAGGAAAAGAGAATAGGGTGGCGCAACTCGCTCGTGGTTTTGCTGAATCAAGCAGAGGGGAGGACAGAGGAGTAGGAAATAGAGAGGCTATTCAAGGAGACGCTCTGACAGCTCAAGAGCTCACAATGGACAATCCGAAGTGGGCACAAATGTTAAGGGAAACCCAGGCTAAGCAGGCGGAGAGAAACAGCGAAAGACGAGTAGAGTTAACATGTAAGACTACCCCAAATCGTCCGCAGGATAGTCTTGGGCGTGGGTTGGACGGCAAGGAGGATCTCTAATGATGTTCCTTACCTGGAACGTCCGGGGGGCGAACTCGGTGGGGAGGTGGAAGGAGATTCAACAGATAGTATGGAGAAATAGATGCTCTGTAGTGAGTATTATTGAGAGTAAGATAAAATTGGAGGATAGAATCAAATCTCGCACGCCTACTAGCTGGCTATCAGCTCATAACATGCAGTTTGGGGGAGTTGCCAGAGTTTAGGTGATGTGGAACTCGCGGGAATGGAGTGGGCAAATCAGATATGTATCCGAACAGATGATTGTGGTAGACCTCACTAATAAAGGGGGGCTAGAAGTGGTCTTCGGCACAGTGTACGAACATAACGACCGGAAGCAACGCGGAGCGCTGTGGGCGGATATCGTACGGTTGGCAGCACAAGTGGGTGACTCTCGTCCTATTGTCCTTTGTGGTAATTTTAATGCTATTAGGACGGGAACGGAAAAACAAGGAGGCCGACCTGTTCCTGCGACGATCCTCGCTGACTTCCAGAATTGTCTTCTGAGCTCGGGGCTGGCTCGTCTGGAACATATGGGACACATATGGTCCTGGAATAACAGCTCAGCTACTCAACAAGTCTACTGCCAGCTGGACAGGGCTCTTGTCAATAACAAATGGAGAGAGATTTTCCCGACCGTCCGAGCAGAGGGCTTGCCGCGAGGCACTAGTGATCACACACCAATATTGATTCGATTGGCGGATTTGAAAACCACAGGGAGGCGTCCTTTCAGATATTACAACGGGTGGTACTTGGCCGCAGGATACGAAGAAGTGGTCGAGAGGGCCCTTTCGACCAATGTGGACGGGAATCCTCAATTCCAATTTACTAGCCTACTTAGACGGGTCAAGGGAGCCATCCGAAGTTGGAATATTCACAGACCTTTGCCATGTCTTGCAGATAAGGACAAGAAACTGAAGGAAATTCAAGAACAGGTGCAAGCAGCCATGTTCGACAACAAACTCGCCGCACAAGAGAAGTTGCTCCAGGAAGAGGTTCGTCAGCTCCGCTTCCAGGAGGAAATCCAACTTAAGCAACGGGCTAAATGTGATTGGCTCAAGGATGGTGATAGGTGTACTAAGTTCTTCTACGCTACTATTAGAGCTCGACAAAGTAGGAATCAGTTGGCCAAACTTATTGATGCAAATGGTACCCCTCTCTGTCATGGTGATCATATTCAAAATGAGGCAGTAAGTTATTATCAAAAACTTTATAATTAGAAGGAGTACAGAGAAGATTTTTCCGACATAATATGCAAACGTCTGGTTACTGACAAAGGAAATGAGTCTCTTCGTCGCAGGGTTACTATGGAGGAGATTGAACAAATAGTGAAGAAGGCCAATCCGAATAAATCGCCTGGACCCGATGGATTTGGCGCTGCATTTTACCAAATCCATTGGCCGAAAATCAAAGATAGAATACTCCACTTGGTGGATGATTTCCTCATGAATGGTCGCCTTCTCCGACAGATGAACCATACCTTCCTTACGTTGATCCCGAAAACTGAGGGAGCAACGGAGTTGGGAGATTTTAGACCTATAGCTTGTTGCAATTTTATCTATAAAATTATTACTCACCTTATGTGCAATAGAATGCAGGATATCATGAAGGGTCTCATCTCGCCAAACCAAGCAGCTTTTATTAAAGATCGCTCCATTGCTGACAATTGCCTGCTTGCACACGAGCTGGTCAGAGACTTTAACAAAGCAGGAGGCAGAAAGGGGTGCATCAAGCTGGATCTTAGGAAAGCTTATGATATGGTGAACAGGAAATTCATATGTCAGGTGATGGAGGGGATGGGATTTGACCGATGGTGGGTCGACCGAGTTGAAGAATGCATTACGACTCCTACTGTCTCCATTCTTATCAACGGTACACTACATGGATTCTTTGGCAGCAACCGAGGGCTCCGCCAAGGAGACCCTCTGTCTCCCTATTTATTTACCATCGTTATGGAGTATTTTACTTGTCTCATGGATGCAGCAGTCTATAGGAAGTGTATTACGCCGTTGTTTCGGCGAATATCTCCTACCATTTCTTATCTTATATATGCAGATGATTTACTGGTCTTCATAGAACCAAATGAGAAAGGCATTACAGCGTTGCTACAGATCCAGGAAGAATTCAGGACATTATCAGGCCTCCTGCTGAATAAAGAGAAATCCAAAGCTTTTTTCAGCCGTGATTGTCCCAACAAGGAGCGATGGGTGGCGAAACTGGGCATTGAGCAATGGCAGCTATCGGTTAGGTCCCTTGGCATACCTTTATCCATAAATTATGCTGGTAAATCGGAATATATGGGTCTGGTAGAATATATCCAGAGAAGGCTTGAGGGTTGGCAGGCACAACTATTGTCTTTCGGGGGAAGAGTTGAGCTCGTACGATCTACTATATGGGCTATTACTGCATATTGGTTACAGGCTATAATTATTCCCATCGAAACTATGAGAGAGGTAGAACGGTTGTGCGCCAATTTTGTATAGAAAGGTGGTCTCCGCACAATAGCATGGGAGGAGCTCTGCTTGCAAAAGGAAGAGGACGGCATTGGATTGCAGTCATTATCGACACTAAGGGAAGTGGCCATAATTAGATTAGCGTGGAGATTCCTCGAGAACAAATCGCTATGGGCTAAGTGGATTCATGCCAGGTATGTCAAGGCAGCGAATTTTTGGTCCTTGCAAACGAACAACAATTTTTCGGTCACCTTCAAGAAGATCCTGTCGCAACGAAAGACGATCCAGTACTGCATACAGCGGGTGATACGAGATGGTAAATCGACGAGCGTTTGGTTCGACCCATGGTTGAACAAGAGGAGTCTCATCGATAGATTTGGGTGGCCTACTTATGAACTTGTTGGGCGGGACATCACCCTAGACGTGTTTATCGCGGGCGGAGGCTGGAACATTACAGATAGGTATATCGACCAGTGGGCGGGGGAAGAAATTCGAGGAGTTCGTATAGAGGGTAGAGAAGGGTCGGACAGATGGGAATGGGAGGATGTGGCGCTGTCAGATGGCAGGAAGGCACTTGGCTTCTCCCAGCGGGCGGCATACAATAGAGTGAGGATGGTGGCGCCTAGAGTGGCATGGGCTGAGATCGTGTGGGTAAAGGGGACGGCATCAAAGATGAAGTTGTGCTTATATAAAGCTATTCGGGACCGACTCCTTACAAAGGAGAGACTTATTCGATTTGGAATAGCGGTGCCAGATGTCCTATGTGCGCTGTGTGGTGGTCAGGAGGAAAGCAGAGATCATCTATTTTTTCAGTGTCCGTTCTCTGAGATGGTGTGGAGGCACTTCACGAATCAGATTGGCGTCCATATCAGACGGGATTTGGTTTTGATGCAGATTACGGAAGATATTTTGGGTCTGAAGAATCAGGATCAGAAGCTATATCGACAGATCAGACTTAGACTTCTTTCGGTAGTTTGGCATGTGTGGAAGGAGCGCAATGGCCGAATCTTTGAGGGACACAGTACAATTATGTCTGGCCTCATTAACAATATTCAGAATGACCTTACTATTTTGGAAATGGTGTAGTATTGGGCGATAGTGGTTATTTGAGATTGTAAAGATGGACTTGTACAGCTTGATTTTGTTTTAATAAAAGTACCTTTGCTTCAAAAAAAAATATATATATATAAACTAAGACATGTATTGGGATTATATACTTCGTATTGTTTCTATTATTTTCAATAACTAAATCAGCTATTATGAAGAATACTATTTTGTTTCTATTATTGTCAATATATAAATCAGCTATTATAGATTGAGATTTGTCCAGGTGACGTAGTCACCGAACGTATATATTTCTTAATCTGTCTTGGCACGTGTGATAGATGTGTTGGTTATCTCAAGTGGGTTCGTCTAAGTTTTCGTCGCGGTCACGTTTTAGACTCGGTATCGGAGTTCGATAACGGCATTTCGGTCCCATCATCTAGTATATATCAGAGCGATGTTCGTTCGTTCTGGTCTGATACAATCATTTGGTATCAGAGCTCTCATGTTATCGAAAGTGAATGTGTAACCATGTCTATGCAGAAGATGAACACACATATGACCATCCTCATAGAAAATAATTAGAAAATTTGGAAGCCAGTGATGAAGGACCTACTCTAGTACAAGGATTTGTATGGTCCGTTAGAGAACGACGGTACCAAGCCATCGGACAAGGCTACTGATGACTGGAGGTGATTGATCAGAAGACCGTTTGATTCATCCGCCAATGGCTGGACAATTCAGTGTTTCATCATGTCGCTGTGGAGAGTTCTGCAAAAGTATTATGGGATAAGATGCATTCGCTGTACGAACAGAAGACGATAGGAAATAATGCATTTCTTATTTGCCAACTCGTTAACTAGAAGTATATGGAAGGTGCCTCGGTGGCATAATATCTGAACGAGGTTCAGGAGATCAGCAATCAGTTGTCGACGATGAAGATGGTGATTGACGATGACCTTCATGCCCTTATTGCTTTGAGTTCCACTACCAAAATATCTCATATTAGCGACACCAAATGACGTCTCTAAACAGCCACAAAACGTCGCTAAAAGAAAACAGTGACGTATTTAGAGACGTTTCGGGCATGTCGCGTTATTCATGGTCGCTATTAGGGAAAATGTCGCTATTCGTCGCCAGAGCGACGTAGATCGGTGACGCATTACGTCTCTAGTATTAGCGAATTTTACCGACTACAACGTTGCTAATTAGCGACGTAACCTTTCGTTGCTGATTGTCGATGTCTGTTCAGATTTTAGCAACGTTAAATTAGTGATTAGCGACGTTGACGTTGTCCGACTCCATATCTGAGAATTTTTTTGGTTGCCATGTCATCATTTTAGCGACGTTTAGCGACGTTATGATACTTGAATACCGACGTCCAAATACTAGATTAGATGACCTGTACAGTTTGCCACGTCAACGCATCTGCGACGATTAGCGACGTTTGGTTCTCAAGTTTGCGACGTTCTAGCAACGTAAGTATGCGTCACAGACCGTCGCTGAACGTCGCTGAATGTCGCTAATTCCAAAAAAAAATTACAAAAAATAGCAGACAATATGCATTTCACATAAATAATAGTTACATTAAAAATATTGTACCTGCATTTAGAGTTTCAGTTTGCAAATAATAGACCCGGAGCAACCCTTCGTAGAATTCCCTGGGTTCGCTGACCCCTTTGGTGGAACACTCAACACCGGCAAACCAATATAGAGACAAATAATAATAATGCACTACCAATAATCAAATAAATAGAATCGAACGGTCAGAAAGACAAAAAATAGTCGGGTGGATACAAATCCACTACCAAACGGTTATAAAAAGTGTGTCCGATAATATTCAACATAACATAACACAAATAGTCATACCCGGGATAAAATAAATACATAAACCAACAAATACATAAAGATCCAATAATGGGTCACCAACACAACAAATGAAAACAAGTCCAATAAAGGACTACGCCTGGTCAGGATGAGGGGGAGGAGGAGGAGTAGACAGTGCCTGCACCTGGGACACCAGGAACCTATACTGCTCCGGGGTCAGCATCACCTGTGACGACCCATCAGTAGGAGGAAGAGGGGGCAGTGGAGCCGCTGCAGTCGGTGTGGATGCCGAAGCATGACCAGGAAGTGTCCGCTCCATGGCCAGCAGTCTGGAGTTGGTGGATGCCATAACAGCCGCCAGCCTCGAAACCTGCTCGCCAATGGCCGTCTGTGTCTCATGCACCGCCTGAACGGCACGATCCGTCCTCTCGCCCGTCTCTCTAATGGTGCGCTCGAGCATATCAAATCGTACGGTGAGGGCCGTATCGTCCGTCTGCAGCTAAGACTGGGGCTGCTCCATCATCCGCAACAGCTCGTCACGCAGCTCAGTAAGCTGGCGACAGAGTTCCCCCACTCGGACCGACTCCTCTGAGGAATGTGGGAAATGCACACTGGAAGAGGAGGCTCTTGATGACTGCGTCGCCACAAAGGCGCCGTAGGATCCCGTACCATAGTACGTACCCCTCTGAAAACCACCAACGACGGTCATCCAGAGCTCGTCCATCGTCCGAGCCGGAGGGGGCTGCGCAAAAGTACCAGCCCCTCCCTCCGTAGATGCACTAGTAAGATCATGCTCTAGCCTAAGATACTCATCCTAGAAAAGTATGTATCTCGATATGCATAATATTTATTACCAACCTAGTTATTCCACGTCTATGGATATATTTGCATATTTCTTAAGTTATAATAAAGTTAGTGATACGTAAAGTAATACTTACATAATTCTGCGTGGCCTGATCATCGATGAGCTTTCCGTCCTTCCGATGGGTAGCCAGGAAGACCGTCACCATGTTGGGGTTCGCATCCTTCTTTACCTGTTACAATAAAATATTTGTCATTAAAATTAAATATTTTATTACTACTTTTATTAAAATAATATATTAAAGTACAATACATACCAGGCGACAAAAATGTTTCGTCATGGGAATCGAGCCACCACACCACTTCCCTGCCTTCGTCCTAGCCACATTCGCCTTCTCCGACCGTTCCTTGTACTAGAAGCGTCGAATCTAGTCTTCATGGCAGTCCACTGCTCGGACGTGATCCAACCTTGGATCCCTTTTTCGGAAGGTCTCGAGCCTTCTGATCGTCGATCGCATCCTGGATCAACTTGGCGAAAACGACAGAAAATTGCTTCTCAATCGTCTCAGCCCGGTGTGATGGATAAAAATATATTTTCTACAAGAATTAAATTAGTTAGCTATACAATATGCATAAAATATGATTTATACTAAAAGCAATATACTTTAGTTACCTTGAAGTAGGCAAACCAGAATGCCTACCTCTCGTCCGAGGCATCCGAGTAGTTGATCCAAGGCCCGCCGTAGTTGGACCTCGGAAATAGCTCCAATGCCCTCTGAACTGACGGGGGACGATATCTACACAACGATAATTAAATTTATTAACATATAGATATAAGTATGAATAAATGTTAACTAATTAACTTACTTTGTAGGCCCCTCAGACCAAATCTCCATCCTCGTCTTGTCCGGAGGGGCGCATGGGAGATCGTTCGGATCATATGTAGATGGCATAGGTGCGACCTCCTCCACCCGCTCCTCCGTCTCCATAGTGCCGTCAGCAGGAGGAATGCTGCTGGATGGGCTAGGATTATATGCCCCGCTATCGATAGGCGACAAACTTCATAATATGCTTGCACCGAGTCAGATCGAGAACTTAGATGGTCATCTGATTCGATCGTTGAGCTTGGTAAACGATAACACGTTGTGGCATCGATCAAATCGATTTGGATGGATGTTCCTTGAATCGATCCAACTAATGGAACGACTTATGTTGGAATAAGTCCTAGATACAGCGGGCTGCGTCTTGGCGAGTGAGCTCTATATAAGAGTCCCTTCGACGGGACCGGACCGATGTATGGTTTTCTTGAAGCTTTGCTGCTTGGTTTTGATGAAAGTACTTTTGCGTCATTTTTTGAATACAATCTACGAATTTTGAAGCAAAAGAATAAAGAAGGAATCCTAACTAAGTGTTGGTTTCATCGCAGGAGCTCGCATAACTAAAGCTTGAATGTTGCGAAGCGCTTCGACGGTCGGCACGATCAAAGTACTTGGTGGATGATTCGGTCCCTTCTTTTCTACTCTATCCCGCAAACAAAATTCCTTTGCCTCGAATTCATTCAAATCGACGATGTCAAGTTAAATGCATGCCATTCCACTAAGGTCAAGAACTCAGGAAAAACGTATCGATTCAGAGTAATCTACTCTAAAAATATAAGTTTCGTACCAAAATTGAAAAGTTTAAGGTTCTAGTAAAAAGATAGACTATTTTACGTGCTGTAAAATAATATGAAACGTCGATTGTGGCTTATGATGCCTTGGGCAATTTGGTGCCTACGGGACGCTAAATCGGGAGTACGAATTTGGGGAAAATGAATCGTTGCATGAGTTGGAAGAAATGATAATGTCGTTCAATACTGTTCGTGCTATACAAATCTGTTTACATATATTAAACTGTTCACGCATTGGCATGGTCATGGACAGCTTGTGCACAAGTTTGATTTTCCTCGAATCGGTATCCGGAGCATCGGTATCGAATCGACCTAGGGAGAATGAATAATCGTGCTTCGGCACTGATACATTGCGGGACCGTCAGTCAAGCTAGCAACCTAGACTGAACGGGCCGAAATACCGTTGAGATAGTCCCAAGTGGTGTAACACCAGTGACCGTACATATAAGATAGTAGCATGCTCACCGATTGTCTTATGCATGTAGTAAGTATTATCTCTGTTTTTATGCAGGGACGAGCACGGCCGTGGTAAGAACTATGATAAATCGCTATGTTTTACTGTATGCTTTATTACTTCAAAGTTGGCTATCGATATGAACTGAATTCATTTAGTTCTAAATAGAAAAAAAAACTCTAAAACATGCATACCTTAACAATCAGAGCCGGTTTAGACGAGTGGGTTCGTCTCGTCTACTTAGCAAGTGTGCTACCCCCCTCCCCCAACTCCCTAGGTACGACGGGAGCTCTAAACTGAAGCTGAAGTGCGGAGAGGCATTTTGAAGCTCTTCCTATACTGAAGTATTTTGAAGCCAATTCAATCGAAGGCTTATGTATAAAGGGGCAAATGTATGGAACGACAAGTTTTAGTTCAGGCAGCTTGTCGAGTATATTTTTTTGTTTCAATCAATGTAGCCGCAACGACATCCAATGTAATTACGACTTGCACTTCGTTGTAAGCTATGAATGAAAAGCATATTTCTATCTTGTACGAATACAATTCCAGACTCATACGGTATCACGCCTTAGCGAGGACGATCGATTCGGCATAATAACACCGTGGACGAACGGTTTATCGACTCGGGACGTGACAAATTGGTATCAGAGCATAGTTATATTTCCTCGAATTTTTGAAAGATATTTTATTGTTGGAATATTCGTTGTGATTGCTCAATTGAATGCTTGTCGACATGCTGCGTGAAATAAAAGTTCCATACAGGTAAGCCTGTAGATATTTTGAAAAATACTAACATGTTTACTTTATTTTGTAGGAATGACTAAGAAAAATAAGAAAAATTCCGACACAAGAATCCAAACCGTGGATAGTACGTCGAGTTCAAAGAGTACTAGCCCTAGCGAGACGACGATGGAGAAAATGCTACAGTTGATGGAGCTGTAGCAGCAACAGCTTCAGATGCAAATCAAAATCTAATTTGATGCGCAGCAGAAGCAAATGGATGACCTAATGCAGATCATAAGCAAGATGGTGGGCAATACCAAAGCAACAGTCGTGGTATCCGAAGAGAGGCTAGATGTCCAAGATGAAGTCGAGGGAGAAGCTCAACCGCAAATGATAAACTCTTCTTCCTTGTTCAAAGCAAAGGAGTTCTGCAAGATGAACCCACCTAAATTCAATGGCCGAGCAGAGCCTGATGTGATAGTAGGGTGGCTCGCGAAGATTGAGAACTTATTTAATCTGCTTAGCATTAAAGGGTCCCAGAGGGTAACATGTGCGGCGTTACAGCTACAACTTAGGGCTTACGACTGGTGGGCAGCTAAGAAGCAGGAAATCTACGAATTCAATACCGACACCAAAATTTCCTGGAAAATGTTCAAGGAAGCCTTTCTTGAGCAGTACGTTCCTCGTGCCGTCTGTCGTCAAAAAGAAGATGAGTTCATGATGTTACGACAGTAGAATATGACTATTTTTTATTATAACTCGAGCTTCTCGAAACTAGCAAAGTGTGCTGGCGTCTTCCTGCCCAACAAGGAAGCATGGTGCAAACGCTTCCAACAAGGTCTAAATTCTAAATGACGAACTGCGAAGGGACGTCATGAATCAAAGGTGTCGAACCTACCGCGAATTCTACGATGTCGCTTTCAAAGTGAGCGTGTCTTTGGCCGTATGTCGCAAAGAGTCATGCATGTCGTCCGTAACCACTTCAACAAGCGTCCTAACGACGTCGGGGGATCGGGAGTATCAAAATGTCCGAACACATTTGATAACCAGGGCCATGGCGGACAACACTGTAGCAGATACGGTAGGCGTGGGCACCGAACCATCGATTGCGTCATAAGATCTTGCTACAAGTGTGGCGAGGTAGGCCATATAGTTCAACATTATCCGAGAAATGTTCTGAATCAACACAACCCACCAAGGAACGTTTCAAATCAATATAAAGCGCCAACACTACAAGGCGCAAATACGGTGCCCATGAACCCGCAGAATCAACGCCATAGAGCTCAAGGCCGAGTTTATTCATTAACTCGGGATGAAGCGTTCGCGTCCGATACTGTTGTAACAGGTATATTACTCTACAAAAATATATCTGCTCGAGTACTATTCGATTCAGGTGCGACACATAGTTTTATATCTGCTGATTATGCGAAAGAAAATAAAATAACCATGCAATCACTAGATATGACCATTAGTGTTAGCACTCCATCGGATGTCGATATGCCTGTAAACTTTATTTGTAGGGATGGCCACATTTGTATCGGGAAAAGAAATCTATCCTTGGATGCTGTCGTACTAGACATCAAAGAGTACGACATAATCCTGGGCATGGATTGGTTGGGCGCTTGTCATGCAACAATCGAGTACGCGAAGAAAGATGACTGGAACTCCCGGTGCAGAGAGATCTCCCTCCTCAGCCGCTGCGCATAAGTAGGATCCACGTACGCCAACATGATCAATATCCAGAGGAGATGGATGACTGAAACTTCCGGTGCAACTGCCCTCTGGTGCCACCTCCTCATTCACAACAATCTCGGCTTTAGGAATCACTTCCTCCTTAATAGTAGGAGGAAGTTCTGTTGGCCCAATGATTGTATCATGTTTTGAATATGGTTAATCTGTCAAGTTTAGCATTTATTATCACTAATCTTCATACTATCACTATAGTATTTCTACTTATACTTATACTTTTGGTGATATGTGCTTATTATTTTACATATTAGTGATATGAGTTTTTAATATATATATCTTAAATTTAATTGAGTTACCAAAATCAAAACTATGTTTTGATTATGGTTATTCAATTAAGTTTAACATTATGATCTCACTAATATTTATGCTATCACTATAGCTCTTATACTTAACCTTAGCATTGTCCTACTGTGCTTTATCTTGTCATATTTACTATATGTATATTACTTTGTTCGTCTAACATGTACATGCAGAAAAGTAATAAGCAAGATCAATGTGGACATATGTAATAAAGAAATCATGGTGGGCCAAAGACGACGGATCCCACAATATTTCTCTGAACCACCCGACGACATCTTCGGAGCCACGCACTCGAAGGTTCCGCTGCCCGGGCAGCGGACGGGGGTCGAGGGGGCAGCGCCTCTCGTAGGGGGTTCGGGGGCGAAGCCCCCGAAAGGTATTCAGTTTTCACAAACTGGATATCTTTGGACAGCTGACGTCAAGGAAGAAGCCAACATCTATCAAGAAAAGAAGCCATGCCATGCCATCATCATTTCAAGACTCTGAAGAAGCCTGTGTAATGCCCCGCTCCGTACGGTACATTATGGTGAGTCTTTGACTCGAAGAGTTGCGTTGACCCGATGAGGTATCGATGCAAATCGATGCGAGAGTTATGTTGGCTAAAGGTAAGCTTTGAGTCGATTGGAATCTATGAATCGAATCGATGCAAAGGATAAGTCCCACTTGAGCAAGTACTGATGTTAGTTGATCTGGTGTGCAGACTATACCTTTATACTGGATTACGGATCGTGGCATGGGCGCGATAGGCCAATCAACCGAGTAGTTCAAAGGAATGGCTAAGTCCGAGAGTTAGCTATGCAACCAAGTTATGGAATCGAGCCGCTTCAGCTCGATGAAACGACAAGGCGTATCGGCTTAAGGTGGACAGGTTCTTGACTCTCTCTCCCTATTCCTTCACGTCTAATAAAAGATATTATTGTATGCGTAAGATGTTATCGAGCTAGCGAGCGTGGCTCGGCGAAGAAAGGTCCAAGTATGTGTCGAACACTAAAATAGAACATTGAACAATCGAATAATTGAAACGACGTGCATCAAGTGTACGAGTCGCGGTAGGGCGGTGATGGTCGAACATTGAAAGACAATATCGAGATGTGCATCACGTGCACGCCTCCGAGAACATTGAATACTAGGCGTAGCACATTGATTACGGCGCCGAGCGTGCCCTCGTGCACGGAAGCTAGGAAATGACTAAGTAACTACGGAACTAGGCTATGTGAACAACTTATGAACGAAATGTGCTGAATATAAGTACGAGAAGTCTAAGCCGTTGGACGTCGTGCATCAATACGGATGTGTTGGGGCATAATGCCAATAGAACTTGAGATAGAGGAACGGATTATGTTTACGGGACATGAATATGTTTATGGAGCATGAATATGTTTATGGAACGTGAGATTGGTTGGGAATGTATGACTTGTATGCTATGGCGCGTATTGCATGGTCAATGGACTCGGATTGCCCGTGCACGGGTACGGCTTCCCTCGGACGGTTACGACCGGGACACCGGAACCGTTCGACCTAGGAGAGAATTATGTATGATATTTATGGTGCACATCATTCGGACGGTTTACGACCGGCCAGTGTTATGATAAGCTATGATATCAGTAAGTTTGGGATCCTTCGGATATTGGGCTAGCAACCCGTATCGAAGCGATCATAGGCTTACACAAAAGAGATGCCAAGTCCATTACGGTGCGAAATACCGTGACCTTCATATAGATAGGGCCGGTGGGCTGAGATTAGAGTTGGGTGCAGGTACAGGACCTGCGACCCTTATACATTGTCTGAGTTTATGATTGGTTGGTTACGCGAATTGAATAATTTCTTATGTAAAGTTCTAACCTTTGCAGGCTAGGCAATGGGACGGAGATGAGCACGATCACTATATTTATATTCATATTATGTCTAACTGTATCTGCCGCAGGGACACGGTATTGGGCACATGTATGATAATGTGCTATGTTTAAGTGTTGCCATGAAACTGATCCTAAGGCTAAATAGAAAGATTACCAAATTAAGATGCATGTTTCACTAAAGATACACAGTGTTTAGTTTGGGTACGAGAGGGTCTTGATCAGTGCAAAGCGGGGACGAAAGCACTAATTCCCCACTAGTTTATGTGCAGGTTCAGGATTATGATCAGTTCGGGGCGGAGCTTGGCTTGGACGTGCCGAGGCATGGAGCCCTTGGCGTTCAAGAGGAGCTACCGCATAGGCGTTCGGACTTGCGACATGGAGATATTCAGCCGAAGACTACTTGGTGGCTATAAAGAGGCATAATGTATGGAACAATGTAATCCTTTGTGAGCTAGAGAGATCATGAGCGTTGTAGCCAATTGGCATGTTAAGTTGGGCTATTCAGTGCCTTTGTAATCTTTAGTTCATTATGAATAAAAGAGATTATTATTGTATTCTTTGTTTCCTTTTGCTGCTTATGTTACGAATTTGAGATAATCACTATGTGAACCGTTATCTTGTCTTGCACGAGCACAACTCCAGGCTCGTGCGGCATCACGCCCCAGCGAGGACGATGATTCGGATGAAATCTAGCGAGGACGAGCGATTTTTCGGATCAGGGCATGACAAGTTGGTATCAAAGCGGTTCCATCCTCTGGACCGTACATGAATCTCTTTGACCCTCAGCTGCTTCGCTATCGAATTCAGTTGACTTTAAGTTGTTTCCGCAACCGCATGGCTCATGGATTTGCTCGACGCTACATTGGATGTTCCATACAATAAGTCTATATTAAGTGCGTACGTCTGCCACAAGTACGTCGTGACTATCACGCTGTCTCCGGGTGCCATCGGTGAACGTTGGTTGCACGAAGTGCAACGAGTTATGGATTGTTGGTCGCACGAAGTGCAATGAATATGGTGATATTGGTTGCATGAAGTGCAGTTATGTACGTATTGTTGATTGCACGGAGTGCGAGGAGTTATGTATTACTGGTCGCACGAAGTACGAGGAGATACGTGTTGTTGGTTGCACGAAGAGCAACGAATCGAGATATGAGGCGATGCGTGTTTTGTGGCTATGAGAATGGTTATGTATCGTTGGTTGTATGGAGTGCAGTAAGTCATGAATCATTCGTTGCATCGGTGCAACGAGTCGATATGGTATGATACGTGTTGTATGGCTATACGGATGGATAGCGATATATTGCACGAGATTGAGTAAAGACCTTAAGTATCGAGAATGAGTTGTTGCACGAGTTACAACGAGTGAGATTGGAAGATCGCGAATGCGATAGTAACGAGTCGAGTTGGTCGCTAAGTCAAGTTGAGTAGGCGAACATGTATATTGGCCGAATGTCGCGTTGAGCTTTGAATAAGCGAATATTGCGGGTGTGATCGATATGATCGCCAAGGTATGGTTAGATTGAATGTATGTCGAACTTGAGCGAACGATAGGACATGTTGGTTCAATTGTTGTGCCAACTCGAGTATGCAAACGTTAGAGCTGGGATCGGAAAGATCGCCACGGGATGGTTAAGTTGAAATAGATGTCGGACCTATGCGGAGTGTGATGTCGAGTAATGATTCAATTTCGAGTGGTATATGCAATACCAATTTTGCGATCAGTAGAGCAAGTATTGTATCGATGATAATAGGCTCGATTCCTGAGTGATATATACAATACCACTTAACGATAGCTATGTTAAGCCGTTTGGTGACTTGCGATAGATTTCATCGAGACGATTATGTTGTTACGATATGTTTGTCCTCAACGAACAAAGTAGTATCGAGACTCGAGTGGGAATGACTTGATAGAAGTCGATGCAAGTATGCCTTGATGAATTGAGTTGAACGATTATGCGTGAGTCGTATGCATAGATAATACGTCGGACGAGGATTCGTTAAGTATAAGTCGAACGATAAGCTGAGTATAGCAAAGATATATTGCGTTAAAGAAATAATTGACTCGGTCGAATTTGCGTTGAGTTAAGTCAGTACGGAAGCTTGTTCAAAACGTGTTGAGTAGGTACGAAGAAATCGTGCAAACGAATTTGGGTTAGCACGATGAGTCGGTAGCACGATTGGAAGTGTGAGTTAGGGATATGAGAATGGATATGTGAATTGGAAATTATGTCATGATGATGATGGATAGTTTCAATAAAATGAATCTTGATGTGCGCAAGACTTGATTCGCACTCGAGTTCGGTTAATAACAGTGATTGCAACGAATTGAAGCTTATGAGAGACGAAGATGTTCAAGTTATGCATATCGACGATGGTATTGAGGAGTATCAAAGACGAGCAATAACTCGGGGGTACTCTGATCGAATGAACGAGAATTTATGTTGAGCATTGTTATTGGATGAATAAGATGCAAGTTAAGTTGATGGCAGTTTGGATGATAACGGTAGGAATGCTTCGGAGAATCTGGGAGTCAATAGATGTTACTCGGAAGAAAACGAAAGTGCTTGATTGTTTCGAGGATAACCACAATGTTGACATTCTTGTCTTATGCGAGTGCAACTCCAGCATCGCACATGCGTCATGCCAAATTAGGGCGACCATTCCGCGTGAGCGTTGGTATGGTGATTCATACAGCGGGGATGATCAAACTTACAAGACATGGCAAATTGGATTTGACTTGTGGTTTGATGCGAAAGTTGTTCGAGGATGGTTTTGATGAGTATAGATGGTGTCAAACTATGATCACGAATAGGTAAACTCAAACTTGAGACGAGTAGATGTTATACGACTAGCAAAGATAGTCGACGGTAATATATAAGTGAATCGAGTACTTAACGGCGCATGAGTTGCGCGGGGGTAGATAAACTATGGATTGGTGAATTATGTCGGATAGGATAAGTGGTGGCCCATGCAGGTCTTGTAAATCAAGATATGTGAGGGTTTACCGAATAGATGTCTCAATCAGTACTCGTCCTTGATCTCTGCTCGTATCCTCTTGATTTCTGAAAATTCTTGTCCTGATCACATGCTTGCAATCGTTGATCTATCCTGGTCCTTCCTTATTATTCCTATGTCGTCTTCTTCAGCGGTATTGTTCGTGGTCCTACCGACCAGCAAGGCAGATCACCTCCCGTAGACCAGCAGCAACCAGAAGATCAGGCCCAGCACTCAGGAGCAGCCTCCCGAGTCGTACCTACTGGAGGAGAGCCGCCAGTTCAGCCAGTGCAGCCTACAGATCCTGATGATGGCACTTTGGTGGGTCTCATCAGATCATTGTTAGCTTCCCAAGATCGTAGAGGCGATGCCTTGCACCAGGCAGTGGAAGATGCTCTGAATAGAAGTGGTCCTCGAGGAAACAGTGCAGTCAACAGTTTCAAGCGCCTGAACCCTCCCTTCTTCGATGGCAGCGAGGATGCCATTGCTGCCGATGCTTGGCTACAGGATATAGAGGTGATTCTCGAAGCCGCAAAGACTCCAGAAGACGAGAAGGTGGCTGTGGTGCGCCTACAGTTATTGAATCTATCCCGCAGTTGGTGGGCCGCACAAGCAGTAGGATTGGCAACACCTGTCTCCTGGGCAGTGTTCAGCGAGAAGTTCCAGATCAAGTATTATGATGCAGTGGCTCGATATGACTTGCAGACCAGGTTCAGTAATCTTAAGCAGATGGGGAGGACGGTCGACGGTTATGCGGCCGAGTTTTCCAGACTCAGTCGGTTTGCTCCCACCTTGGTGGCAACCGAGTTTGACAGAGCGCAGAGGTTCCAGCAAGGACTTCACCTGGAGATTATATTGGCAGTAGAACAGTTCGAGCATCAGACCTATGATGCGGTGTTGCGAGCAGCAAGGAGGCACGAGTATACCTTCCAGAGAATAGTGGACAGGACCGGAGGTCGGAAGCGGTCCCATAGTCAAATGAATCAGTCTTCAGCCCCAGCCCCGGCAGCCAGGACTTTAACTATTGGAGCTCCGAGGCGAGCAGCTTCAGTTACGTCGGTCCAGCACTCAACCCCGACGTACTCTCCGCAGAAACAGAAGCAAGCGCAGTCTTTCGTCGTGGGCTGTTCTTATTGTGGAAAGCCTGGACACGTGGTGGCAGAGTGTCGTAAGGCATTAGGATTGTGTTTATTGTGTGGAGCACCGGACCATAGGACGGGGTCCTGTCCTTTCAGAGTTGATTCAGCATCGACAGTATCTAGTCCCTCGGTTGGGGGACCAGTACCAGCACCAGCTCCAGTTCACCAGCAACAGCAATTCCCGTTCCCGAGGCCCTTGCCGACTCAGGCCCAGACTTTCCAGCAACAGAATCCGCGGCAGTTTGCCCTAGCCCAGGCTCAGGTTCAGAATCGGCCGAGAGGTATATGTGTCCTCTCATCTTGCTTTCCTACCATCATTATGCGGGGTGCATGACGTATTTCATGTATCCTAATTACAACGATACATTCCGGACCCGAGCCATATCCTAGGTCATTCGAAACTGGTTATTGGTACCAACCTTTTCGTATGAGGATAGGCCCGTGTCCATGTTTGACCAAAGAGAGAGACTCGAGCGCAAGACTATCAGTTCAGTCCGTGTTGATTAGAGTCATCCCTCTTTGGGAGAGTCAAACTTGGGTGCATGAGGATATATCTGATTAGGTCATCCCGGCTGGTTTGACTCGTAAGGTGTAATATATTCCTTATGTCTTACGCTTCGAATCCTTGCTTGCATGAATGATTGTATGATTGATTGGTAGTGGTAGATTGCCTATGATAGAATAGCTTTTCCTTACATCTCTAGCCTCTTGATTAAATTCCGAGGACGAAATTCTTTTAAGGTGGGTAGGATGTAATGTCCCAAATTCGTGATACGTATTTAGTGTACGTATACGTGTTTTGGACCCATATTTTATTTATTCATGGTTAGTTGTCATGGTTTATTTTGTATTGGCTTGGTTTTATTGTCATTGATAGTTTAATTACTTTTAATGATTCATTGGTTTATTTGGGCTTGGTTTATTCCTGGGTTGGTTCGGCTTAGTTCAGTTTGGGATTGCTCTTGGTTCATCATGAACCAAGGGGTGAACCCCCTACCTACCACCACCACTCATATTTATTACCTATTCTTCTTTCTCTCTTTTCATAATCATCTTCTTCTTCCTCATTTACTTCCTTACCTACCAAAGAGAGGGAGAAAGAGGTCTAGGCAAGTGCATCTTGCTTCCACAAGAGAGCTCATTTTTATTGTTCCATTAGCTTCTCCTCATGTTTCTAAGACACATTAGAACTTGTTATTTTCCATTTTGAGGCTTAACTTTTTGTAGATCTAGGAATTAGTTATTTTTGGATTTTGGTGGTTTTGATCTATCAAACTTCTTTGTTTTCAAGTTTTCATGGTTCCATATTGTAGAGAATTTTATTCTACCCAATTTTGACCTTTGAAAAGTCGGATTTGGACTTATTTTGACCAAGTTATGGACTTTTGAAGCTTTGGGTTCAACCATGGAGTTCTTGCTGTTTGGAGAAGACAGTGAGCAGTGCGCAAACTTTTTAGCTTGAGCCACTGAGTTGCGCGCGCTCTTTAGCGCAGCGCAGTCCCCATACGCTGCCTTTTGGGAGCGTATGTCTTGCATACGCTCACTTGTGTGACAAGGAGTCGTATGGAGTCCATACGCTGCCTTTTGGGAGCGTATGTCTTGCATACGCTCACTTGTGTGACAAGGAGTCGTATGGAGTCCATACGCTGCCTTTTGGGAGCGTATGACCTGAGCGTATGACCTGAGCGTATGACTTTTTGCACTGAGCGTATGGCCCTTGGCTGACTTGGTCTTATGTCAGCGTGCCAGTTTGGTTTTATTTTCCTTAAGCTTGGCTCCTTTTGTCCTGAACTTGATAATCACGAATTTACTTGATATGTTTGGAATTGATAATTGAGCATGACGTGATAGTGACCCGTAGTGGTACACTCCTGACATAATAGCCTGACATGACCTGATAGTGGCCCGTCGTGGTGCACTCCTGACAAAGTACACTTGGCATGATAACCTGACATGATTATCTCGAATAGCTGTTGCGACGGCTACCTGACATGACATAACCTGTTTAATTAATTATGACACCGTGGGCGATTGTGCTTGTACAAATAATCCAGTCCTGTCTTGCATCATGTCTAGGAGGGGACTCCTGAGTACCACGGTCAGGAGTACCTACTGAAATGGACTAAGGTTAATAATTAGTATAATTCACTAGTCATGAAGAGGTGTTCCCCAGTTACAGGCGATCCCGTTATCCCGGCCGCAAATGTTTGGACTTGTAGCCTGCCGACGAGTAGGGCATATTTCTAGCCCACTGTTATGTGGGGCACTCTTGATTGTCACTTTAAATGATTGAACTCTATTGTCACTCTAATCCATTATACTCTCTAGATTGTCACTATAATGTTGCCTGGATAACCTGGATAGCTGCAGGGCCTGTGACTACTTGGAGCATCTCATTGCATCTTGCTAGTAACTAGGATTGTGATAACCCTAGTTAATTAATGTAGAAAGCCGTAGGCAATGATTGGCCGTGATTGATTGGATGGAGTCTAGTCCAGTATGGTATTGTCTAGAATTGATTGATTGCAAGATTGTACCAGAATGATTGAATTATTGTCACTCCAGATTGTCACTATAATGATTGTCACTCCAGATTGTTACTTGACCTGATTTCTTATATTTATCTTGCCGATAAATGGTGAGAGAAACCAAGTTCCGTTCAGACGAAGGGTTACAACCCCGGTCCTTATTTGGTTTACGGGTTGTAACCTAGCTATCTGAATAGTCCCATGGTTATCTCATCGTATATCATCCTGGCATGCTTTTCCATATGTCCTGTCTTTTAGTGATTCTATGCAAGATTGACTTTTATAATTACCTATCATGCTTTTTCTTAAATTACTGTATCTTATTATGTAATTATATTATTGTGCTAATTTGCTGGCTTTAGTTCTCAAGTGAAGCCTCCTTTGTGGCACTTGCTCTTTCTGGGGTCTGATCCAGCTGGTTTTGTATGGCCAGATACCGGAGCAGCACCAAAGGATCTCCCTGCTTTCCAGCCCGATGGTGGTCACCAGGCGTAACCAGGGCATCGAGTGGGTTCCTTTTGTTCTTTCACTGTAATATTGTAAATTATTCTTTTGAGGCGTTTAGCCGACGAGCAAGTGTTAGCTCGATTGTACTTACTTACTGTCTGCCTACGGGCTGTAACATGAATGACAAGCCCCGGGGGTTGATCATGTATGACTGAACTCTTGCTAGTCCTCACATTTTGTAACGACTAGCTTCATGATCATCTAGATATGTAATGTTTGGGACGCCTTACAATTGTATATTTGGAGATCTGATATCTTGTGATTATTATTAGTTGGTTGAGATTGAGACAATAGGCTATTTTATGACCTTAAGAGACTGATGGATTGTAGTGAAACCCTCACATATCTAAACAGCCGTGACCGTATAGCGGTGTGGATCCTATTCCGTTATACGTAGCTGGCTATGTCTGCCCCCGCTCTCCAGTATTCTGGTTCTGGGGCGTGACAGGATAAAAGTCTCGTAGGAATTGTCGAGTGTCACGACCCGCTTCCGAATAATCGGATACGAGTCGGACACGCCCAGCCTTCATCGATGGACACGACGAAATAAACTGTACAATACTAAGGAAAACTCAAAGTCACAATGTAATGTAAACCAACACAATTTTTATAACGTTCCCAAAAAATCACCAATATCCATCAAGTCTTTTAATACAAAATCAGCCGGAGACAAATTCGGTCAAATAAAATAAGATACAATAATGAATATCCAAAATACAATCTCCAAAAAATAAAGTAAAAAAAGAAAAGCTGCAATATCCAATGCAATCACAAGCACCATAAAATCTCCCACTCACCTGCAACGTATCATGTCAGGAAAAGAGCAAAGTACAACCCTGACAAGACAATATACAATGTAATCTGTAATACAGAATACAAGGTGAAACCAGAATACCAGAAATGGAAATGAAACTACGGTACCAGAAATAAAATATAAAACTGCAGGCAATGGACGACAATCAATATGCTATACAATGAACACGGCTATCAGTATACAAGGTAATGATTCACGACAATCAATATGCAATTGTGACTATTTATAATATTAAAACTAATGTGTGACCGGCTTAGGAACACAATCAATCAATGAGTCAATGAGTCAATCAATTCTACAAGGTACGACTTCATCGTACGTGAATTGTACGATTAGGCTATCCACAATTACCTATATTGGGTGTGGTCACACAAAAGCTAATATTTTCCCCAATCCCTGCAGTAACAATGATGCATAAGCAATGAACAGTGTATAAAGCAATCGTGTGTATCTCGTATCCGATATGAGAACATGGCACATAAATGTAAGACAGAAAACAAGGTACAAGTCGAGTCAGTGTACTTGTCTCGGTTTGGTTGCACGAGAGTAGTACTGCATGGTTGTTCACCTGTTATATTTTGTACAAGTTATTTAGGGTTTGAAATAATGACATTAACTAACTAGGTAACTAACTTAGATAAATCAACTATTTCTAGATAAGGACTAGTTAACAATATTTAGAAAATACTACAGTTTAAATCACCATAAATATTAATGAAAACACCTTTTAATTGTTTTTAGAAAATATAAAACAATTTATAATATGATTTGATCAAAATAAATAATAATAATATCATTTTTAAATACTAGAAACATTTTGTAAGTAAAATAGCATTAGTTAGATAGAATCATTTTTGAAATAATTTGCAAAGTAGTAGTAATCACTAATGAATTTATATATTTGTTAACAAGATATTTATATTATGCTAAAAATAAGGTAGCCTTATATATATATGGAAATATAATATATAATAATAAAAATGATAGCAAAATGAAATCTTAGCAATTACTTGTAAAACAAGTAATTCAACCATATATTTAACCAAAATATTATTTACTAATAAATGTTTAGAAAATAACTTGCTAATTATAGAATCTAGCTACAATATATACATATTGCAAGAATTCATTAATTAATATATATATAGTAATTGGCTACTTGCTACATAGAGTTTTTAAAGCTAATAATATAATATCAATTAAATATTTTTCCTACATTAATCAATACTAGTAAAGATTTAACTAAAATTAACACTAACAATTAATAAGCCCAACCCACAGCCTGACCAGCCCAGACCCTAACTTCTCATACTCGGCCCATATGTTACCTTTAAACAAAAATCCTGACAATTTCCTTTCCTGCACAGCCCATCTAAACTCAGCCCACAGAACCCAAATAATAATCCAATGCTGTTGTTAAATAACCCATGCCATTTGAACATTAGCCCAGTCCATGGTCCAAGACCCGGCCCACAATACTGGCCCACAAGCCCCAGAATAATCAGTTTTTAAAGTTAATAGAATCTACATTTCCCTTCTATAGAGCCCAAAACCCTAGGCCCAAGGTCTTACTTCCAGACCCGGCCTGCTCATCAAAACCTAATCCTATAAACTCCAAAGTTATTCTCTCTCCTCTCCCATTTCTTCAGCCAGCCGACAACCCTCTCCTTCTTTCCTTCGTCTTCTTCACTCTCTTCTACTCCCAAACCCTAATCCCTAATATTCCCCTCCATGGCCGCAACTTCTCCCCTCTCGATCTCTCCATCTACTCTCAGCCTCAAGCTCACAACAAGCCCATCTTCTGCCCGAAACCCTAGGTTTTCCTCTCCCTGCTGTGTCTCACCGAAACCCTAGCCTAGGTTCATCATCATCAACTCTCCTTATTCCCCATAGCTAGAAAACCCTAGCCTAGGTTCATCTCCAGCCCGACCTAACTGCTTCTCCTTCCTCAGTCCGACCACAACCCAAGTTCCCAAAATCTAGATCTAGAACTAAGAACCAGAAAATGAAGTTTAAGAAGAAGGTTCAAGAAGATCGATGGGGGAAAGCTCACCGGCCGGTCGGGGATGTCGATCCTCGGCGTCGGTGACAGATCCAGACGCGGCGGCGACTCCGGATCTGATGACGCTTGGCGGCGGACAGCTGACTCCGGCGGCTTCGGCGCACGAGATCTGGGCTCCGCTCGAACTGTGAGGACGAAGTCGAGCGGCGATCAGCGGTGATGATCGCCTGGTCAAGAAAATCCGATCAGCGGTTGACGAAACATAAACGGTGGCGGCGGCGAGCTCCTCGAGATTCAGATGATGCCAGCGGCTTCTCGAGATGCGAAGGGCAGTTCTGAGACTGAGGTGGCAGCGCGATCTTCAAGACTTCACAGAGCTCGAAGGGCAGCTCTCCTTCCGAGGTGGCAGCGCGGTCTCCAAGGCTGCTCTACAGTCGAGGCAGCGTGCTGGTTGCTGATGGCGGCGCAGTCTTCGAGGATGGCTCTGCGCAGCTCCGGCGATGCTCGCGGCTGGGTGAGCGGTGGTGCTCGGCCGGATCAGGGAAGAGAGAGAACAAAGAGAGAGAGAGAGAGTGACGTGTCAGAGAGAGAGGGAGTGTGTCCGAACTTTGGGAAACGTGTATATTTATAGTAAAATATTTAATGTGTGTGTGTGTGCAGGGAGTGGCATAACTGTAAATAACTGTAGATCTGGGTTTATTTGGACAGTGGCAGTGCAGTAATTAGGACTAGATCTGGGGCTAAATTAGAATAGTTGTAACAGAATTGAAATTTCAAATTTAAACAGTTTTTCCAAATTAAAACAGATTTCAGAACAGCTTCCCAAAACCAAATATTCCCTCCAATAATTCCAACATTTTCCAAAAGATTTTCGAAAATCAAATATCCAACAGATTTAGCTAATTCAAATTAATTACTGCCAACCAAAATAATACTAACATGGAACAATTATCCCCTTAATATAATTAATAGTAAATAATTAAATACAACTTAATTAATATTAATTACAATAATAATATTGTAATTCATTTGAAATACACAAATTAATATAATTTAGTAGTTTTGAATATTTAAGTTTTTAAACACACTAAGGAATTTAAATTAATAAACCAATATTAATCATTCCTCTTAGCAATTCAATACTAAAAGAACAACCTTTCTTTTTAAAGGAAAATCCATAACAGCTTTTATCAAAGTAATTAATTAATATCTAATCATTAATTTAAAGAAAATCAAAATGACATTCTCAATATTGGTAAATCATTTAGAAATAATCTAATAAAGGTTTTCGTAAGAAAACAATATTAAATCAAAGAAAATTTAGAAAAATCTCAAAATTTCACCAAATATGATTCGGGGAGTTACAAATCTACCCCCTTACAAAAATTTCGTCCTCGAAATTTTAAGAATTTTGCAGTGTATAAAATCAAACAAAATTTATTAAAGACAACAAAAATACTAAATGATTTATTTATGTAGTAATATAACAAGAACTAACAAGTAGTCACTAGACAATACGAAAAATAGTAAATAAAAGAAAACTCAGAGACAAGCCTCAAAATAGGCAATACAAAAGAAATCTAGCTACTACAAGCAAGTAAGAAGATAACGGTCCATCTGACTGCGCTTTTGCGACTACTACTGATCCTCAAAAACTGGGTCCTCCTGCTGCTGCTCTGGTGCTGGCTCCTGACGAGTGAAAGCTGCAGGACAATCTCTCACTTGGTGAGTGGCAGATCCACAAACCAAGTACTTGCCCTAACTTCTTGCGGCATTCCTCGTCACGGTGTTCCGGTCTCTTGCAGTAAGCGCAAGAAAAGTACATCGGGGTCTGAATCTGTCTCTGCTGTCTCGACGATGTCGGTGCTCGAACATGATGCTGATGCTGAGGTGGCCTCTGCTGAGTGTCGGTCCGCTTCAGTGGACCCTGGGAACTGCTGGCGCCAATATCTCGGTCCCGCTTAAGCTTCGGGTCCATCTCCTTCTCCACTCCCTGAGCAACTTTAAGGATGCTCGCATAGATAGTGGCCTGACTGATAGCTACTGCATGACGCAACAACCTGGTGAGGCCCTTCTTAAACTTCCAAGCCCTCTCCTTCGGCGTGTTGACTAGGTTCTCTGCGAACCTGCTGAGTCAGGTGAACTCTGATGTATACTGGGCCACTGTCATACTCCCCTGCTGCAACGCCTCAAACTGCAGCCGAAGCTCATCCCGCTCCACATCCGAGAAGAACTTCTCCTGGAACAACAGTTTAAAATCCTTCCAGGAAACCCCGGGCTCTGCTAACTGGGGCTCCTTACGGTACCAAGCCCTAGCAATGTCGAAAAGTCGCATGCTCGCAACTTCGACCTTCAAATCATTCGGGATCCTCTCCATCTTCAATGACTGTAAACCCCCTAAAATTTTCTACTTTTATTCATTATTATTAAATATAAATAATTGGTATATTTTTTTAAAGAAATAATTTATTTCCTAGAAGTGGCAAAATTTATATTTTTAGCCTTATAAAGTGTGTAGAAATTTTAATATATTTGATATTATGTGTGGCTTATTTTATGCAAAATAATTCTATATTATAGGTTACAAATACTTTAGAAATTACTATTATTTTGTTTTTAAAATTTTGAAAATATATTTCTTTAGGAGCGTATTAAGTATTTAAAGGAATTATGGTATTTTAGAAATAGTGATAGTATATATATATATATATATATATATATATATATATATATATATATATATATATATATATATATATATATATATATATATATATATATATATATATCATGGACTTTTATTTTTATTACTTTTTTTATATTGATAATTATTAAAATTGTTTTATAGAGTTGTTAGATTTAGGAGTTTTAATAGAAATTTATTGGGTTATTCTTAAAGTATATGTGTGTGTATATGTGTATATCCGTATATACATACATACATACATACATACATATATATATTAGAGAAATATATATGTATATAAATATATACATACTGGATTTTATTAGGATTTTTATATATATTAAGATTTATAAGTTATATATATTATATAGTATTAATAGGGATTAGAAAAAAAACTGCTGCTTACTGTTCCCCTTTGGGAACAGTAAACTCGTAAACCTGAACTCCCCCAGTTTCCTTTATGCGAACCGCATGGGATTTTGAGGGAATCAAAATCTTGCTCAAATCTTCCAAATTTTTATTTAATCCAATCCTAAACCCAAATCTCTTGTGATTAACCCAAATTTGAGTTTAATCCAATCGGGATTGAAAGGGACTTAAAGGAACGGCAACCTAAAACTTCCTTTCATTCTCCGTCGAGTTGCCTGCATAGAAAAAAAAATTGCATCCAGGATTTCGTGAGCCAGAGGATTCGCTGAACTCCCTCAGCTCCCCGAGTCGCCTGTGCAGGACTCACGACCGCCCTCCGCCGGCGATCACCGGACAGAACCGCCGAGAAAACAGAGCAGTGCTCTGCTTTGTACGCCGCCAGGTACCAAACTTGCTGGTGTTTTTCTGCAATTCGGCGTAACCAAACTTCGACCTAATTAACCCTATAGAAAGCCAATATAACCCTCTAAATATCCCACCAACTGGATTGGGATATAGTGCATCGATCAGCTGGAAAAATCGACGCCAAGTCGATGAAAAACCCACGGTATATAGGCATAATTGTGACTTCAAGTACCCCTGTTTTGAGATGATTTTCTACCAACCTAGCAAAAGTTTTAGAAAATTTTCTGAACAATAATTTAGCCAACCTATAGAACTTTAATTCACTTCTTTTAGTTTAATTATTCATTTCCTGTATGCAAAGAATCTCGACTTCAAAGTTGAGAGAAAGTTGATTTTAAAACAATAAAATTTTAGAAAACTTTTCCCGATACGACGTGCGCCCCGACAAACTGGGCGACGTGGTCGCGTGCTATACACATCGAAAGGCGCAAATGGACGTTGCCGACGTGTTGGAACTGACGGAACTCAGTTTCTTCGTGTGTACGCGACCAAATCAGTCTGTATCCGTCGAGATACTCCCGTATCGCCAATTTGTAAACTTCGCTCTAACTTCGTGTACAGTCGTCGATTCGAGATGAAACTTACGCCAACAGGTCCGAATCGAAATTTTGGTCCTGTGTGCCAAGTTTGGTTCGATTCTGAGAAGGTCGAATCGGAACCCCTTTTTGACGGGCCCGCGACCCACTCAAACGGGCGATTTTGTACGCGGCTCCTCGAAATCCAAAACTGGACATACCATTGAGTTCATCTCCTTAAACTGAATCCGTAGACATATAGTTTGACGACTTTAGAGACCATAGATACTGGCACCCGTTTCAATGCAAGACGGATCCAATGACGGACATCGTTTTGACCCGAAATTACAATTTTGTCCCTGTTCCAGAATTTGACTTTTGGGCAGGCGTTTCCTAGGCATATCCTTTATTCCAAACTCGTTCGTGATATTTGTTTCAGCATCCAGAGCTTCTTGTAGATTTTGACTTTCGTGGTGACGATTCTGATTGTTGGATTTTACTGCTTCTCGCACCACCCTCAGGCAAAATACCTTGCCTTATTTATTGTTTATAATTATGTGCACCTTTATTTATTTATTTACTGCATATTTATTATCTGTACTCAGTTGGATCCATTATTTGCTATTTTTAGTTCACTTTATTTTGCTTTCAGTTATTTTTCTTTTTGCTTTTTTGTATGCATATGGACCTAGTATTAGCGAACTACCTTTTGTTAGTGACCTTGGGAGGGAGAAGACAGTTAAATGTATAGGCTACCCTAATTTCAAAAGCTGTAGTAACTGCGTACTACGGTAGTCGAGTCGCGAGGGTCACTAGCCTCGAGCTATGTGGACTGATGGGTCACGTGGGCCGCTAGCCTCGAGTTATGCCGGCTGATAGTATTGGTACTTGACGTGTGCGTGTTGTGAGATATTACCTTGTCCTGGGGGAGTCAGCCTTCACCTGCCCATATATCGATATGTCTTCTAAATTGCCTACTAGAAAGGATAGGAGACCTTAGCAAATTTTATGTTACAGTCATGGCATGGAAAAATGTGACATCGCGGAATAGTAAGTTACCCCTTGTCCTTGTTTGGTTGTAGGGGTAGCCTACTGTTTCGATGATGGGATATTGAGCCGTGTTATGGTTTGGACACTTTTACCTTATTTTTATTTTATGGTGCATTTATATTCAGTTCATATGGCATGTTCTTCCTGTATCTTGTTACGTCCCTCTGAGGACCTGGTGATCTCTCCAGGTATAGACAATTTCCCGTAGGATTATGGCTCGGCACTGGGTCCTTCCTACCTTGATGACGAGGCGTCTTCCGCTGATATCTAGATTCATGTTGTTCTTTGAGATTCATAGTGGACATCCACTCTATTTGAGATTATTTTTATAGCTGTTTGGTGTGGGCATGTCCACCCGACTATCTTTTGACTCACTCATTTGTTCCATTTTGACTTCTTATATCTTCTGTGATTGCTGTGGATGAGATATAGTTTTACTGATTTTTCTGGCCTGCGATTATATTATTACAGCTTATGTATATATACGAGGATTCCATATATTGGAGTATTCATCGTATATATGCAGCTGGCATGTATACGTACTTGGTCCGAAGTATTTTGGGACTGGGGCGTTACAATGACTGCTCAGCATTCTCTAGCCACTCGTCTGCGAAGACTATCCCCTCATTGCCCCAAAAATCTATCGGGCAGAGGAACTGATAGTCCTTGGCAGTCCCTGGTCTCGGTGCTGCTGGTACCGACGGTGCTGGCGGAGCTGGTGGAGCTGGCTCTCTGATCCTGAATGCGTCGACGATGGTTGCTCTGAACTATGCGGCCTGCTGACTCTGAGCCTCTCTGAACTGCGCAGCCTGTTGATTCTGGCCTCCATGAATTGCTGAAACATAGCCATCACCTGCGTGCCATCGAACGTCATCGTCGGAGGAAGCGGCTGAGGCTGAGGCGGTGGAAGCTGCTCCTGTGCACTGGGTGCAGGCTCCTCACTGGTCCCAGCGTTCGTCGTGGCAACCATCCTGTAACAGAAAAATAAACTGTTGATTGCTATGTCCTAGAAAAAAAAATCGTAAACTATCCTAAAAAATCATAAGTAAAATCAAAATTTTAAATTTTTAAATATCAATAACCATAAACTATAAACCATAAATCATAAATCATAAACCATTTCCCGCGGTTCCTATGCTGTGATGAGTTTTCCTTAGCTTTCACTGGTCCCCCAATAACACTTTATTGCCTAAGTGTCATTAGGATAGACCTGCATGGGCCACCACTAAAAATATGTCACGACCCGCTCCCGAATAATCGGATACGAGTCGGACACGCCCAGCCTTCGTCGATGGACACGACGAAGTAAGCTGTACAATACTAAGGAAAACTCAAAGTCACAATGTAATGTAAACCAACACAGCTTTTATAACGTTCCCAGAAAATCACCAATATCCATCAAGTCTTTTAATACAAAATCAGCCGGAGACAAATCCGGTCAAATGAAATAAGATACAATAATGAATATCCAAAATACAATCTCCAGAAAATAAAGTAAAAAAAGAAAAGCTGCAATATCCAATGCAATCACAAGCTCCATGAAATCTCCCACTCACCTGCAACGTATCCTGTCAGGAAAAGAGCAAAGTACAACCCTGACAAGACAATATACAATGTAATCTGTAATACAGAATACAAGGTGAAACCAGAATACCATAAATAAAAATAAAACTGTGGTACCAGAAATGAAATATAAAACTGCAGGCAATGGACGACAATCAATATGCTAGACAATGAACACGACTATCAGTGTACAAGGCAATGAATCACGACAATCAATATGCAATTGTGACTATTTGAAATATTAAAACTAATGTGTGACCGGCTTAGGAACACAATCAATCAATGAGTCAATGAGTCAATCAATTCTACAAGGTACGGCTTCATCGTACGTGAATTGTACGATTAGGCTATCCACAATTACCTATGTTGGGTGTGGTCACACAAAAGCTAATATTTCCCCCAATCTCCGCAATAACAATGACGCACAAGCAATGAACAATGTATAAGGCAATCGTGTGTATCTCGTGTCCGATATGAGAACATGGCACATGATTGTAAGACAGAAAATAAGGTACAAGTCGAGTTAGTGTACTTGCCTCGGTTTGGTTGCACGAGAGTAGTACTGCATGGTTGTTCACCTGTTATATTTTGTACAAGTTATTTAGGGTTTGAAATAATGACATTAACTAACTAGGTAACTAACTTAGATAAATCAACTATTTCTAGATAAGGACTAGTTAACAATATTTAGAAAATACTACAGTTTAAATCACCATAAATATTAATGAAAACACCTTTTAATTGTTTTTAGAAAATATAAAACAATTTATAATATGATTTGATCAAAACAAATAATAATAATATCATTTTTAAATACTAGAAACATTTTGTAAGTAAAATAGCATTAGTTAGATAGAATCCTTTTTAAATAATTTGCAAAGTAGTAGTAATCACTAATGAATTTATATATTTGTTAACAAGATATTTATATTATGCTAAAAATAAGGTAGCCTTATATATATATATATATATGAAAATAAAATATATAATAATAAAAATGATAGCAAAATGAAATCTTAGCAATTACTTGTAAAACAAGTAATTCAACCATATATTTAACCAAAATATTATTTACTAATAAATGTTTAGAAAATAACTTGCTAATTATATAATCTAGCTACAATATATACATATTGCAAGAATTCATTAATTAATATATATATAGTTGTCACCCCTAGTTTTCGAATTAGGGGTATTTTCGTCATTTTCAAGTTTTATAATTTTTTAGGAATTTTATTTGATTTTATATGATTTTTTTAGGGATTTATTTGATTTAGTTTGAATTTTACCCAATTCGGACTTAAGTTGGAGACCCGGGTAGCCTGGACCCTAGTGGGACCCACATACTAGCTGGGTTTGGCCCACATACCATCATAATTAGGCTAGAAACCATAAACCCTATTTTCATGGCTTAATTAGTCATTTTAGAGCTTAATTAGTTGGTTAGAATTCGACCGAATCGAACCGAACCAAACCCGAACCAACCTAAACCAAGTCTATTGGGTTTGGGGGCCTAATGGGCCTCACCCAAACCCAATAACCCCTCCCCCTTTGGCCGGCCAAGTAGAGCCCCCCCCCCCCCCCCCCTCTTTCTTCTTCACTAAGAAATACTTCTCTCTCTCTCTCTCATTTCTTTCTTTCTTCAAGCTCTTCTTCCTTCAAGCAAACCAACCTTAGGTAAGCTTCAAATTTCCCATTTAATTCTCCTTTACATTTATTTCCTTCACCAATAATGTTGAGAAGAGAATTCTCTACACTTTGCCCACAATTTTTATAGGTTTCCCTAGAAATCTAGGTTAGGGATTTTTTTAGGGGTTTTTATATTAAGAGTGGTAAATATATATATGTGATATATATATGTGTATATATATAATTATATGTGTATATGTGTGTGTGTAGAGAAAATGGAAGTGGTGGAGTTTGTGTGTGAGAGTGGTGGTGAGAGTGTGTGTTTGTGCGTGTGAGAGTGAGTGTGTGTTTGTGTGGTAGGGAGAGTGTGTGTGAGTGTATATATATTTACATATATATATTTATATGTGTGTGTGTCTATGTATATATATATATGTATATCTATATGTGTGTGTGTATATATGTATATATATTGATAGAGGGATGGATATTAGATTATATATATAAGTGTATGTATATATATATATATATATATATATATATATATATATATATATATATATATATATATATATATATATATATATATATATATGTCACTCCCTGATTCCGGTATACGTATTTTAGCACGTATACTGCTTATTTGTAATTTTGTTGTATTTCTTCATGTATATCCTAAATTATTTGACAAAATAATATTTCGTAATTTATTTTCTGTGATTTTAGTTTACAGTTTTGGCTCTAATTGGGTGACATGCTCTCGGTTCACTTGAACCCGTTGGGTCCTCATGAACCAACTTGGTTTAGATTTTATATAAAACTCATCTCCTTCTCTCTCCTCTCATTATTCCTCTCATTTATTTCCTCCACCAACCAAGGCAAGTGCCAACTTGCTCAAGAGATGGATTTATATTTTGTTAATGATTTCTTACAAAATTATTTGTCAAAATATGTTCTTCTCCTCAATCTATACTAGTTTAGAACTTGAAAATTTCCATTTTGAAGCTTTGATTTTTGTAGATCTAAGTTTTCTCCATTTTCGGATTTACATGGTTTTGATCTATTTTCGTTAGGATTTTGTGGGTCTTGATGCTTCCATGTGGAAGAGAATTCAATTTCACTCAAGTTAGAACTTTGAAAATCTAGATTTGGTTTTGATTTGGTCAAGTTAAGGAAATTGGAAGTTTTTGGTGTTCTTGAGGAGGCTCTCGGCCTGGAAGAGAAGACCCTTCAGCCTGCGCTCTTTAGCGCAAGTTGAACTGCGCAGCTCGTCTTTTGACGAATTGCGCAACCCTTCGGCCAGCGCATTGCGCTGAGCTGAACTGCGCTGGCGCTCCTTAGCTCCAGCGCCATCCGATCCTGCGCAGTCTAATCCCTGCGCAATCTAACCCAGCGCGCTTGACTTCAGCGCAATCCATTCCCTGCGTGATCTGATCCTGCGCAGTCTAACCCTGCGCAGTCTGATCCATGCGCAACCCGACTCTGGCGCAATCCATCTCCTGCGCCATCTAACCGCTGCGCAGTCCAATGCCTGCGCAACCTAACTCTGCGCGTTTGACCCCTGCGCAGTCTAACCCTGCGCGTTTTGACTTCTGCGCATTTGACCATGCGCATTCTGACCTGGGCTCTTATATTATATTTTCTTATATATATATAGGTGAATGTTTGTGTATGCTATATATCCTTACGCCTTTTGTCCCGAGCATGATATGAGCACTAATGTGACCCCGGAGAACAAAGTGTTCCTTCCTGATACATGTACCTGAATGTCCCAGTTCTTGTTCATGCTCGACAAATAACTCGTAACTCCACGTGGCGTATTTGCATTGATGCATTACACTAAGGAGGGTAGAACATGTTGACATACTAATTGACATGGATCCTCTTTGGGGTACTCGTACCAAAGTACGACTTTAGGAGGATAATCATGCAGGCCACAGCATGTGAGTCCAAGATTTCACCTAGGGTTAAACTAGGCAACTAAATATACTAGATGCATGGGGGAGGGCAGAATCCCGAGATCGTGTTACACCAGCCGCCTTGAGATATTGTCTTGACGCGCCGGCTGGTCTCCACGGATGCTGTGTCATCTGCAACGAGTGGATGACTGTATCCGATTAATTTCTGCTATATATTATATGTTTTGGCAAGGTGGCCTTGCGAGGGACCTGTGCTCAATCATACCTGTCTACGCGAACCCCTGGGTTGGCTAGCCTTGCTGGAAAGATACGATCTGAGGATTTCTTAATAACATGATGCGAGGATAACCTCGCCATACTAGAAACTCGTAGACTTGACTGGCCGTGAAAATGACTTGCTTGTATTTTTCTTTTACTTTCCGCGAGTAACTGAGGAAAGCGGACTGTTATGGTGCGTGATCCAACCCATGTTCTTGTTTGATTGTTGGGTTGGTTATCGTACTATGACAGGCTGCGGACCGAAGTTACGAACGGAAGCCTTAATTTGATTGTGATGTGCTACTCCTGTGAATGACTAAGGAACATGGCCCACCGCGGTACGTGATCCAACCCATGTTCTTGTTTGATTGTTGGGTTGGTTATCGTGCTGCGATGGTCTGTCGACCGAAGTCACGACCAGGAGATCTTCTTACTTATATCTGTAAACTTATGTGAAGGTCATAGAGTGCGACGCGTCCCGGCTCCATGTGGCACCTTTTGTCCTTGTTTGGTTGTAAGGGTGCCAGATGGGTCCGACGATGTAGCGCTACCCTATAGCCGCAGCATAAGCTTTATCCTTATCATTATAACTGGGTTTTATCTTAACTCTTGTGCCCCTTTGGCGGTACTTGCTATTCGGGGCTGACCCCGCTGGTTTTGTTTGGCCAGATCTCGTAGCAGAGCCAGAGGACGCGATCCTTCTTCCTGACATCCATGGTGCATACTAGGAGCATGGCTGGTCGGGGACTCGAGTGGGTTTCTTCTCCACCACTCCTGCTTATACTTTTGCGGCGTTTAGCCACCGGCACTTGTTAGCCGGATTACTTGATATTTTGTGTCAGTACATAATTGTAACTAAACAGACTGCAGCTGTGTATAATTTTGTGCTCATGACTCTCTGAGATAGCTATGTTATAAAGCTAGTCTCTCATGATCATTTTGATGAAGCGTCGGGGACGCCTTACTGCTTTATCTTTAATGTTCATTTATTTGCTGATGTGATTTGATTGATTGAGACATAGAACTCTGTGGGACCATATGAGACTCGCTTGTAGCATGTACCCCCTAGTCTCTCGACAGCCACGATCGCCATATGACGTTACGTACCTCATATGGAGTAGCTGGCCTAGTCCGTCTCCGTATTTCGGTACTGGGGCGTGACAATATATATATATATATATATATATATATATATATATATATATATATATATATATATATATATATATATATATAGAGAGAGAGGAAGAGTAGAGGAAGAATTAGAAGTTGAAGAAGAAGAAGAATGGATGCAGCAGCAGCAGGTAGCACTGCAGTAGCAGTAGCTACTGCTGTAGCAGTGGCAGCAAGGCCACAGCAGCAGTAGCTGCAATAACAGCAGCTGCAGTGGCAGCTACCCCCCCCCCCTTGGCCCCATTTAACCCATTAAACCCCCCCATATATATATATATATATATATATATATATATATATATATATATATATATATATATATATATATATATATATATATATATAGGTAGATGTATATAGATTAAGAAGAATAAGATTAGAAGAGGAAAAGATAAGAAGAAGTTTAGAAGAAGTAGGAAGAGAAGATTAGAAGAGAATGAGGGAAAAGAGAATAGGAAAAAGGGGAATTAGAAGAAGATAGGAAAAAGAATGAAAAGAAGATTAAGAAGGAGAAGAAATTAGAAAAGATTAGAAGGAGAGAGTAAGGAAGAGGTTAAGAAGAAGAATTAGAGTTAGAGGAATAGGAAGATTAGGAAGAAAAGAGGAAGAATAGGATTTAGAGGAGTTTGAGTTAAGGAGTGAAATCGAGCTCCGAGTATCGGAACGCGATGAAACTTGGCGTAGGCCTAGATTATATGAATTAGATTTTGCGGGTAGGCTCCCGAGTGGAAATCGGAATCGTAGGGCGCCGGTATCGCGCCGTACCATTGCGTATCTTGAAATATTCAAGATATCGGCAATGGGCCGTATCATGGACTGGATGTCCACTTTACCTAGGTATTTTGGTAGGTAACGTATGTATAGGCTAGTATCCTACTATCCTAAGGAGCACGGGTCAAAATACCAAGCGTAGGTAGGCTAACTTGATATTCACCTAGGCTAGAAATTTACTATAGAAAAGGGTAAATTAGGATATTGGCCTACGGCCAAGATTTGAGTTTCGAAGTCCAAGAGGGACTTGGATATAGGTTGTAAGGGTTGGTAATGATTAGAAATAGTCGCCTAGACCTAGTCTTGACCTCGGTTGACCATGGTTGACTTTTTAGACAAAAAGTCAACTATGGGTCAACACTTTACCCAATTTAGTCCCAAATTCCATTAAACTTGAGCAGTTGACCAAAAGTCAACTATTAGTCACCATTGACCTAGGGTTGACCTAGAGTTGACCAGAGTTGACCCGATGACCAAAAGTCAACTGTAAGTCAACTTTCGACCTAGTTTGATTTGTATTGACTTCCAATGTCCTCCTATGACCAAGGTTGACCTAACTAGACCTATCTTGACCTAGTATGACTTTGTTAGGCCTAATATGACTTAGATTAAACCTGTACCATCTAGTTTGACCTTGGTTGACCTAGACTGACTTAGTTTGACATGTCTTGACCTATTTTTGACTCAGTATGACTTAATTTCACCTCCAAACCATTATATTGATATAGTATTCTATCTATAGGTCCTCGAGGCACTGATCTTGGACTCAGTCGACTTATCTATCACAGTACAGGCGAGTACATTCTCTGATAATATTTCTATTTTATGATATCGTCTTTGTTTCTAGTATTTAGTGTAGATTATCCTTGTTCTCTTGACACATTGTTCACACGGATTGATATTTGTCTGGATCCCGTCATAAGATGTTATTCCTCTTATATATGGTATACACTGGGCAAGTCTTCATTGCTTATTGTTCATTGTATAGATACGATTCCTGCGTAGGCTCGCGACCTCCTCAGAGAATACGTATCATGACGTGTCATGACTGGATCCACTATATTAGTCAGGGATGGGAGTGTTAGCGTAGATATGTGATCAATACCCCACAGTATTGTGTTGTATCATCATTGTATAGTGTTAATCATACACTCACGTATGATTAGCCAGGCCAAACATTGTATCAAGCTCTAAGCCGATCACATGTTGAAACTAATACTAAACTCACATAGATATAGTTCCAGATTTTTGTACATGATTTATACTGTTTTTCCTGTTCTTACATTCAGATTACAGTCTTGACATGCCTACCATGATTCATGTACACATTATTTACTTCGTAGATTCTCTCTATTTACTGCTACATTTTTAATATCGTCTAACTAGAACTGTTATTGAGATTTGTGCTCGTTCCATCCTGACTGGATATGTTGACAAAATTTTACAGATTATGGCGAGGAGGATTGTCCTACCTACTACGGTCCGGTTGACGTAGTGGGCGTAGACTTGGAGACCTTGGTTCAGCAGGGCTTAGCTCCGCCCGACGAGCCTTTAGCTTAGCTTAGTTAGAATAGACAAGATGGACTGGACCTTGTCTCCAGCTTGCTACTTGTGTTATTATATTATATTTTGGATTGTGTTAGAGACTTGGACTTAGACTTGTATATTATTTATGTTTGGACTTGACAGGTTATAATTTATAGTCTTGTTGTCTTTATCTTTCAGTCTTTACTTATTATCTTAGAGTTGTGATTGAGTATTCATATATTATTATTGCTTGTCCTCCGTTCGGAGTTGACCATATTCTCGACAGGTTTTGATATTATATATAAACTGTTGTTAGAGTAGAAAACCTACAGCGTTCCACGCCGTTTTTACGGTGAGGGCTGGGCGTTGTTACGTACACGTGCCCTTATAGCGGGTGCGGGTCGTGACAATAGTAATTGGCTACTTGCTACTTAGAGTTTTTAAAGCTAATAATATAATATCAATTAAATATTTTCCTACATTAATCAATACTAGTAAAGATTTAACTAAAATTAACACTAACAATTAATAAGCCCAACCCACAGCCTGACCAGCCCAGACCCTAACTTCTCATACTCGGCCCATATGATACCTTTAAACAAAAATCCTGACAATTTCCTTTCCTACAAAGCCCATCTAAACTCAGCCCACGGAACCCAAATAATAATCCAATGCTGTTGTTAAATAACCCATGCCATTTGAACATTAGCCCAGTCCTTGGTCCAAGACCCGGTCCACAATACTGGCCCACAAGCCCCAGAATAATCAATTTTTAAACTTAATAGAATCTACATTTCCCTTCTCTAGAGCCCAAACCCCTAGGCCCAAGGTCTTACTTCCAGACCCGGCCTGCTCATCAAAACCTAATCCTATAAACTCCAAAGTTATTCTCTCTCCTCTCTCATTTCTTCAGCCAGCCGACAACCCTCTCCTTCTTCCCTTCGTCTTCTTCACTCTCTTCTACTCCCAAACCCTAATCCCTAATATTCCCCTCCATGGCCGCAACTTCCCTCCTCTCGATCTCTCCATCTACTCTCAGCCCCAAGCTCACAACAAGCCCATCTTCTGCCCGAAACACTAGGTTTTCCTCTCCCTACTGTGTCTCACCGAAACCCTAGCCTAGGTTCATCATCATCAACTCTCCTTCTTTCCCATAGCTAGGAAACCCTAGCCTAGGTTCATCCCCAGCCCGACCTAACCGCTTCTCCTTCCTCAGTCCGACCACAACCCAAGTTTCCAAAATCTAGATCTAGAACTAAGAACCAGAAAATGAAGTTTAAGAAGAAGGTTCAAGAAGATCGATGGGAAAAAGCTCACCGGCCGGTCGGGGATGTCGATCCTCGGCGTCGGTGACAGATCCAGGCGCGGCGGCGACTCCGGATCTGATAGCGCTTGGCGGCAGACAGCTGACTCCGGCGGCTTCGGCGCACGAGATCTGCGCTCCACTCGAACTGTGAGGACGAAGTCGAGCGGCGGTCAGCGGTGATGATCGCCTGGTCAAGGAAATCCGATCGGCAATTGACGAGACATGAACTGTGGCGGCGGCGAGCTCCTCGAGATTCGGATGATGCCAGCGGCTCCTCGAGATGCGAAGGGCAGCTCTGAGACCGAGGTGGCAGCATGATCTTCAAGACTTCACAGAGCTCGAAGGGCAGCTTTCCTTCCGAGGTGGCAGCGTGGTCTCCAAGGCTGCTCTGCAGTCGAGGCAGCGCGCTGGTTGCTGATGGCGGCCCAGTCTCCGAGGATGGCTCTGCGCAGCTCCGGCGATGCTCGTGGCTGGGTGAGCGGTGGTGCTCGGCCGGATCAGAAAAGAGAGAGAACAGAGAGAGAGAGAGAGAGAGAGAGAGAGTGACATGTCAGAGAGAGAGGGAGTGTGTCAAAACTTTGGGAAACGTGTATATTTATAGTAAAATATTTAATGTGTGTGTGCAGGGAGTGGCATAACTATAAATAACTGTAGATTTGGGGTTATTTGGACAGTGGCAGTGCAGTAATTCAGACTAGATCTGGGGCTAATTAGAATAGTTGTAACAGAATTGAAATTTCAAATTTGAACAGTTTTTCCAAATTAAAACAGATTTCAGAACAGCTTCCCAAAACCAAATATTCCCTCCAATAATTCCTACATTTTCCAAAAGATTTTCGAAAATCAAATATCCAACAGATTTAGCTAATTCAAATTAATTACTGCCAACCCAAATAATACTAACAAGGAACAATTATCCCCTTAATATAATTAATAGTAAATAATTAAATACAACTTAATTAATATTAATAACAATAATAATATTATAATTCATTTAAAATACACAAATTAATATTATTTAGTAGTTTTGAATATTTAAGTTTTTAAACACACTAAGGAATTTAAATTAATAAACCAATATTAATCATTCCTCTTAGCAATCAGAAAATTACAAGAAAAGCATCAAAGTTTAGCAGAATTGTAGAAAAGGCATAAAGTTTCGAAAAATTGTGTTTTGAGCATCGGAACGGCATTCCAATTGCCGTTTGCCGATGTCACCCCCTGTCAGCCTCACCTAACCATTAAACCAGAATAGATTAGAATTAAACCAGAGTAGATTAGAAAGTGGAGACGGGATTAACAAAGGAACGACAATTCAATTGCCGAAAGCTGACGTCGAATGACGTCAGCAAACGACATTCCAATTGCCGAAAGCTGACGTCGGATGACGTCAGCAACGGAAAGGAAAGGAAAAAAAATCAACGGCATTCCAATTGTAACAGAAAGGAAAGGAAAAGAAAGCAACGGAAAGGAAAAAAAAAGAATCAAACGGCATTCCAATTACCGAAAGCTGACGTCGGATGACGTCAGCAAACGACATTATAATTGACGCCTTCCCCCTAATCCTTTTGCCCATTCTCAATCCACTTGTAACCCAGAAAGGGTTAGGGATAATGCCCGTGACGTCGGCAAACGACAATTAAAATGTCGTTTCGATGCTCAAAATATAATTTCCCGAAACTTGACACCTTTTGTACAATTCTATTAAACTTTGATGCCTTTCTTGCAATTTTCTGCTTAGCAATTCAATACTAAAAGGACAACCTTTCTTTTCAAAGGAAAATCCATAACAACTTTAATCAAAGTAATTAATTAATATCTAATCATTAATTTAAAGAAAATCAAAATAACATTCTCAATATTGGTAAATCATTTAGAAATAATCTAATAAAGGTTTTCGTAAGAAAACAATATTAAATCAAAGAAAATTTAGAAAAATCTCAAAATTTCACCAAATATGATTCAGGGAGTTACATCGAAAATTGATTTGACTCCGCGATAGGATATAGCATGGTTCGTTGTAACTGTCCCTCGTTGATGATCTTCAATTATCGAGCGTAGTTCGGGGCAGATGACCCTAGAAGACTTGACCGCCAAATCAAGTGAATGTTAAAGTCCCATAGGATGACCCTAAAGAAGTCACATAAGGAAATTTTGTCGAGGATAAGGAATGATGTAGTGCATGTTGAGGATAAGTCTAAGCGAGTGAGTATCGTATTTCGTAAGTTAGCGAGTAGCCTTCGACTAGATCGATATGGTCAGAAAAGTTATGATCGATTGAATGAGTACGTAAATAGACTTGGTTGGTCGATGATCGAATAGATGTTGAGGAGCGTACTTAGCATAGGGATGCGGTAGGGCGATTGCAAGAATTCTACAATGTGCGAGAGCGACGGATAGTAGAACGACCCTAAGAGTTGTGTTGTAGATCGGTTTGAGTAACGGTTAGGTTATGTGTGTTGAGTGCACCATCGATATTATGAAACGAACTAGTCGGGATTGAATCGAAGATTGAGTAAAGGATTCATACTCGGTCGAGAATCAGAGATAGGCGTATCGTAAGAGACCTTGGGTCAGAAAGATTGTTGCGTTTGAGCATCGCAGACTCAAGTGGACCTCTTGTGTCGGGAGAGGTTAAGCATGATGTCTGGATAAGTTACCTATCGGGGGTAGCCCCAGACGCGATGCGTAGACAGTTCGAGAACGTGGGTCGTATTGGGATAGTTGTGTGCGAGACTTAGTACGGATTGTAGGCAAAAGAATTTGTGACATGTTGGACTTAGTCTATGTCGTTAAGGCCAAATATTATGAATGATTGGATGAAAGGCTTGAGTTATGTAAGAAATAGGAAACGATTGGACGAGTAGGCATTGTGTAGAATTGTTGCGATCGGATGCGCAATGACTTGATGCAGTGTGAGTGTTAGAAGGCCATCGAGAAACTTATAAGACCGAACTAATAGTTCTGAGTTAAGTTATGTGCAGAGATGTTTGGAAGACGATCGCATGTTATGGGATACTACATACGAGAAGTATTTGAGAAAATGCGCTAAGATTTGACTGAGTCGAGTACGGAACGATGGGTACTTGAGGATTTAAGTTGAGCTTGTTAGTTGTCCCGATATCCTACAACTGAGCTTGGCTGAAATACATATATTGGTGGGATGCCTAAAATATGTGTATGATCCAAACTAAGTTGTATGATTCCAACGATAGTAGCACGAGATCGTGAGACGATCTAGCGAGACACTTGGATTTAAGTGTTAGTTTTGGTTCGAGGACGAACCATGTTTTGAGTGATATATTATGTAATGCCCCGTTCCGCACGGTGCATTATGGTGAGTCGTTGACTCGAAGAGTTACGTTGACCCAATGAGGTATCGATGCAAATCGATACGAGAGTTACGTTGGCTAAAGGTAAGCTTTGAGTCGATTGGAATCTATGAATCGAATCGATACAAAGGATAAGTCCCACTTAAGCAAGTGCTGATGTTAGTTGATCTGGTGTGCAGGCTATGCCTTTATGCTGGATTACGAATCGTGGCATGGGCACGATAGGCCAATCAACCGAGTAGTTCAAAGGAATGGCTAAGTCCGAGAGTTAGCTATGCAACCAAGTTATGGAATCGAGCCGTTTCAGCTCGGCGAAACGACCAGGAGTATCGGCTTAAGGTGGGCGGGTTCTTGACTCTCTCTCCCTATTCTTTCACGTCTAATAAAAGATGTTATTGTATGCGTAATATGTTATCGAGTTAGCGAGCGTGGCTCGACGACGAAAAGTCCATGTATGTGTCGAACACTACGATAGAACATTGAACAATCGAACAATTGAAGCGACGTGCATCAAGTGTATGAGTCGCGGTAGGGCGGTGATGGTAGAACATTGAAAGACAATATCGAGATGTGCATCACGTGCATGCCTCAGAGAATATTGAACACTAGGCGTAGCACATTGATTACGGCGCCGAGCGTGCCCTCGTGCACAGAAGCTAGGAAATGACTAAGTAACTACGGAACTAGGCTATGTGAACAACTTATGAAAGGAATGTGCTGAATATAAGTACGAGAAGTCTAAGCCGTTGGACGTCGTGCATCAATACGGATGTGTTGGGGCATAATGCCAATGGAACTTGAGATAGAGGAACGGATTATGTTTACGGGACATGAATATGTTTATGGAGCATGAATATGTTTATGGAACGTGAGATTGGTTGGGAATGTATGACTTGTATGCTATAGCGCGTATTGTATGGTCAATGGACTCGGATTGCCCGTGCACGGGTGTGGCTTCCCTCGGACGGTTACGACCGGGGCACCGGAACCGTTCGACCTAGGAGGGAATTATGTATGGTATTTATGGTGCACATCATTCGGACGGCTTGCGACCGGCCAGTGTTGTGATAAGCTATGAAATCAGTAAGTTTGGGATCCTTCGGATATTAGGCTAGCAACCCGTATCGAAGCGATCATAGGCTTACACATAAGAGATGCCAAGTCCATTACGGTGCGAATCACCGTGACCTTCATATAGATAGGGCCGGTGGGCTGAGATTAGAGTTGGGTGCAGGTGCAGGGCCTGTGACCCTTATACATTGTCTGAGTTTATGATTGGTTGGTTGCGCAAATTGAATGATTTATTATGTAAAGTTCTAACCTTTGCAGGCTAGGCAATGGGACGGAGATGAGCACGATCACTATGTTTATATTCATATTATGTCTAACTGTATCTGCCGTAGGGACACGGTATTGGGCACATGTATGATAAGGTGCTATGTTTAAGTGTTGCCATGAAACTGATCCTAAGGCTAAATAGAAAGATCACCAAATTAAGATGCATGTTTCACTAAAGATACACATTGTTTGGTTTGGGTGCGAGCGGATCTTGATCAGTGCGAAGCGAGGACGAAAGCACTAATCTCCTACTAGTTTATGTGCAGGTTCAGGATTATGATCAGCTCGAGGCGGAGCTTGGCTTGGACGTGCCGAGGCATGGAGTCCTTGGCGTTCAAGAGGAGCTACCGCATAGGCGTTCGGACTTACGACATGGAGATGTTCAGTCGAAGACTACTTGGTGGCTATAAAGAGGCATAATATATGGAACAATGTAATCCTTTGTGAGCTAGAGAGATCATGAGCGTTGTAGCCAATTGGCATGTTAAGTTAGGCTATTCAGTGCCTTTGTAATCTTCAGTTCATTATGAATAAAAAAGATTCTTATTGTATTCTTAGTTTACTTTCGCTGCTTATGTTACGAATTTGAGATAATCATTATGTGAACCATTATATTGCCTTGCACGAGCGCAACTCCAGACTCGTGCGGCATCACGCCCCAGCGAGGATGATGATTCAGGTAAAATCTAGCAAGGACGAGCAATTTCTCGGATTGGAGCGTGACAGCCTGCACCTTCTACAGTATATCTGGAGTCTGTAATGAGTCTTAGGAATAATTACACAAGAAATGGATGGCAAAATCGAAAGCTAGGGTAGAAATTAGCCCATGATCATTTTCGGATAAAAATCGGGATACCGACGGTATACCGGTCTATACCGACGGTATACCGATTTTTGTTCACAGAAAGTTTTTGTCTACAAAATCGACATACCGCGATGGAATACCGATCTATATCGACGGTATACCGATTAAGTAACGTTGAAAATCTAATGGTTGGATTTCGAACATTTAATGATCCCAACGACTATATTTTTAGCCGTTGCAATTTCAGACCGGTATTCCGACAGTATACCGGTTCGTACCGACGGTATACCGATCGCTGACTGAAAAGTTGTCTTTGAGCTCTTTTCAATGCTTTGGTTATAAATAGCCTTGAATCCCTTCATTCAAGGTTGATGCTTTGAGCCTAAAAATTTCCAAACCACCAAAGCCTATCCACAAACAACTCTACAAAGCTTTCATTTGCCATCCACAAATTGTGTTAGAGTCATTGAGTTGAAAAGTAAGATCTTCATCTTGTTGTATAAGAAGATCAAAACCTATTGTGAAAGGTTAAAGTTGGAGAGTCTTCGAATCCAAACTCTCGGTTGAAGTTGGAGAGTCTTCATATCCAAACTCTCGGTTGAAGTCGGAGAGGCCTTCGGACTAAAGCTCTCGTGTAAGAAGTTGGCAAGTTTTTCGGATCCAAACTCGTATTGAAGTTGACGAGTTCTTCGGATCCAAACTCGTGTGTAACTATTTACTCAAATAATGGATTAAAGCCGGAGAGAGTTCAGGGACTGGAGTGCCCCTTGGGAGGATACCAAGATATATCGTGTGTCGGTATTGTTGTTGCTTCTTCTCTTGCACTTATATTTTTAAATTACCCATTAGCTTATGCTAAGTGCTTGATTAGTTAGCTTGACCCTATTCAACCCCCTCTAGGGTTCCTACAAGTTCTTTCTTGACCGTCATCTCTGCAGTAGGTACCACTACCGACTCAGTAGCAGAAGGAAGCACTACCTCATCAGCAGCAGGTGCCTCTCTCAAGCGACGTCCACGGGTCATGGGTGCCATCTGGTAAGATTGAAGGAAACTTAGAGATTAATTAAGGATTAAACAAAATAACAATATTAGACGTGTAATGTGGAAGATATTTTATATTTTATTTTACTTTCAATCATCTTCTGAAAATTCATCTTCTTCGTCCTCCGCATCCTCATCTTCCTCTTCCTCCTCATCTTCGCTTTCATCTACTTCGTTTTCCTCTTCGGATACTTCTACCTCTTCTATACGATTAGACGTGTAATATGGAACTTCCGTTGTGTCCATATCAACTGTATTTGTTACGAAAGGTAGCTCGTCCTCCTGATAAGCTATTTCGTCAATATCATAGGTATTTATAGCTTTAGTCTTGCATACTGTCCACTAGTCCAACCTAGTTGTTCCCCGTCTAGGATAAGTAGTGCAGAAAACTAGTTGAGCCTGACTTGTTAGGACAAATAGTTCGTATCCTTGATATCGACGGCAGTAGTTAATATCCACAAAACTATGCTTATCAATTTTTCAACCTTGATCTGGGATCGGATAGAACCAATCACACTTGAATAACACGATCTTAGCCGGTTCTACGTCGTAATTATATGTCAACTCCACAATCTTCCATAAGACGCCATAGAAATCATTGCCCGGAACTACATCTTTGTAGTTTGTAGATCGGATATACAAACAACTATTTTTGGTCGAATCAAGATCTGGAAAGTTCTCTCTGATCGGAGCATTTGTTAACTTGAACCTAAACACATTCACACAATAGCTTGACCATATTTTGACGAAATAAATATGCTTCTTGGATAGAGTTCTAATAAACTCATTCTCTAGTATTGCGTCCGGACGATCGACCTAAATACCACAAGATAAGAAATTAAATTCAGCGTTCTGCTAATTACTGTGCAAAGTACATATACGAGAAGTAATAACTGCGTCATCTTACATATGCACTCAACCATGAAGGGAAATGACGTCTCATTTTCTGTTCCAGTTCTTCATCTGTTATATACTGTCTACTCGACCTCACCTCATCATTAAATGTGCTGAAAATAACAAAACATATACCAATTAGTGTAATAATAATATTGGATACTATTACATGCATAGATGACGTAAATGTGGACGTGTTAGTTACTTACCCCTTGAGCTTCTCTACTTCATCCTCGTCGCAGTTGAGCAATATATATAACTGAGTAGCCCTTTGTTCCTCGTCATTCAGATATCTTTTCTTTATTTTTTCGGAAGGCTTTCCGAAAGCATTGAAGACTTTCAGTATTGCATCATTAGATTCAAGATATCCATCGTCGTTCCTAGGAGCTCTTGTTCTATTAGTAGCAACATGTGGCTTGAAATACACATCGTTGTGTTGGCACCTACTTCCCACAACTGATTTAACTCATCTATCAATAGCTGTAAATACACATCGATGTTCCTCTTCGGATTATTCGGACCCGAGATAATAACGGTGAGAAACATATACGGAGTCTTCATACACATCCAAGGCGGTAGATTGTACGGAGTGACGATCACAGGCCAACACGAATACTGGGAGCCCGAAAGTCCCAATGGGGTAAAACCGTCGGAGGAGAGACCCAATCTAATATTACGCGGATCCGAAGCAAAAATTTGGATAATTTATTTTATTTAATTAATTTTGATCATTAAATGCTCTTTACTGTGACTTGGAATTCTAGAGCATCAGGGATGCCAGTCTCTGGAAACTTCCTTCTTGAAGTTTGTAGTAGACGAGATTATCTTCATATTGATATTTCGTGTTCCACTAGAACTTGTTCTCTTGTGCTCCATTTGCTTCGCGCAACTTTCAGGTCAATTTAGACCAATTTATCGTCTGTCGTAATTTGTGATTTAATTTCCAACTTAATTTTCGGGCCCGACATCGGCCCAATCCAGTCGACCCAATATATGGCCCTAGCCTGTTTTGAGCCTACTGTGCACGTGCCACTTGCGTGCCATCGAATTTATTTCCATTGTGCTCCCATTTCGTCCATGATTTTAAATAGTTTAAAATTATTATTTTAATTAAATCTTGGCCCCAAGCTAGTCCAAACTTGACCGAACCGGATCCAACGCCTAACCAGATTTTATGTAATCCCTATCATGACCACCCGAACACCCCACATAATTTCTCTCTTTTTTTCTACTCTAAATATCTCTTTTTCTCTCCCTATTTATTTAAATATCTCTACTTTATTTTAAATATCTAACTCTCTCTCTTTTCTTTCTCCTCCTTAAATTACTCCACTCCCACAACTCTACCCATACCAACACACCCCCTTCCCCCATGTACAGCCGACTTCACCCCCTCTCAAATATCTCTCTCTCTCTCTTTATATATTTTTTATACACACAAACACATATACTAACCTCTTTCTCTCTCCTCCCTAAACAAACACACCATCACCAGCAACATCAAGCCCCATGGCCGACCCCCTCCCGAGCTCACCATCTCCTCCTCCTTCCGAGCTCATCCCCATCACCCTTTCTCCTCCTCCTTCTTCTTCTTCTTCTTCTTCTTCTTCTTCTTCATCACCACATACTACCACCACCATCATGAACACCACATCATCATCACCATCACCATGCTCACCATCTCCGCCGCCCCCGTGCCATCGTAGCCGTGCCACCGCGCCAGGCTAGCAAGGCTGCGCCATCGTGCGCCAGGCCAGTGTAGCCCCCGCCGCGTGCCAGGCCGCAGCAGCAGCTGTTGCAACAGCTGTTGCTGCAACAGCAGCATACATGGCAGCCGCAGCAGCAGCCGCGCGCGTCGCACCGGCAGCCGCGCACCGTCGCGGCCGGCGAGCCCCCCCATGGCCAGGCGAACCCATGCGACCTTCTCGTGGCAGCCACAGTCCTCCGGGATGCGCCGTCTAGGCGATTCGTGTGTTTTGTACGGAATCCCGTCGACGCGCGCGCGAACGAGATCCAGAAATGGCGTCTCGTCGCAGCAACTTCGCGTGCATTTTTCGAGAAATCCGACCGTTGGATCGGCGAACTCTTTGCTCCGTCACAATCTCGATATATAACCCTTCATGTCTCTCAAATTTCATCCATTAATTTCGTCATTTGATAGATCAAAACCGGCCACCAAGTTGACACTTTAAATTGTTTTATTTTTGGACAGTTTTGTTGGAGCCAACTTCGTCGGTTCGTATCTCCTCCATCGCAATTCTGTCTGACGTGCCATCAGTTCCTGTGCACAGCTGGTATAACCCTCTTTCTGCCATTTTAGTTTCATTTTATTATGAGCACGTTTGATTGGTTGAATTCGACGCCAAAGTTGGCCGTCCGAATTTATAATTTCCAAGTTGTTAAATTTTGTTTTTGAACCCGGAACTCCGAATTAAATTTTAGACACCACCAGTAGACTCGTGGCGTCGTTCTGGCACATTTTCATATAAAGTTTGTTAGATTTGGAGGACGTGGGCCCTGACACGTATTTCGGTGCAAAGCGGGACCCATAGTCCGGATCAATGGAACTTTTTTACGCCGGCTCATCGAAATCCAATTCTGAATATACCTTTGAGTTTGTATCATCATTCTGGACTCGTTGACATATAATTTGCTAGGTTTTAGAGGACATTGATTTCGACACGCATTTCGATACAAGTCGGATACCAATATCCGGGTCAACGGGTCATTTTGAGATCGGCTCATCGGAATCCAATTCCGGATATACCGTTTAGTTCGTATCGTCATTCTGGACTCGTTGACATATAATTTGCTAAGTTTTGAGGACATTGACTCTGACACGCTTTTTTGTGCAAATTGGAATTTCAACGTCCTGGTCAACGGACCAATTTGAGATCGGGTCAACGGAATCCAATTCTGGATATACCGTTGGATTCGTATCGTCATTCTGGATTCGTGGACATATAATTTGTTAAGTTTAGTGGACTAGTATTCTTGTACATTTTTCGGTGCAAAGTGGGTCCGACACGGATACCATTTTGGCCCCAAATTACATTTTTACCCCTGTGTCCAAATTGGACTTATGGATAGGCTATCCTAGCTAATTTGACCATTCTGGACACGTTGGTGATGGTTTTTTCACCATCCGACAACACCTGTAGGTTTTTACCCTATTATTATAATCCTTCTCTTTTTATTCGTATTTTTAGACCCTTGTATCGGATTTGAGATCCATCGATTCCAGTAATTTTACAACCACTGAAATTGATATGTTGACCCTGTAGATGTTTATAGAGACTAGCTTTGACCCTGTTTGAACATGGTTGACTACTTTGACTGAACGTCGAAGTAGAGTCAACTTTTGACCTAGGTTAGTGTAACACCCAGTTTTCCAAATGAGGGTAATTTTAAAATTTTTGTATTTAATTGAATTAATAAATATTATTTGGATTTTTATTGTATTATTAAGAATGGTGTGATTAAAATATTATTTAATTGATTGTCATGTATTGTGATTAGCCTAATTTGGTTTGGACCCAACCTAGATTAGTCATAGATAGTCCCAGCTAACCATTTTAGTGATTATTAGTATTAATTATATTTATTATAATTAATATGATTTTTAGTGATTTTTGGTGATTTTTAGTAGAATTGATTTTGACCCTATAGAGACTTTGACTTAAGTTGACCTTGTAGACTAACCTAGTGGCTAACCTAGGTCTTGACTAAGAGATTAGGATTTGAGAACCTAGGTTGACTTAAGTTCATGAGGATGAACTCATTGGGATTAATTTGGTGAAATTAGGAATTAGTTTAGTCTAAGAATGGCTTGTGAAGTCACAAGTCATAATCATGACATAAACCAATTAGGACTCAACCAACTAGCCAAAACCTAGCCCTAGGGCCCTATGGCCAGCCACATGACAGCCCCCCCCCCTTCTATAAATACTCTCCAAGGGATTAGGGCTAGCCTCTCTCTTAGGGTTTATCAAGTTTTTAGAAAGAGGTAAGTTCCATCTTCATAAATTCCTATTAAATTCATTTCAAGTCCTTTTTCCTTCAAACAAATTCCAATAGGCTCTAAATATTGTGTTCTTGCTGTTGGAAATAAGTTTTGACAGGGAGCAAACAATTTGAAGGACTTTGGGTAGTTTGAGGAATCATTTCCTTTGAGCTTTTTGGGAGTTTGAACACCTATAGGTATAATCCTCTCTAATTCATTTTAAATTCTGTAAAAATCATTACTAGGTTGTCCTAACCCTAGCCAAACTATAGGAATAGGGTTTCCCAAATTTTCGTGTCGTTTCGTGTCCGTTCTGGACACGTATCAGTGCACATTGCTTAGTGATTGTTGAAATGCCCCAATGGGCATTTCGTGTGAGTTTTTGGAATCCATTTGAATAGGAAGCTAGCCCTAGGTGTCGTCTAGGGATTCCCAGTGTCTGGTGATGATTTTTGAGTCGTGTCGAGTCGTGGGGAACACGGGACACGCGAGTGCGGGTGCGAGCGCGCGGGCACAGTGCGTGCCCTGCTGCTCGGGGGCTTTTGCGCACTCGTTTCTCCACGTGGACACGTGATTTTTGGCCTGAGATTAGGGGCTGTGACTGACACGAGGCTCGCAAAGTTTCACGAGTCCTCGTGTCGTGTCGGACACAGTATTCAGAGTGCACTGGGCAACTGTTGTGTGCGTGCGTGTGCTGTGTATGTTTTGCTATTTAAATCGTTTTTAATGATTCTAAAATAGGTTTTAATGTGTGTTTAGATCCTAAAGGTGATGTTAAAACCCCTGTTACATTTTATTACATGTTGGTTTAGGTTTGTTTAGGAATTGTGTTTTCGACAGGGGTTTTCCCTTGGGTTTTTCTGATACTGCCCGATACAGTTATTTCCAGTTTTTTTCCCAACCCAGTTTAATGCTCTTTTGCTATGTTTCCAATTGGTTTTTGATTTCCCACATGTTTCATATTATGTTAGCTAAGTGTTCATTCAAAATCTGGGACTGGCATGGTGTATTTTGGATTTTGGTGTTCTAGTTAAGGATGAACTGAATTTAATTACTTGCATTCATGTATAAGACAAACCTGAGTTCATGATGTTTTAAACTAGTTTTGAGTTATAATTTTGTCAAACCTGAGATTGGTTTTGCACACTGTTCTTTTGGGGAACCTGGGAATTTATTCCCTGTTCACTAACTTGCTGAGTTTTAAATATCGAGATCACTGTCAATGAGTTGGTTGAATCTTCCTATTTTCGAAATGTGTTAACTGTTGAACTTGGTTTCAATGTTCTTCATTTGATTCTGAGAATTGTTCTTCCAATTAAACTGAGATTTGTTTTCCTATTAAACTGTGATATGATTTTCAAAATGTATTTAAAACCTGAGATTTAGTTCTCAGTTTTCACAAAACCTGAGGCGATGGTTTGTATAGGCTATAAAGCTGAGTTCACATTAATAGGTTTCAATGAGTGACTGCAAACTTAATTTTCATGATTGTGTAAACTGTTTTTGAATTGTTAAATTTCTTGAATAGATAAAACCTGAGTTTGGTTTGTTTTGCTAACTGGGTTTGATTCCCAGTCCCTTCTTTACCTGAAATGGAATATCTGAACTATTTGTTGAAACCTAGGAATGTAATGCTAAGTTGATCCTTTGAAAAACTGATATGAGGTTTCTTGTTAGACTGAATTTCATGTTTATTGTATACTGCTATTAAACTGAGTTTTGGTTTTAAACCTGAAATGGAATGAATACAAACCTGAGATGATTCTTAACCCATAAGGTTACTTGTAAATTGTTTTCCTTCCTTTATATTAACTGTTAACTGATTTCTTGATTGGTCTTTGTTGTGTATCAATCTCCTTAAACCTGTGATACCTTGAGTTCATTGAAAACTGAAATGAGATTTGGGACTGTTGGGTATTTGATTGTTTGTAAATTGACTTCCTTTCCTTTCAATGAGTGAACCTGAGATGGTTTCCTTAATTAACTAAGTGAAGGGTTCACTTGATTTGTTTTTCCTTTCTTTATATTAACTGTTTCCCACTCCTTGATACACAGTCACCCACACTTATGTGTAATTCACTGTTTTCTGTTATTTCCAGTACTGTTCACTGTTGGTATTCAATGGCTCACACCCTCCTGCCTACACTGTCACATATACATGATTACATGAGTTTTCCCTCACTCCCTTGTGTATATATATATATATATATATATATATATATATATATATATATATATATATATATATATATATATATATATATATAAGCCTTGTGATATATATATACAAGCTTCCCTATATATATATGTTTTGTATTTTAAATATATATATGATATATGTGGTGTCATGATATTGGGATATTTTGTGTTATGTTATAGTGTGAACATAGGGTATGGGTAATAGGGCTATAGGCTATATACTCTATTATAGATTTTAATCAATATACCAATGTGTGTATTGGTAGGCTTGACATGGTATTGCCTAGATTAGCCTAGAAAACCTAGAATAGTCTTGCTAGACCTAGATTAGACTAGTTTGACCTAGTTTGACTTCTAGGGTTGACCAGAGTTGACCAAGAGTTGACTTTGGCCTAGATTGACCTAGATTCATGTAGAACGCATTGTAGTGCATCTTATTACCATTCTGGACATGTAGTGACTTGTGCTGTTCTAATAGGAGACAGACACCACTCCTCGGACAGTCTATATTCTCTCAGATTCATCGGTTACAGGCGATTACATTCTCTGATCTTTTCATACTTACCTGGATTATATTCTTGCTCTAGATTACTCTACATGATGCTGACACGTATCTTCAAGGATTAGTACTATATGGATCCCTTCCTGAGATGTTATCCCTCTACGGGTGCATCGGGTATTTCATGTTCATGTACTTTATCATGTGCATCAGGTACTCCTTGTACTCGTATTAGTTCATGTTTTTACATGTTCTCATATGCTTTCACGTGCCTCACGTACTACTTATTACATGAGTTTACGTATCTTAGTTGTATTCATGTGCTTATAACGTAACTTGAATGGATCCTTGTGTACTGGTTGGGGCGGGGTGAGTAGAATTGGTTATGTGAACACTATCCCCAGTAGCTGTATAAATGTGCCTCCTTATTTGTATTCATGTGCCCCCAAGCCGTTTACATAACCATTATGCTCTAAATCACGTAGCCACTTACAGTCTCTACTATCATATATTTACTTTCAGTTACAAAATATCTCCTGTTTACTCGTACTTCCTTTTCAGCACTTCCTATATTTTACTCTATTGCATGATTTATACTCCTAACCTGCTATGAACTGTTTTGAGAGATATGTGCTCGTTCCCGTCCTGACTGGACCTGTTGAAAATTTTACAGTGAATGATGAGGCTCTGGTGTCTATCCCTCTTGGTGCAGCATTAGACATCACTAGTGACTTGGACCTGCTGGCAGTTGATGTTACTTTCATTAGTTTAGGATTGTCTTACTATTTTGGGATTACTGTATTTAGATTCAGGGATATTCTGAGATGTATTTATTTTAGTCACTTAGATTTCTGGATTTGTATCTCGGTGATGTTACATTCCTGGTTGTTATCTATCTTTATCTTTCTATCTCATTCCTGTTCTATCCTAGAAGTGGTTGAGTTATATTGTGTTATGTCACCCCCATTCGGGGAGTATAACTGTATATTTCCCTTATCCGTTAGATGTTATGACCTAGGACAGCGTTCTACCGCCGATACTGCGGCGTAGGCTGGACGTACCCACGTCACGTGCCCTTATTCTAGGGTGCGGGTCGTGACACGTTAGACTAGTTTTGACCTTGGTTGACCAGAGTTGACCAGTTGACCAAAAGTCAACTGTTAGTCAACATTAGCCTAGTTTGACCTAGAGTTGACTAGAGCTGACCAGTTGACCAAAAGTCAACTGTAAGTCAACCATTAACCCAGTTTGACCTAGTGTGACTCAATGTGACCTAGTTTGACTTAGTTGACTGAGTCTGACCTAGATTGCGTAGCTTATACTATAGAATCAAGCCTAACCCTGTTGAACCCTAATTAGCTTATATATATCTTATCTTTAGGTCTGTGGCATCCCTCTGAGCATCGACCCCATTTGACTGCTCAGGACCGCAGGCGAGTATATTCACTGATAGTTTTCATTGTCTTGATATCTGCTATATCTGATTCAGTTGTAGTGTCTTACTCGATTTCCAGTCACGATAGTTCACGGACTAGTATACGTTGGATCATGACATGAGATGTTGTTCCTGAATTTTCTTGGTATATATGTACATTTCCTGTCTTGTTCCCTGTACTTGTATAGACACCAATTCCTGAGAGGAAGTAGCTATCCTCTTAGGGAATCCCGTGTCATGACGTGTCATGTCCAGGTCCATTATACTATTCGGGGATGGGAAATTATTAGGGGTTATGTGATCAAAGCCACCATGTCACTATATTCTTATGCTCACGCCACTCTCACCTCACGTAGGGTGTAGCGAGATCCTATTTTCCTTGTGCTTGGTATCCAGGTTGGCCGGCATGACCCTTCCCAGATTTTTTTGTGATTGTCGGGCCAAGTGGATAGCCTGTCCTGTAACATTTCCCAAGCCGATCACATAACGCTCTAATAATTCAAGGCACATTTTATATTTACTTTATCTTATCTTATATCCTGCTCTGTTCTACATTCAGTACTTTCACACCGTGCTATGATATTCAGTTATTCACATGTTCTACATGCCTTTATGTTGTACCTTAATTGGAGACTAAGTTCTGCTCAGGAGAAGGGTTACAACTCTGGTCCTTGTTTGGTTTAAGGGTTGTAACTCAGCTTCCGAATGGTTCCCAAGTCATCCTATATCTTTATCTTGTATTTCATGATACTGTCTCTTATAGAATTTGTCAATTCATATGGAACTGCTGTTAGTGTTTGTACTTGCTCATTTTCCTGACAGGATACCGTTGATAATATTTTAGGAGTTGTTATACCATTATTGGACTTCATGATGTTGCTAGCTGAGGTGGATCTCACTATTCTTCTATGTGAGTTGCCTGGTAGTTGTTCTTAGTTCGTCTTGTTTTTTTCTTCTTTACTTTCCTGTTTTATGATTCCTTCTAGTAGTTTCTAGTTGTTCTTGTGCCTTAGTTATCTTTCCTGTCTTATCTTCTTTAGATGTTGGGTTGTGATCGAGTACATTTGTAGTTCATGGACCTTCTAGATGTAGTGTATATTTATTGGATACTAGACAGCGTTCTACCGCCGATACTGCGGCGTAGGCTGGGCGTGGCTCACGTATTCGCATCTGTATATCCGGGTGCGGGTCGTGACATGGCAAGATCTCTATAATCAACTCGATGATTCGGTTGTAGTATTCTTGAGACATGTTAAAATTGGACTTGATGCTCACAGTCTTGTAACCACCTCCAACGGTAAATAATCCTCACAACCAGGATACAAAGGAGTTATTGCATTCTCCAACAACTCCATAAACTTCGCAGCATCAGCATTCGGTGCCTCCTTTGCCGCATCATGATTGTCTGGATCAAAACTAGGCCCCGCAGTGTCAAAAACTATGTTCACGCACCCTTTGTCGTAACCAGCGTGGTCATGGACATCCATATACGGAAAATTAGGCTCCAGCTCCGATACTAAAGGCACAAGTTCTTCGTGTGACGTCCACTGATAGTAATTCGGCATAAAACCTTTCGAGTACAAATGATATGTCACATCCACTTCTGGATGATATTTCATGTTGCGACATCTCACACATGGACACTTAATTTTGGTACGGTCCATGTACTGAGGGAACGCCTTGGCGAACTACAGGAATTGCTCTATCCCATGTATAAAATCATCCCGCACACCGCACATGTCATTAGGATGACGATTATACATCTACTAACGATGCCGCAGATAATAATTCATATTCATTTGACAATAATTCACTAAAGATAGATACACATTATTCGAGTACACTATACATGTCACGCCCCGCTCCAGTAGGAGCGATCGTCCTCGTTAAGGCGTGATGTCGCACGGGCCTAGGTTGCGCCCGTGCAAGACTAATCCCAGAAACGGCCGATTCGAGCTAGGCCACAGAGTCGCACAGAGTGTCCCCCTTTGCAGCGAAAAGTAAATGAACACAAGTTGAAGCAAATTCAAACTCTTTATTGATATTCAAGAAGTTTACAAGCGGCGCTAGGCCGAGTTTACAAGTCTCTCAAGCTCTCTGTCTATTCGAAACATAAAAGGCGTACCAAGTGGCTTACAAGATGGAATGATTCATGGCGATGTTCCGATACATTATGTCCTGTATATGGTGCTCCAGCTCCTTGCAATGCTCCAAGGCTCCAGAGATAGCTCCGCGCCTTAGTACGTTCGAGTTAAGCTCCGCACCCGGTGACGTCTCCTGCATCCTGCAAGCAGATTGTGGGATTATCAGTACATTATTATGCACTGGTGGGGAGGCTAGCTCGCCCGTAATGCTATCATTACCAAGCACGTTCTATTTACTTTTGTGCACCGTCTAGCATTCATTGTCTTTCTAATCTTGCCTTAGGATCAGTTTTATGGCATATTTCATAACCTATCCCGTGTTGCCAAATTCAAGTGTATGCCTGGAAATGTATGCACGACTTACCCATACTTACCATCCGGCCTTTCCTGTCCAAAGTAAACCAAGTTAGCCAACAATTCATATAATCTTTCAATGTCAAGTGTGTGTCCCTGCCTCAGGTTCTAGCACGTCGTAGGCACGTTCTCTAACTCATTTGCATGAAGTACTCTTTATCATTTGGTGTGATACATTCCAAGCATGTTCAGAGTGTTACATTTCAAGCATGTTCAGAGTGTTACATTTCAAGCATGTTCAGGAGGTACTTCATTTAGTTAACTTAGACTACTTATTTCAATACAAGGACTTGCACGTGGATTGCCACCAGCATAGCCTACTTAATCTACATGTACGGGTCGCTGGCATCACAAGCCATTTTGGACATATTCTCTTGGGTATTCTCACCTATCGAAGCGTGATGGCTGGTACACCTTGATAGTCTCTTGAAATGTCTGGCCGTACGTCTCCTTGAGTGGCCGAGCCCCCACTCAAAGCAGCCCGTAAGCCCCATGTCTGATTCCGCCTAGGCCGACCACGATATACCCTCCATCGATCGTGCCGCGGAATCCTTCCGCATGACGGCCACGGTATTCTCCCCCATCGCCCGTGCCGTTTGTCCACGACCATTTCGTATTGACTTGTCAATTAACATAACGGCTGTCTTGAGCCATAGGCTGTCTCTGCGCCATAATGCGTTATCGACCAGGTTGGCGTCCGTGCAACGTGGGTAGCGAGCACCGTTGCACGTGCCCATCATACCTGTCGCTAACCATTCTTTTCTTTCTTATCTTTTATTCACTCTTTCATTTCTTTCTTTCACTTGTTCGTTCATTCATTCATTCATACATTATGCAACTCCCCGTACGGGAGTTGCCTTGACGACCCATCGGTCCCGAAGTCTTTCAATGTTGCTATACTCTACTCGGAACGACTATGTCGATAGTCTTCCGTTTTATTGTTGTAAACTGTTTATTGTTTCATTGTTGATCGCGTAGGAAACTTGAATGTAAGCTTGTAACGTAGCACGAGCGTAGAGCGCGGTGCGAGAGTTCTCACATTTTCCATGTCATTTTCCATATTCTATACAAGAGTACAAGATGGGATTATTCCCTTAGCTAGGTGCGTTGAGTCATTTATTAGCATGCGCGGTGTTATCGCCTAGCGATTCTAGCAATAGTGTCTGTATTGTTATGTGTCTAGGCTAAGCAAAGACGGGTTCATCGGAGCCACCCACCTTAGCGATGTTCGTATCGGGCGAGCGATACTCCGAGCGCGCCTTTGAAAGTCTAAGTCTGGATTCATCTTGACGGGCCAATGTAAGCCTTGCATCGATTCTTCATCAGGTCGATGCCAACTCTTCGGGTCGACGGCTCGTTTGAGTCGTTGCACTTGCCGTTTGAATCGACGTTCCGCTAGGGCAGAGCGGGTCATTAGATAATACACCACTCAAAACAAGTCTCGTCCTTGAGACTTCCTGAGTGCAGGTGTCACGCCCCGATTCCGTCGAATCGATAGTCGTCCCCCGGGCGTGATGCCGTACGAACCTAATTTGCGATCGCACAAGGCCAAGTCATAAGGTAATCCGAGACACGAGATCTAAGAGAGTACGCAGACAAATTGATACACACAATAAGTAGAGGAAACTTGATCTTTATTGATAATGAACATCTTTTTACAGACTCCGACACACAAGACTCATTGTCGCGCGGGCTACAACATGACTCGGTTACAAAAGAGTGCCGATGAGATAGCCGTTCCATACATTGCACACATCCCTCAATATACACAAGTACTCCATTGACCTGGATGGGAGGGACGCTGAGTCATTTTCCTTGGACTGTCGAGAGCCTTCAAAATGTGGAGTCGCTGAGAGATAGTCTTCGACGCACGGCCGAAGCTTCAAAAGTCACGAACGTCGCCTTGCTAGTTGGCGCGTCCTTCCTGGTTCGCGGGACCTGCAAAGAGCGAGGATCAGCACGAAACACATGTACTGGCGAATGGCTAATTAAATCCAAGCTCTGCATTTGATTCAAGAAGTTTCATAAACATGTTTGCTAGCTATTTCAATGATCTTTCTAACCATCCTGTATGATTTGCATGTTAACATGTTTTGAGGCAAGCAACTATCATGTTCATCCCGTGTCCCGTGCACCTGTTAAGTAGTGATAGGGGTTTAAAGGCCACTGGCAATGTCAAGCCATCGCGGACTATAGCATTCGGTTAGACGACGCCCCTTTCGCGTCGGGTAGCGAGCCCTGTGCGAAAGTGCCCGTATAACTCGCGCCGATGAAGGTTTGGCGCTGCTACACTCGTTCCTCCCGGGCCGAACCGGTCCCTTGGCCGAGGCAACCGTTCGAGGAACTTCACCTTGTCGACAAGTTGTCCAATGACCGTTTTCTTTGGAACTTAGTTGATTTACTCATTTTTCCGTATCGTTGCGATAAGCGTTAATAGATTCATTCGTTGGATTGGCATAGACCAAGTGTAATTGCATAGGGAAGCACGTTTTTCATTTCCAAAACCGACAGTTCGATAACAAGTGTTTTGTGAAGTATCGTGCCACGATTTCATTGATTCTATACTATTATGACAAGCATTTATTTTACTTCACATGTTGAGTTTTTTGAAGTAGAGGGACGGGACGAAGGAGGTCAGCCACTCGCCTTAGCTTGCTTCAAGCGAGCGACCGGTTGGCTGCGCTGTCGTCGCCTACGCGATCACCTGCAATCGCATAAGCAACTGATTAGAACACTGTGTATTTCAAGGAATTTCGATATGAATGCGAGCTCGAAAACGCGTCACGAAAAACCCATCGAAAGCATTCACGAAAATGAAAGCCAAAGCCAATTCAAGTGCGGCATGAAAACCAGAGCAACGGGAGGTCTCTCCCGACTCAGCCGCAGAGCCAATCCTCGAGGCGCAACCCGCTGAATATGGGACTTGGTTCCGAAGAAGCCATTCCATAACGTGGAATGGATCTTAATTCAACCGTTCCCGTTCGATCGACTCGGCCGATTCCGACCTATCGGTCCCGACCAAATCGATAGCGACAGTGTTCCTTTCTCGCACACCCCGTGGACGGAGACGGGGCACGATGTAGGGACGGGGCACTACACCATAACCAACTAATAAAAAGTTTCGTCCTCGAAACTTAAAGATGAAACCTACCTCTACGAGAACAATGAAGGGAATTTATCCTTCATCTCCGATTCAAGCTCCCACGTCGACTCTTCGACCGAGTGGTTCTTCCAGAGGACGCGGACGAGAGGGATCGCTCGATTGCGCAGCAGCTTATCCTTGCGTTCTATGATTCGAACTGGTTCTTCAACGTAGGATAAGTCAGACTTTAGCTCCAGCTGGCCAAAATCTACCACGTGGCTCGAGTCGTGCACGTACTTCCGCAATTGAGAGACATGGAAGACATTGTGAACACCTTCAAGCGCCGGTGGTAGGGCAATTTTATAGGCCACTGGCGCGACCCGTTCAAGTATTTCGAACGGCCCAACGAATCTCGGACTCAGCTTTCCTTTCGCGCCGAACCGACTAACTCCCCGCATGGGCGACACCTTGAGGAATACGTGATCGCCTACTTGAAACTCGAGTGGTCGACGATGAATGTCCGCGTAGCTTTTCTGGCGACTCTGTGCGGTCTTTAATCTTTCCCGAATGAGCTTGACCTTTTCCACAGTCTGTTCTACCAGCTCCGGGCCGAGTATCTGCCGTTCCCCGACTTCATCCCAGCAAATAGGAGATCTGCACTTCCGGTCGTACAAGGCTTCATACGGCGCCATTTGGATGCTGGATTGGTAGCTATTGTTGTATGCAAATTCCGCCAGCGGTAGGTGGACGTCCCAGCTTGATTTGAAGTCGATAGCGCAGAGCCGTAGCATGTCTTCAAGAATCTGGTTGACGCGCTCCGTTTGGCCGTCGGTCTGAGGATGGTAAGCTGAGCTGAACTGCAACTTGGTTCCCAGCGCCGACTGAAGGCTACTCCAGAATCGCGACATGAACCGTGAATCCCGATCAGAGACGATGGATACTGGAACTCCGTGCAGCCGTACTATCTCGTCAAGATAAATCTGCGCCAGGCGATCAACGCTCCAAGTAACTTTGATGGCGATAAAGTGCGCTGACTTGGTTAATCGATCGACGATGACCCAGATGGCGTCGTTCCCCCGTGGTGTCTTCGGCAGGCCAACAATAAAATCCATAGTGACATGATTCCATTTCCACTCGGGAATAGCGAGGTTCTGCATCTCCCCGCCCGGTCGCTGATGCTCAGCTTTCACCTGCTGACAGGCCATGCATTGCGACATGAAGAGCGCCACATCTCTCTTCATCCCGTGCCACCAAAAGGTCGTGCGGAGGTCCTTATACATTTTGGTACTGCCTGGATGCAAAGTGTATTTCGCATAGTACGCCTCCGCCAGGATCTCCTTTCTAAGTTCTGAATCGTCCGGAACGCATAGCCTACCCTTCAATCGAAGCACGCCGGTTTCGTCTTCCGCAAAGTCGGTTATCCTACCTGTCGAAATTAGCTCTCGCACTTTCTTCAGGTACGAATCGTCCGTCTGAGCGGTCTTGATCTTATTCAGCAAGCTCGGCTCCAACTGTAACTTTGCCAACTGCACGTTCCGGAATCTGACTCGGAGCTCGATGCCCATCTCTTCAAGGTCGCGTAGCAGTCGAGGGTCGATGGATAACGAGGCAAGGTACTTCCGACTCAAAGCGTCCGCCACAACATTTCCCTTTCCCGGCGTGTAGTCGATAGTCAAGTCGTAATCCTTGATTAGTTCCAGCCAACGCCTTTGCCGCAAGTTCAGCTCCTTCTGCGTGAATAGATACTTGAGGCTCTTGTGATCGGTATAGATCGTGCATGCCACACCATAGAGATAGTGGCGCCACAATTTCAACGCAAATACAATCGCCGCTAACTCCAGGTCGTGCGTGGGATAATTTTTCTCGTGCGGCTTTAGCTGTCGGGACGCAAAAGATATCACCTTGTTCCGCTGCATCAGCACGCACCCCAAGCCCTGACCGGACGCGTCGCTAAATATCTGGAAACCCTCAATCCCTTCTGGAAGTGCGAGTATCGGGGCCGAGACGAGCCTCTGCTTCAACTCTTGGAACGCAGCTTCACAGTCGTCTGACCATTCAAAAGCGACTCCTTTCTGGGTGAGGCGAGTCAGAGGCGATGCGATCTTCGCGAAGTCTTTCACGAAGCGTCGGTAGTATCCAGCTAGGCCAAGGAAACTTCGAATCTCGCCGACGGACGCTGGCCGCTTCCAATCGACAACGGCTTCAACTTTCTTTGGGTCGACCGCAACGCCTTCAGCAGAAATGATGTGTCCGAGGAATGCGACGCTGCTAAGCCAAAATTCACATTTGCTTCGCTTCGCGTAGAGTTGATTTTCTCGAAGGGTCTGAAGCACGGTCCGCAGATGCTCAGTATGCTGCTGCTTATTCTTCGAGTAGACGAGTATATCATCGATAAAGACCACTACGAACTTGTCGAGGAAGGGTCGGAACACCCGATTCATTAAATCCATGAAGGCAGCAGGGGCGTTCGTTAGGCCGAACGGCATTACCAGGAACTCGTAATGGCCGTATCGAGTGCGGAAGGCAGACTTCGGCACATCGTCCGGCTTGATCTTGAGTTGATGATAACCCGAACGCAGATCAATTTTAGAGAACACCGTGGCTCCTTGGAGCTGATCGAACAGATCATCTATGCGGGGCAGGGGATACTTGTTCCGGACGGTGGCTTTATTCAGCTCGCGGTAGTCGATACAAAGACGCATAGAGCCGTCCTTCTTCTTGACAAATAGTACGGGCGCTCCCTACGGCGAGACACTGGGTCGGATGAATCCCTTGTCGAGCAATTCCTGTAACTGCACCTTGAGTTCTTTAAGCTCTGCAGGGGCCATTCTGTACGGGGTCTTCGAGATCGGTCGAGTGTCGGGGAAGGTATCGATAGTGAACTCAATCTCTCGATCGGGCGGCATGCCGGGCAACTCGTCCGGGAACACATCGGGGAATTCTGCCACAACGTCGGTCTGACCCACGTTTGCACTATCCTGTCGCATGTCTCGAACGGAAGCCAGATAGCCTTCGCACCCGGAATGCAGCATCCGTCGAGCAGATATCGCAGAGATCACCATGCAGGTCGGCGACGCCTCACCACACGAGTAGCAGAATTCAGGCACTCCCGGTATGCGGAAAGTGACTTTCTTCTCAGCGCAGTCTATGGTTGCGTTGCACGGACCGAGCCAATCCATCCCCAGAATGATGTCGTAGTCTTTAATGTCTAAAACTATCGCATCAAGACTGGCCTGTTGACCACCTATACAGATGATTCCGTCTCCGCAGACTAAATTCGCAGCTAGTGGTATGCCCGACGGGATATTAACAGTAAGCTCAAGACCGAGCGGTGTCAGAGGAAATTTGTGTTCGGCGACGAAGTCCGCCGATATGAAACTATGCGTAGCACCTGAATCAAACAATACACGAGCAGGTTTATTATTGAATTGCAGTATACCTGTCACAACTGTGTCAGATGCGAACACTTCGTCTCGGGTCATGGCGTAGACACGGCCCTGGGCATTGGGGCGACGGTCTTGGCCATTCTGTGGTGCGGTCGGTGGAGCCCGAGGTGCTTGGCCTCGGTTTTGTTGATGTTGTGGGCGCTGGCTCGACGTAGCTTCCGGACAGTCCCTTACGAGATGATCTCTTTTGCCGCATGCGAAACAGACTCTGTTCTTAAGTCGGCAGTCGGTGTCCAGGTGCCCGTCCTTGTGGCAGAAATTGCAGACCATCCGTTCCTTCGTCTGGTTGCCGCGATGTTGACGCTTATGTGCGTTGTTGCCTCCCGCATAACTATGGCGTTTGTTATTAGAGTTAACAGCGCCGGTAGTAGTAGGAGGATACTCGGACTCCAGACGGATGGCGTGGTTGAGTGCCTCGCCCACAGTTTTGTATTCCGGCACCGAGACATGTGCACGGATAGTGGAACGCAGGCCCACTACGAATCGCTTTGCTCGGCTTGCAGTAGTAGGTAGATAGTCACCAGCGAACTTGGCCAGTTTGTTGAATTTGGCCGCATATTGTCGTACAGTCATATTCCCTTGCGTCAGCTGCATGAACTCGTTCTCCTTTTCCTGTCGCACGGCTGCAGAAAGATATTCGTTCTCGAACGCATTTCTGAATGTCGCCCATGAGATCGCCGCTGTCTCGTCTTCACGTCGAATAGCCCACTTCTGCACAGCCCACCAATCGTGCGCGTTCATTCGAAGTAATAGTTGAGCACACGCGACTTTCTTCGGGTCCTCGACATCCAGAAGCTCGAACTTGTCTTCCAGCTCCTCCAACCAGTCGATCGCCACCGCGGGATCTTCTGTGCCGTTGAAGGAAGTGCGGCAGCTTTTAGTGAACTTTGACACGTCGAAGTTGGAACTTCTCGGTGCTGCAGGTGAGAGCACGGGCGCCTCTGGTTCGGCTTCGTTGGATCGAACCGCAGGCTGGGTCACGGCAGGTGTCATCGTTGAGTTGTTGTTGCCGACGACCGACTGTACGATCTGCTGGAGGGTATTCAGCTGCTGCTGCTGCAGCTTGAATTGAGCCTCGAACCGACTCTCAAATTGAGCCTGACGAGCCTCTGCTTGCTGACGATGGAGCTCGTTTTGACGTTGCTGCATTTCAAGCATTTGCAGCATACGTTGCATCGGGTCGCCGGAAGATCCGGCTACAGTAGGCGTCATTCCCGTTGGGTTAACGGAATGCTCGGGCCTAGAAGCACTCGAGCCGCTCGAAGCGCTCGTCTCGTCTTCCGCCTGAGCTCCCGTAACTGCAGGGAAAAAGGAAGGCAACTCTCGTTAGTTTCAGAAAATGTCCTGGGTTCAGCGTATGGAACAACTCTTCTCATCGACACGAGGTCAACGGTCGGAGACTAGAATTCGACACGAGAGGCCAAGGACGTAAAGCCGTGCTCTGATACCATTATGTCACGCCCCGATTCCGTCGAATCGATAGTCGTCCCCCGGGCGTGATGCCGTGCGAACCTAATTTGCGATCGCACAAGGCCAAGTCATAAGGTAATCCGAGACACGAGATCTAAGAGAGTACGCAGACAAATTGATACACACAATAAGTAGAGGAAACTTGATCTTTATTGATAATGAACATCTTTTTACAGACTCCGACACACAAGACTCATTGCCGCGCGGGCTACAACATGACTCGGTTACAAAAGAGTGCCGATGAGATAGCCGTTCCATACATTGCACACATCCCTCAATATACACAAGTACTCCATTGACCTGGATGGGAGGGACGCTGAGTCATTTTCCTTGGACTGTCGAGAGCCTTCAAAATGTGGAGTCGCTGAGAGATAGTCTTCGACGCACGGCCGAAGCTTCAAAAGTCACGAACGTCGCCTTGCTAGTTGGCGCGTCCTTCCTGGTTCGCGGGACCTGCAAAGAGCGAGGATCAGCACGAAACACATGTACTGGCGAATGGCTAATTAAATCCAAGCTCTGCATTTGATTCAAGAAGTTTCATAAACATGTTTGCTAGCTATTTCAATGATCTTTCTAACCATCCTGTATGATTTGCATGTTAACATGTTTTGAGGCAAGCAACTATCATGTTCATCCCGTGTCCCGTGCACCTGTTAAGTAGTGATAGGGGTTTAAAGGCCACTGGCAATGTCAAGCCATCGCGGACTATAGCATTCGGTTAGACGACGCCCCTTTCGCGTCGGGTAGCGAGCCCTGTGCGAAAGTGCCCGCATAACTCGCGCCGATGAAGGGTTGGCGCTGCTACACTCGTTCCTCCCGGGCCGAACCGGTCCCTTGGCCGAGGCAACCGTTCGAGGAACTTCACCTTGTCGACAAGTTGTCCAATGACCGTTTTCTTTGGAACTTAGTTGATTTACTCATTTTTCCGTATCGTTGCGATAAGCGTTAATAGATTCATTCGTTGGATTGGCATAGACCAAGTGTAATTGCATAGGGAAGCACGTTTTTCATTTCCAAAACCGACAGTTCGATAACAAGTGTTTCGTGAAGTATCGTGCCACGATTTCATTGATTCTATACTATTATGACAAGCATTTATTTTACTTCACATGTTGAGTTTTTTGAAGTAGAGGGACGGGACGAAGGAGGTCAGCCACTCGCCTTAGCTTGCTTCAAGCGAGCGACCGGTTGGCTGCACTGTCGTCGCCTACGCGATCACCTGCAATCGCATAAGCAACTGATTAGAACACTGTGTATTTCAAGGAATTTCGATATGAATGCGAGCTCGAAAACGCGTCACGAAAAACCCATCGAAAGCATTCACGAAAACGAAAGCCAAAGCCAATTCAAGTGCGGCATGAAAACCAGAGCAACGGGAGGTCTCTCCCGACTCAGCCGCAGAGCCAATCCTCGAGGCGCAACCCGCTGAATATGGGACTTGGTTCCGAAGAAGCCATTCCATAACGTGGAATGGATCTTAATTCAACCGTTCCCGTTCGATCGACTCGGCCGATTCCGACCTATCGGTCCCGACCAAATCGATAGCGACAGTGTTCCTTTCTCGCGCACCCCGTGGACGGAGACGGGGCACGATGTAGGGACGGGGCACTACAGCAGGTCATCCTACCATTCCTTAACTCGTGTCGCATACGTTTGGTCGATTTTATTGAATAACTTTTCATTCATTTTAGAGTTGATGGTACTTATTCAATTCAAGTATTTCTTCGTCTTGGTTGCTATTTCTTCGTGTCATGGGACTTAAATGGTCGCACGAGGCACGTTGTAATTTATCAAACTCAAGAGTCATAAGCGGAGGCAAACTTACTCATTCGTTCACACGCATCTCAACACCCACTTGCAGCTGCATTCGAGTTCATCGTATCGCTGAGTTTCGGATCGTGCACATGTTCAAGGCGTCTCCCGAATACGTACATTTCAACCAAGCTTAGCGATTAGTGAAGTCGGACAAGCTACTCGTGATAGTTTCGATTTGCCGATCGTTTTACTATCTTCAATTTAAACCGAACTCATGTACGTCTCACTATCGTTTATCTCGATCCTCGAGATGATCCGACTCGCTTCTCAAGCGTTCATGTCCACGAAATCAGTATGATTTCTTCTTAGCGGGGTCGACCAAGTCTAAGTAATTTCCGTCCGATTCAAGACCAAGTATTGCACTATCATCGAGTATATCTTCCTATCAATGGTTCAATTCGTTATACCAACTTTACTTGCACGATATCGATTCCATATCATTCACTTGTTTAGGGCCAATCTCGTTGTCGTTTACGCACACTCTGCCTACACGTTTCCCGATTCCGGGCCACGCTTGCACTAGTATCAATCCTCTCTTTTACACGATTTCAAGTTCTCGACACTTTTTTATTCCTCAAGTCATGCTTGAACTCAACGTATCACTTGGCTGGATCGTGCACGCATTCCAGGCGTCCCTAAAATACATGCATTCAGCCAAGCCGCATGATAGAGAATTCGTCATTCTCACTCGAGTCGCATCGTGCACATACTCAGGCGTCCCTGAAATATATGCATGTCAGCCAAATCTCGTGAACAGGGTTTCCTATTCTTGCATTATTCAATCCATCCATGTCAATCCACAAGATCAATCTTTTGATTTCTACACTTGAAACAGGGCGTCTCACCTAACCGCTAGGCCATTTCTCAAGGCTAAGTCAATGTCAGGATTGGAATCATAGTTCTCCAACAATAATGCCAACACTGACCCCAATCCTAGGGTCAAACCAAAGTCGGTAGTACGGGGTTTTCTACCCGAGCTCGCATCACTCAGATTTCTAAACATCGAGTATGATCGCCTAATTCGAATCAAGGTATTCGTCGCGCAGCGCAACGAATTCGAATCCGATTATCCATGGTGGTTCATGAATCACCATGCAACGCTCCCGCGGAATAATCATTCTCATCGGGACGTAACTCATGCTTGCGTCTAGACTAATTCATTCTCGATATGCGGATTGGACCTACGCAATCCTCAAATTCAACCGTCATGCACGCTAAGTCATTCTCGAGCCCACATTCGCGTCAAACCACAAGTCGATGTATCAATTTTGCCATGCCATGCAAGTTCGATCACCTCCGCTGTATGAATCACCATACCAGCGCTCACGCGGAGTGATCGTCCTAATCGGCGTGACGTATGTACGAGGTTGGAGTTGCGCTCGTATAAGACAAGAACGTCAACGTTGTGGTTGTCAACGGAGCATATCCAAACATTTTCATTTTTCATCCAAAATAAGATCTCAGTTCGATAGTCTGACCGTCATTCGTTCAACTAGAAAATCCTCGAGCCACGTCTATATTTTCCTCGACAAGTTTCAATATCCCGAGTATAGCATCCGTCAGAACAATTACATTTGCACGATTGTCATTCGCCGGGTCAGAGTACCCTGAGTTATCGCATATCGATCTTTGATATGCCTCAATACCATCGACGATATGCGTAACCTGACGATCTTCCTTTGCAACCAATTTCGAGTCATACGACTGATGCTATTGTCTGAACTGGATATACCACAATTTCATTCGATTCAATCCAAGATTAAGTTCGATCGCTATTCCTCAAGTTAGTTTCAATATAGTTCTCCAAAACTCAAGTCACATTTTATTTGACCCAATCCGAAATCACAAGTGCTATCCTCTAGCTTCCTCGATCAAGGCATACATCTTTATTCATCGTTCCGAGTCATTCTCTAACTTGCGTTGCCCATTGACAAGTTGTCCGAACGATATCTCATTCGGGACATTCGAAGTCACGACCAAACTAAGTGTGACGCGTTCTAAGGCTTTGCGTGATCGCATCGCTTCACCGACATACTCGTTCTATCCGTATATCCTTTAGTCTCGCTCGAATAACTTCTATGACGTCCATACACCACTCAGGGTTCGAGCCACTCGACTAGTCGTCGACACTCATTCTTATTCTTCTCCGAACCTATCACATACACCACTCGGGTTCAAGTCATTCTATAAATTCTCAAAAGATCATTCGATTCCCAATCGATATGTTTAATCGTGCGTTCGCCCGTTCCTCAAGGTCTAAATCAATCTTTCGTGCACGCCTGAGCGTTAGTTTAATAGCGTCCCTATCGATATATACTCTAAGTGTGGCTTCGTTCCTGATCGAGCGGTACTTGATATCGCTCGCGACTCGATTGCACCAAAAATTTGAGGTACGCGACACGCGGCACAACTTAGCCAAAAGGCCGTATGCATAGCTATCTCGTGCGGACTATATTCGAGTTTGCACGCTCACTTATTCTCGTTCGAGCGATAATCGATCTCGCTCGCAACTCGTTTGCACCAGAAGGTCTAGGTGCACGATACTCCGCACAACAACTTAGACAAAAGGCTGCGTGCATAACCATCCCGTTCAAATTATACTTTGGTCTCGTGTAATCGTTCGCCATTGTCAGCGTAAGGTGATTCAAGCACGCCTTGCGTTTGCTAACTTTTAGCATTTTTAGTTGTCTTCCGACTTAAGCCCGTCATGGTTTGGCACAAAGGCCTTCGCCTATCGATCCCGTTCAACCGAATACTTGTACGAGCTTTTGAAAATATTAGACTTATTGTATGGAACATCACAAGGCACAATGAGAGAGAGCATACACTTCTTTTTCCAACGACGAGCTTTCAAAACTGAGAAATCGACGTGAAGTCCAAGGACGTAAAGTCGTGCTCTGATACCAATCTGTCACGCCCCGCTCCCACAGGAGCGATCGTCCTTGCTAAGGCGTGATGCCGCACGGGCCTAGGTTGCGCCCGTGCAAGGCTAATCCCAGAAATGGCCGATTCGAGCTAGGCTACAGAGTCGCACAGAGTGTCCCCCTTTGCAGCGAAAAGTAAATGAACACAAGTTGAAGCGAATTCAAACTCTTTATTGATATTCAAGAAGTTTACAAGCGGCGCTAGACCGAGGCGCTAGGCCGAGTTTATAAGTCTCTCAAGCTCTCTCTCTCTCTCTCTATTCGAAACATAAAAGGCGTGCCAAGTGGCTTACAAGATGGAATGATTCATGGCGATGTTTCGATACATTGTCCTGTATATGGTGCTCCAGCTCCTTGCAACGCTCCAAGGCTCCAGAGATAGCTCCGCACCTTAGCACGTTCGAGGGAAGCTCTGCACCCGATGACGTCTCCTGCATCCTGCAAGCAGACTGTGGGGTTATCAGTACATTGTTATGCATTGGTGGAGAGGCTAGCTCGCCCGCAATGATATCATTACCAAGCACGTTCTATTTACTTTTGTGCACCGTCTAGCATTCATTGTCTTTCTAATCTTGCCTTAGGATCAGTTTCATGGCATATTTCATAATCTATCCCGTGTTGCCAAATTCAAGTGTACGCATGGAAATGTATGCACGACTTACCCATACTTACCGTCCGGCCTTTCCTGTTCAAAGTAAACCAAGTTAGCCAACAATTCATATAATATTTCAATGTCAAGTGCGTGTCCCTGTCTCAGGTTCTAGCACGTCGTAGGCACGTTCTCTAACTCATTTGTATGAAGTACTCTTTATCATTTGGTGTGTTACATTTCAAGCATGTTCCGAGTGTTATATTTCAAGCATGTTCAGGAGGTACTTCATTTAGTTAACTTAGACTACTTGTTTCAATGCAAGGACTTGCACGTGGATTGCCACCAGCATAACCCACTTAATCTACATGTACGGGTCGCTGGCATCACAAGCCATTTTGGACATATTCTCTTGGGCATTCTCACCTATCGAAGCGTGATGGCTGGTACACCTTGATAGTCTCTTGAAAAGCCTGGCCTTACGTCTCCTTGAGTGGCCGAGCCCCCACTCAAAGCAGCCCGTAAGCCCCATGTATGATTCCGCCTAGGCCGGCCATGATATACCCCCCCATCGATCGTGCCGCGGAATCCTTCCTCATGACGGCCACGGTATTCTCCCCATCGCCCGTGCCGTTTGTCCACGACCATTTCGTATTGACTTGTCAATTAACATAACGGCTGTCTTGAGCCATAGGCTGTCTCTGAGCCATAATGCATTATCGACCAGGTTGGCGTCCGTGCAGCGCGGGTAGCGAGCCCCGTTGTACGTGCCCGTCATACCTGTCGCTAATCATTCTTTTCTTTCTTATCTTTTATTCACTCTTTTATTTCTTTCTTTCACTTGTTCGTTCATTCATACATTATGCAACTCCCCGTACGGGAGTTACCTTGGCGACCCATCGGTCCCGAAGTCTTTCAATGTTGCTATACTCTACTCGGAACGACTATGTCGATAGTCTTCCGTTTTATTGTTGTAAACCGTTTATTGTTTCATTGTTGATCGCGTAGGAAACTTGAATGTAAGCTTGTACCGTAGCACGAGCGTAGAACGCGGTACGAGAGTTCTCACATTTTCTATGTCCTTTTCCATATTCTATACAAAAATACAAGATGGAATTATTCCCTTAGCTAGGTGCGTTGAGTCATTTATTAGCATGCGCGGTGTTATCGCCTAGCGATTCTAGCAATAGTGTCCGTATTGTTATGTGTCTAGGCTAAGCAAAGACGGGTTCATCGGAGCCACCCACCTTAGCGATATTCGCATCGGTCGAGCGATACTCCGAGCGCGCCTTTGAAAGTCTAAGTCTGGATTCATCTTGACGGGCCAATGTAAGCCTTGTATCGATTCTTTATCAGGTCGATGCCAACTCTTCGGGTCGACGCTCGTTTGAGTCGTTGCACTTGCCGTTTGAATCGGCGTTCCGCTAGGACGGAGCGGGTCATTACAATACACTCTAGAGGATACTTTATAGATACTAGGATACTCGTCAATAATTTAAATCCATTTGCTCTAGAGGATACATTATTCGAGTACACTATACACTCTAGATAATAATTCCCCAATATCTTAGGATACTCTATACACTCTAGGTACTAGTATACTTTATACACTTTAGAGGATACTGTATAGGTACTAGTATACTCTATACACTCTAGGTACTAGGATACTCTATACACTTCTTAGGATACTATATACACTCTGGGTACTAGGACACTCTATACAATAGATTGATTTTCTTCTTTTACATGCTTTAACAACCTTATTAACTTTTAAACCCTTGCTGATTTGTATGTTTTAACCTTATTATGAATGTGTATAAATCCATTAGTAGCACACAAATATGAATGTGCATTTCATATATGAATATAAGATATTACAATTCTTTTTTTAGACATTACATATATATATTTGTATAAATCACATAGTAGTACACAAAAATATCATAAACATATTAACTATCAAATAAAGGATATTTTTGTGTCATAATGTGCACAGTGTGTGTGTCCATGTGTCCGGAAGAATCAAAGTGTCAAAGTGTTGTGTCCTGTGTGTGTCAGATCTGGATCCACGTGTGTGTCAAAGTGTCCACATGTTGTCAAAGTGTCAAAGTGTGTGTCAAAGTGTCCATGTGTCAAAGTGTCATAGTGTTGTGTCCTATGTCAAAGTATCGTGTCCGAAAGAGGGTTAGGGTTTACCTAGTCGGGGTGGAAAGGAGGAGGACGACGAAGACGACTTGAGGAAAGGGTCGACGACGGAGCACGTCGGAGGAGGAGGGCTCGCCAGGGGGTTGCGAGATCAGGGGGCTCCCGGAGGGGTCGCGGGGTTAGGGGGGCTCGTCGGAGGGTCGCGGGGTCGTCGGGGCTCGTCCAGGCTCGTCGGGGTTCAACGGGGTGGGGGGGGAGCGGTCAGGGGGCTCGCAGACAAAGTGGTCGGGGGAGAGGAAGGGACGGCAAAGAAATTTTTTTGGGAAAAAATGAAAACTCGAACCAGCGCCCAGATTCCCTATTATCAAATAATTTAGCGACGAAGAAGGCGGACGTCGCTAAATGTCGCGATTGTATAATATATTGCGACATATTATGAGACATGAGTCGCTAAACGTCGTTATTTTTAATATTTTACCGACGTTTACCGACTACTCCGTGACTTCTTGTTTTCACAAAATTAAGGTAGTCGCAAAATGTCGCTGGACGTCGCAAACAGTGACGTCTTGCGACATTTTTCTGTAACGTCGCTAATATGCAAAATATTGGCGACGTTTCTTGCTTTCGTCGCTAATGTCGTTGCTGATTTACCTTATTTTGGTAGTGTTCTTTACCAGAGAGCCGAATACGTTGGTGGTATAGGTGAGCAACTCCGTGCTTGATGAAGTTGTCATGATGGAGGCCGTCAAAAGTAGCTT
>JANAVB010035817.1:3289662-3438265 GCA_029216955.1 Iris pallida
CAAATTACTAAGGGCCACCAACTTAAAATTTTAAAAAAATTACAAGTTTGCCATTTTGAAAACACTAAGGGCCACCTCGTTTCTGTCAATCGAGGACTGCAGGACTTGCCTGCAGTCCAAAGTAAACACAGTGACTGCAGGCTTGGCCTGCAGTCCTATGTGCATTGAGGACTGCAGGCTAGGCTGCAGTCCTAAGTTGACAAAAGCTAAATGAGGAGCTCATTCTACCAAAAAAAAGGATGGCTACAGTGACTGCAGGCTTCGCCTGCAGTCCTAATTCGTTGAGGACTGCAGCCTAGGCTGCAGTCCTATGTTAAAAGGAGGGACCTTCGTGTCGAGGGCCTTGAAGACGACCCCATAGGTTCCCTCCCCGAGCTGCTCCCTCTTCAAGTATCGGTCGGCGACCTTCTTCTCCTCCTCCATAGCCGACGACGAGGAGATGTTCCGATGGGACGAGGCCATCGCCATGGCCATGGGGAGAAGAGGACGTGTTTAACGGTCAGATCTCTTCTTCTTCTTCTTCTTTAATATCAGTGGAGTGGCGATCGAGTGCGAGGAGCGTATGCTATAGCAACGCTCATGGTCCCCTGGTCACCACTGTAAAGGAAGAGGAAAGTGGCGGAACAATATAATGTGACGGCCGAGAGAGAACGGAGAAGGAAGAAAAAGAAAAAGGAGGATTGATTTGCAACAATAAAAAAATAAGAAAATTTTGGTTGCTCTTAGTAAACTTATTCAACTATGGTTGCTCTTAGTAAAAAAAAAATTCATGGTTGCCCTTAGTAGGAGGGTTGCCATTAGTAATTTGGGGGTGGCCTTTAACATTTGCCTAATTATTTTACGTAGTTATTTAATTAGTTGCATTAGTAATTTTTGTTAGTCATATTTTTAGCTATATTATTTTCTAAAAATTCTTAGCTAGTAATTCCAAAATTTTATTAGTTATTAGTTAGTTATTAATCTTGGTTAGTAGTAGCTAATTTTACTTATATTTATAATTTTTGGTTTTTCCTAATTAATTAGTAATATTGACTAGCTAACTAATGATATATTTTCTAAATATTTAAGTAGCTAATAATTATCAAGTAAATAGCTACTATCTAGGATCATATTCTAGAATATTTTAGAATACTTTTCCAAGTAGAATCTAATCAATTTTTAACCCTATTCTAGGTCGATATAGAGATTTTCGATCCTCGAGGAGAAGGCAAGTACTTCTATGACTTTGTTACATCTCATGTGGTGTCGTATTTCATGTTGGACATGATGGTGACACGATTTGATCATCTACTTCTGGTGCTCTTGTACTATTGTTTCTGGTACTCTTGTTCATGTACTTTAGGAAGGAAAAAATACTTACGGATATGTGATCAAAGCCAAGCCGCTAGTTAGGTTATGTGGATAGCCTAATCACACACATGTGCACGTGTGATTAAGTTGTACATTTATGCATGTTCTTTGTCCAGCCGGTCACATATTTATTAAGTATTTCAAATCACATGTCATGATCTTCTTGCTATATGTTTCAATAGATTATGCATCTATGGTAATTCAGGTTAGTCATGTGTCATTGCATCTTTACTTGTGTATATATTGTACTTGTTTCACTGTTATGGATTGTACTTTGCTCATTTTCTGACTAAAACGTTGACATATTAGACCAGGACAAAGGATGTGGATGACACTGGATTGGATGACGAGATCTTGACGACGTCTGGAGGATTCTAGAAGATTAGAATAGAATATTTTTATTGTATTAGATTCTTTATGGGATAAGTGTATCAGATGATACCTTTGGAGGATATAGTTTACCGAATTTGTCTCCGGATACTCTTGTAAAAGTTGTACTAAAGAACATAATAAAATGTATGATGCTGTGGTGATTTGATTATTGAGGCCTAGAACATCTCACTACCGCCAATTCTACGGCGTAGGCTGGACTGGACGTATCCACTCACTCGTACCAGAACTTACCGACGCTATATTTATTTATTATAGATGAAGGTAGATATGTACCCCATCGAGAGTGGATTATATGGGATAAAGTGCATATAATCCCTCCTTAGATGTGAGAAAAATGCAATTAAAGACTCATAGTTTGAAATGAACCATGTATTTTTATTTTTGCTCAGTTTGCACTCCTACCGTTAGCAGCCGTTAAAATACATCTAAAATGACGATTTTAGCCCTCCCCCCCTTCCTCTCTCCGGTGGTGGAGGCGGGTCGAAGGGGCTGGCCGGCGGAGGGAGGAGGGAAGGGAGGGGACGGGTCGGGGGACTGGCCGACGGAGGGAGCTAGTAGGGAAGGGGGTGGATATTTTAGGGTTTTTTTTTTTTTTTTTAAAAGTTATTAACAGCCATTTCTAACGGCTAATAGATGGTAGGAACTTTTTTTCTTACACGGACAATCTAAGGATAGGTCAATTGTATTAGTTTTCTAACGAGTCTTATTTTGCTAACGAGGAAAATCTAAGGACGGTTTATATGCACTTTACCCGATTATATGTAAGCGGATTATATTTGGCCAGATAGTAAAACTTAAAGTTCTCATTTCGACGAAAGAATTTAACATAACATTACTGTTGTTATAAAATTTTATTCCGAGTAATAAGCATATGCTTATTTTCCACTTCCGAACCTTTTCCTCTAAGCCTTTCTTTGCTTGGGCCGGCATAGCCTGAGCTAGAAACAGCCACAACTACTGATATTGCCCTATATTATTATTCCACTTCCGTCGAGAAGATTCTCAACATTAGAATATAGATGGTCAAAAACATTCTCAGGTCTACAAAATACTGAGTAGAGATCAAGTGGTTCATTATTCAAAATTTGTTCTCGGTTACACATCATTATTAAATACCTTGAACTCATCTAGACAAGAAACATAGAAAGAATCCAATGAGCATTTAGATACTGCAATACAAAAAAAAAAAAAAAAAAAAAAAAAAAAAAAAATCTATAAAGCACACTTCTAATACTGCTATTAGCAAAGCTAGACTGAAGCAATCCTATAGTATACATCTTTCAAAAATGCTTGCTTACAGTTGGTAAGAAAGCTAGTAATCCAGGAATGAATAATACAAGCAAGCAGTACACAAACTGACAATTTAGCCGCTAGATCTGGACTGTTTTTCTCAGCTATGATGCCCTCGGGGAGCATCTTTTTCACGGTTGGATGACAAGTAAAGGCTGCAAAAATCAGATATATATAGAAGAAATTAGGCCGTTACGCAACAATGTAACTGATACGAGACCGACAATGGGGAGATGATGAGAGGTGTACCATGTCAACACTAACAGCCTTTCCGTCTTCAGCAAGAATATCAACAACCGTCCCAGATTGATCAGCCTGATAAATATGAGAAATTAACAGGTAAGTCTGAGAAGGTTCAGGTTTGATGCGTTCCATGTGTATACACAGATACAATCATAACTGATAGGATGCAAATAGTGTTTTAACGATTCTATACTTGATTAACTTCAGCAAAAACCATATCTATTATATATGTGCATTTGAGGTTAGCTTTCTCCCTAATCTTCTTGATATCAATTTACTTTTCTTTTCTTTTCCACGAGCACTTATATGAGAACGAACACACACACACACACACGCGCGTATATAATCATACTTTTTTTGCCCTAATCTATTACTTAATTCTTTTTTTCTTTTCCATAAGTAGAAGGTGTCAGTGATTTGGGTGACTTCCAACTTATCTCTAGGTTGCAATTATTTATACAAAATGATCACTCATATTATGTGCAAATAGGGTGCAAAATATTATGCAGGGGCTTATTTCTTCAAACCATACAACATTTGTGAAAGGTAGATCTATTGCCGAGAATTGTTTGCTGGCTCATGAACTAGTGCAGGATTTCAACAAAAAAGGTAGGAGGAAGGCTTGTCTAAGTTGGATATGCGTAAAGCATACGACATGGTTAATAGGGAGTTCGTATGTCATTTTATGTTTTGTATGGGATTTGAGACTTGGTTGGTGGGACAGAATCAGAGAATGTATAACCTCTCCTATCATTATTCGTGCTGATTAAAGGTCGTCCCTATGGTTAACCCTGGGCTAAGACAAGGTGATCCTCTTATTGTCCATTGTCATGGAGTTCTTGTCTGATGGAGACTGCTACTCATTGTGGCCAAATCATGCCTTTGTTCAAAAAAGTGCAACCGATAGTATCTCACCTCATTTATGATGACGATTTACTTGTCTTCGTGGAGCCTTAAAAGAGAAATCTTACGAATCTGACAAAACTTATGAGTTTGGGTGATGGTCGGATTTACAACTGAATAAGAACAAAAGGTATTCTTCAATCGAACCTGCGCTCACAAGGTTCATTGGCTTAGACAACTTGGCATCGAGGGGAAGCTGCCGGTGCGGTACCTTGGTCTTCTTCTTTCAATCAACTATGTAAATGCATCGGATTGTCATGGCCTGATTTTGTCTACGCAGCTGCAGCTTAAAGGGTGGCAAGCAGACTTACTATCTTTTGGAGGGAGAATTGAGCTTGTAAGGGATGTGATTTTTGCGATTACGCTTTATTGGTTGTAGGAAGTGTTGCTACTTACAAATGTTATGAAAAAAATGAAGTGGTTGTGTGCGGATTTTGTTTGGCGAGGAAGAATACATGCAATAAGTTGGGAGGAACTATGCCATACAATATATATAGGAGGGATAGGGATCCCCGCTCTTAAGCATCCCCACATGTTTTACAAAATAGCAGTTGTTGGATTGCCTTTTTTCATTGTTCAGATTAGATCAAAATCTCGCGAGAAATTGGGTAGTTTAAGAATTTAATTTGTTCGGTCAAAAAAGACAATCCAACGGCTGCTATTTGGGGAACATGCGGGGATACTTAAGAGCAGGGATCCCAATCCCTCGTATTTTTCCCCCTCATATTCCCCCTCATATATATATATATATATATATATATATATATATATATATATATATATATCCAGGCTTTGATTTTTCTAGAGGTCATACCATTGAACAAATTATGGAAAGCGTACCTCAATCTCGTTCATCAGTTTCATGGCCTCGATGATGCACACCACTTGTCCTTTTTGGACCTTATCTCCAACCTGTATAGAAAACAAGAATCTTTCTAAAGTAATCTCATACCTTAGTGCCAAAGTTAAAGTATACAGATCACACAGTGCACAACTGGACTACTTATATTGATGGATACCTTCACAAATGGTGGTTCCCCAGGTGCTGGACAACGATAAAATGTTCCAGCCATTGGGCATTTGAGAGAAGGAAGTGTAGACTTGCTCGTCTTTGAGGGTACAGGAATTGCAGGTGATGGTGCAGCTGCAGGGATAGGCTGGGGTGTCGGAGCTTGAGGCAGATGCATATATTGTTGGGAAGGTTGCATCATTCCAATAGGTGCTGTTGGAGGGAGTTGTGCGAAAGCTGCCTTCTTCCGGATTATAAGTTCACATTCCCCCTTTTTTAGTTTTAGTTCCATTATATCCCTTGAATCCACAAGCCTGCCCAAAGAACAAAAGAGAGTACGTCAGACGAATTTTCATTCAGTGGCTTATTTTCATGTCTCAAGGCTATTCTTCATTTTTTTCCAGGAACAGTAGATATACATAATGCCCGAATTTGTTTGTTTATGACTCTGGGTGAAATAATTTTGTATCTGATATTTTCTAAGTAACTGCAGCAGCTTCCTACAGGTAACCCGTTGGAGTTAAACCAGGATTCAGGGAGCATGTAGGAATTCAAGCAAGCAAGTAGTACCTTAGTCTAAAATAATAGATACGCAATATTTACTCGAGTTCGCACTTTGCAGTCTAAACCATTACATGCACTTTGCAGTCTAAACCATTACATGAAAGCAAGTTACGTTGAAGTTTAAGGCTATACATGTAAATTTGAGTTTTATCTATAGTTGGCACCCTTCCAAAAATATTTCTATTGATGAAGGGGCTTCTATCAAAAAGTCGAATATTGTTATCTTTTCTGGGCTGGATAAACATTGAATCGAATAAATCCAAGTGGATCTCAATAGATGGTGCTTGTTCTGCGAATGGTTCTATGAGTTAAATCTAGGAAGAGCTTTGAGATGAAGGATCCAACTGGGTTGAAAAGTTTGGGACTTCTCTGTGGCATTCTATGGACTTTCATCTACTATTATTTATGCACCTTCAGTTGACCTTCAGGGGGAACAATACATCAATGAACTTCTGCCTTATGTACTATCGCTTTTATCTTATATCAATAAAATCATCCCTATTACTCTCAAAATAAAATATAATCATAATAATCATAATAATAATAATAAATATTAAAAAAATCTACATCATGCACCCTTTATGCATTTACTCACTGTCAGCTTAGTAGAATAAAAGAAGCTCATGAACAATTTCCCTATTTTTCAGAAAGTTGAAAGGATGATTTTCAAATTCAAGAGTTTGTATCTTACTTCACAAGATCTGAAACTTCAGCCATGAATGAGGTGATGTAGGATTCCGAACGTGCAGGATCTTGATCCGATCCCTCAACAGACTCTGCATCATTACCATCAGAAGGTGGACTTTCCAACTTCGATGGTACCAGTGTCGAGGACTTCGATGAACCATCTATAGCGGCGGCCTTCAAGTGCAAGAAAGGATTGAGTAGAAGAACGTGAACACACAATAAAAAGAATTTCAGAAGACTGAAATTTCAATCAGTAGATACCTCATGAACCTGAGCCCTCAAAATGGGGAGATCGATCCGATTCAAGCTCTGCGGAAGTCGAGAAACTCCTCGTTAGATGTTATTCTCAATATAATTTGTGCCACTCTTCAAGCATAATCATAATTTAAGAAGAAATCAAGACAATTGTTTATACTTATAATTTATATTTGATATTCAAACAAGTTTTTAAACATCCTTCACCATATCTTTATGTTCGCAATGTGAATTGAGCCCATTCTGCTGTTTTACATGTACCCTATACAATGCAAAAACAACATACACCCTGGTTAAGTGAGCTTGCCTTTAAGTTACTGGTTACTAAAGAGCTGTGAGAGAACTTATTTTGATCAATTCAAGTTTTTGCTAGCTTTCGAGGGATCCAAATATAACAGTAGCTTACGAAAAATGACAGAACACTACTAAACAAGTGTTGCAACATTAGACCCAGTTAACCAGGTAGATATAAGGTAAATCATGATTCCCTATGTATCCAGCAATTGAATATTTATTACAGGTAGTAGAAGGTCTAACTATGGATAATTATGCATGATGACAGAGCTGCGAGGAAGACTATGGCACTAACTAGTATTTGCTCATACACAGGAGGACAATGTCTTGAAGATTCCCTATGTAGTCTTTAGTTAAATAAATGTAAGAAGGGCAATGGCAGGCTTGGTTGTACCTTTTACTGTGAAAGTGTTCTGACATATGCAATAGTAACTCTGCTGTCAGGTTCTAATATAGGCACACACACAAAAAGGGTGTCCCAGTGCAACGAGGCTGCCATTTACGCAGGGTTTGGGGAGGGCCAAGATGTATGCACCCTTACCTCCATATATATATCGAGAGACTATTTCCGTAACTTGAACATGCATCCTCCAGGATACAAGCAACAAGCCTTACTGTCGTGCCAGGCGACACCCTATAGGTTCTAATATATGCAATATAATTAAAACCATTTTGGATCCTTATAAAGCTCTAGAGTTGTTGACACCAACTGTGAATGTGACATATACGTTGGTGGCTACTCAATGTGTATTTGTCCACAAGAAAATCGAAGCAACGACATTGACACTAAATCACCGTGTTAGAGAGAACCTATTAATAATGCGTAGCCTTGCCAAATTATTTCTTTCACGCCAGAGTCACTCTACTAGATATATATGTTTTGAATTTATAATCTAGAACAAGACGATATTCTTCCAGTCAATACGATTATCCATTTTGTAGTTCTCTAAGCTAAACTTCATGTTTCCATCGACTTCCAAGCAACAATGAGAATTCTAAGCAATTCATTTCACAACTCTCATCCGCCAATGACTACCAACTTATAAGTGTTAACAAATACAAAAAAATGGATCCTATATCCAATTCCAATATTTGCACTTTCCGATGTATTAGAATAATATAAATAATATAGTTAGATGTAGTAGCATGGAGTTTAACATGGTATCAGAGCAATCGGAATTTGAATCTTGTTGGAATAATCTTCGTAAATATATAACCATCAGACCATAATTGATTGATTGATTTATTGTCGTTCTTCTTCTGCTTATTATCTTCATAAAGTTCCAAACTTTATTGTGAGTATTACCATTATAGAACAAAGAAAACAGCTTTCGTCATTCAAATTGAATAAAGATGCAGTCTTTCATCTCGGCCTATCGATTCCAAAAATAAAAGCAACAAAATCGAATAAATTGAATAAAATCCCGTATTTATTCCCCAACTCATCTCAACCTATCGATTCCAAAAGAAAATCAACAAAATTGAATGAAAATAGAGCGGAAAAGGGGTCAACAATAGACCTCCGATCTCGAAGTCAGACCATATCTGCCGAGGAACGGCGGTGGCTTCGAACCGCGAACCGAGAGACCCAGCTGCTTCAAGCTCCAATTCGGACGGCTCGGCGAGACTCGGGGTCCGGCGACGGAGCATTTGGGGCACGGAAGAGAGATCGACGCCATTGGAATCGGAACCCTAATTTCGAATCGGAACCCTAATTTTTGCAGGTGGAGGAGAAGAGAGGCAGGAACTATTTGAAGGGGGGCCGAATGGAGAGGACAAGTGGCGGAGAATGAAAAGAGAGAGTGAAACAGAACAAAAAAGTTATTTGATTAGATCTCCGCCGTTGGATCGGTGTAACCGATGCAATCACGCCAACTGTATGCAGGGTTGGTGGGTGGAGTCCACATCGGACATTTGTGGACGGTCCATCCCTATGTCAGGTGCACGAACATGGAGACGGTGCCCAACCTTTGTACGTATTGGCCAAGGTAGGTATATTTCTTTTCTTTTTTCTTCATTTTCTTGGTCAAGATAGGCATCAATAAGAGGCTGTTTGGATAGATGTAACTTTTTGAAAGTGTGAAAGTGGCACTTGTAGCAAGTTGAGTTTCCGTAGACTTGCAGCAAGTGTCACTTTCCAAAATGTGTTTGGATGTAGTACTTTTTGTCTGGTAAAAGTGGAAGAAAAATGAGTTTGGTGTTTGGATGGTTGTTGAAAGTGGAAAAAAAAAAGTTCGGCTGTTTGGGTGGTTGTTGAAAGTAAAGATTGAAGTTGAAAATATGATAACCCATAATTAAATTAATTACGATAATTAAACGCAAAAAATGCATTAACTATTATAATTAAATTAATTACCATAATATAAAAATTTTAAAATATAAAATAAAATTGACATATAATTTATCTTGCTGTATGGATTAAAATTAAAATTTTGATATAAATAATTATTCATTAATTAAATAGATTAATTTTTAATTAGCAAAATAAACAAATTTTTAGGTTTGCATTTACTTTTTTATTTCAAAGTTAGGTGTCATTGAACATGTATAGAGTTTATTAGAGAACAAATCAGTAAAATGCTCACACCAACCCCAGCCTTTCTCTCCTCCATCCAGAAAACTCCACACCCTCCCTTCTCTCTCCTCTACGTTAACCTCCAAAACCTCGCTCTCTCCGTTCGACCCCTACTCCGCAGCCACCTCCACCTCCGGCAAGAAGCCTCCCGTGCGCCTCCCTCCGTTCGACCCTCGCCTCCTCCTCCCTCCACTCCACCTCTCCCCCTCCCAAACCCCATTCCACCCCTCCTCCTCGGCCGCCGACGTCTTCCAGGCGACCAAGCAACGTCAGATCCAGATCCGCCGTGGCGTCCCGACCCAGATCCGCCGTGGCGTCCCGACCCGGATCTGTCGTGCCGTCCGACTCAGATCCGCCGTGGCGCCGGACCCCCCACCGACGACTCTCCCAGCCGCCTTGCCGATCTTAGCTGTGTCCAAGCCCACCACTTGCAGCACACTTCCCCCACTTTTTTGCTGCAACTGGTGGGGAGAAAAAAGGAGGGGGACAAGAACTGGACGGCAACTAAGATTCTCCAGTTGCTGTGTCCAGTTGCTGTGAACCAAACGGTGCAACTCGCGGTCGCTGGCTCCAGTTGCAGCAGAAAGTGCCAGTTGCACCAAAGTTGCAGCGAACCAAACAGCCCCTAAGGGTAAAGTGCATTTAAATCCTCCTTAGAGTTGCCTCGTTCGCAAAATAAGACCTTTTAGAAAACTTAAACAGTTTGTACCTCCCGCAAAACCGTTTTTGCTCGGAATGTCCCTTTCCGTCAAAATGACGTTAGAACTAGCCGTTAGAGCCCATATTTTTGATTAAAAAAATGTGCAATCCCCAAAATACCCCTAATGCTAACGGTTACATTGTGGCTGCTGGCTCTCTTTCATTCTCTATATATAAGAATGTTTGTTTGAAACATAAAACCTAAGCTTTATATTTTCTATTTTTTGACCGGTTGGTTGGAAGAAAAAATAATATTTATTTAATATTTTTTTTTTACTTATTTGCTCTCATTTAATGTATTGAAGCTTTTTCTTACCTACAGATCTCAAATCCAACTGCAAATTTTTTTTATATTCCCTTTTTTTTTTTTTACTTATTTGCTCTCATTTAATGTTTGAAGCTTTTTTTACTTATTCATTTTTTTCCTCAAGACGTCCAAATAGAAATTATGGAAGAACAATTTATTGCTATTGTGGATTAATTAGCCCATTGAAAACTTTATTGACACCAACAAATCTTGAAAGATGATTCTACGGGAGTGCAAATTTTTCCAACAAATTTTTGTGATTTTCTACTATGGGAGGATGAGAAACTTTCAGAACACTATCAATGAAAGAATTAAAGGAGCACCGAGGCCAAGGTAGGCGGTGGCAGCCACTGAACCCGGACCATGCTTCGACATACATGTTTTGCAATTTATTTTTGGATTTTTGACACGTTTAGTAATCTTTAAGTTATTTGTTTAATGAATACATGTGATGAAAATAAATTTGTACCAAGATTTACAATTTCAGTTAGAATTAATACATAAATAATTACGATAATAGTCATGACTAATAAATTATTAAGTAAGACTATAATGATGATTATAATGATGATTACTAAATTATTAATTAAAATTATTATAATATGTAAATTATTAACTATAATTATAATTATGATTAAATTATTATTAATTAATATTATAATAAAATTGTAATTAATAAATTATTAACTAAGATTATAATTATTAATTAAGATTATAATTATTATAAAATATTAAATAATATAATATTAGTTACAGTTATCTGCTCCAAATACGGTTTACCAAACATGTCCTAAGTTAAATGGCTGGATAGTTCAAGACTAACCGGACATTTGTTAAAAGATTTTTTTTTTCCAGAAAAAATTTAAGATGAAAACCTACTATTTAGATTATAAACATTTATTTTCAAAAATGACGACAAGCACGAGAATTCTATCTTTTTAAGAACGAGAGGTCATTTTTAATAATCTTTTTAATATTTTGTTTTTTGTTTCCATTTTTTTAGTTCTTATTTCATATTTTTTTTCATCTTTTTAATAATCTTTTCTAGTTTTTTAAGAGTGACTTTTATTTTCAAATTTGTATATTTTTTTTTGTCTTTTTTCATTGTTTAAGATTTATCCTCATTTTTTGGTTTTTTGGAATATTTTGTCTATTTTTTATTTTTTCCATATTTTAATAGTATTTTTTTGTTTTTTATTTGGTTTTTTTTCCAGTTTTTTATCATTTCTATTTTTTAAGAATTGATTTTTTTGTATTTATCAGTTTTTTTTTCCCAAAAAAATTTATATATTTGTTAAATAAAAAATAATCTATGACAAAATAATTTTAAATAATATTTATCCACTTTTTTGACGGAACTAACCGTTTTTAACAAGTTAATATTTATTAAAATAGTTTTAATAAGTAATTTTACTAGCAAAGACCATTTTTTCTTTGTTAATATTTATCCACTTTTTAACAAGTATTTTTGTGTAACCGTTTTTAATAAAATAATTTTAGAACAAACCGTTTTTAACAAGTTAATATTTATTAAAATAATTTTAGATAGCCCGGGGGTAAAATGGTCAACACAACCCCATTTTAACAACCGTTAACAGAAAAGTTAGATTAGGGGGTGATTTGAGCATTTTCATAACCTTTTGGGTTTTTCAAATCAGAGAGTCTTTAATTGCATTTTCGTAACATCTAAGGAGGGTTTAAATGCACTTTACCCCATCTATAATCACTCAAACATTCTGAAATACACATAATTTTAATAAGATTTTTTTTTGTGATGCCCTACATAACGCACGGACTTATCACTTATGTACGATACGTTGCATCTCATTTGGACTCATTGTCTCCAATTTTTACACACACCCCCACACACATCTTCTGCGGTTCGATCCCGAGATCGTCTGCCTAATAAAGGAGATTATACCTCTCCTCGTTGACCACAAAAGTCAGATGAGTTCGGTACTCCGATACTTCAGTAAGATATTCGATACATATAAAACATAACATGGACTACGTTGTACATATCCGAACACGACATAATGTGCGAGGATATGTCGACATAGACACGTTAACTATTCTGGTATCGTCTAGGGTATGTTAGAGAATTCAGATTGTATTGAGACATGTTCTAACACAATACACCATTGATTTTTGGAATATTTGTAGTTTCATATTGTATTTGAACATCATTCATTTTTGGAGTGTTTGAACTTTGATATTGTATTTGAAACCTTGTTAGCAATTCGGCAAACGGAAAAAATTCGGGACGACAAAAGTACGAGTATAAATCGGCTCAGTGCAAATAAAATACGTTCAAAAATTCGGTCAAATGTTCGAAAAATGAAAATATTTAGGTTAGAAACTTTACATTCTTAAATATGTTGTCAAATTTGGTTAATTAAACATGTTTCTAGCATGTTTATTGTACCAAATTTGTCAATAATCTAAACAGAATATGTTTAAAACTTCGCATGCTTAAAATTTATGTACTAATTTGGATCTGTCAAAAGTACGCAAGTATTATACGTTTATGAAAGATACGGAAAAATTCGCGTATAATACGAGTTTTATTCGGATGATTGCTAACAAGGATTTGAAATATATTCAACACGACGCTCCACATTGATTTTTGGAATGTGTACTTTCCCCATTCACACTCCAAACATGGTGATTTCATGGTTTTTTGGTATCAGGAGCAGAGATTATTAATAGCTTTATATTTATATAACGCAGCGTGTTCATGTATGAATCCAAGTGATATAAAACCAAGATATTGCACCAAGTTACCTACTTATTTAGACCATATCCTTTAACTAAGCTTTCACCAAATCTGCATAAAATAAATAGTAACGAATAAAAGATCCTCTAGATTATTTCAAAGATGCAGCAACAGAATGCAAAGACACTATAAAATGAGTCATAAATCCTCTATAGATTATCTAAAAGATGCTAAAAAAAGAAGAAAGAATAGTTCTTGACCACATTTGCAAACAGCAACTACTGAAATGAGGTCTATGGCTTGTGAAGATAAAAAATATATAGATTTCAAACAAAGGGTTCATCATAGATATAAAAAAATCTCATATTGTTCGTCAGAAACTGTGGGAGAACTTCATTAGGTAGTGTTTCTTAAAAAATCATCAGAGAAGCACATACGAAGTAAATTTATGAACAGATATACAGCAGGTTCTACAATCTCCTGCACTTCAAACCAGGATCCTAATTCGTGAAACTCAGCTTGCAACCAGTGATCAGAAATCCTTAATGTTTAGCTCAAACCTTCAAAGGTCGGTCTAATTTAAAAGGACATTCATTCCACACACACCATCAACGAAGCAACATTAAGGAGTCTTAAAAGTTTGGCTTACATGTAAAAACTAAATTCATTCTTGAAGTCGACACCCTGAATTAAAGACAAAAATCTCAAAATTATGACTAACAAGTTTCACACGACACTAGTACATTCTCACTGGGACTGCAGAAGACATCAGTACACCCACATTCTCACGCTTCAATGGTAATTCTTCCAGCCACTTGATCAAGATCCCTTCGTCCTTGAGAAGTAATTTTCCTTCCCCTAAAAGAGAACCACGAGAGAAAAATGTAAACAAGCCTAGCCAACAAGAAAAGAAAGAAAGTACTCAAATCATTCCCAATAGTGACAGTATTGGAGCAAATATATTATATAGAGGTTGAAGTACTCAAAGGCCTCGTTTGGTTCGCGGAATGGAAGGGAAAGGAAATCAATTCCTTGTCATTTCCTTTCCTTTGGGAAACTTTAATTCCTATTGATTTTCCTTTCCGATGTTTGGCAATGCCAAGGAATTTGGAAAGGAAAGTGAATACTTCAATGTGGGAAAGTGATTCCTTCCTTGGATGGATGTAATCACTTTCCCCCCTAATTTCCCTTCCATTGGGAATCACTTTCCTTTCCTCCTCAATTCCTTAGGCACCCAAACATAGGAAAGTAATCTTCCTTTCCCAACCGGAAGATTCCGCGAACCAAACGAGGCCAAAGTATTCCCAATAATGACAACTAACAGAGCAATAATATTACATAGCATGATCATTGAAGAAAGTAACAAATAAACCTTTTTACTTCCCTGCCCATTAGAGAGGTTCACATTTAAGCAGCTGCTGTAATAAAGTTCTTGGGTAATGTACATCAACTTCCCCTATATTTCATGTCTATTACACAAACCTCCCTTATTTTGAAAATAATTACACAAACCTCCCCTATGATTTATATTTTATACAAAGGGTTATTACACTAACCACTCCGTGTAATTATTTTCAAAATAAGGACCTGAGGTCCTTGTAATACCTATGAAACATTTTTTTTGGGGGGGGTGGGTGGGGTGGTAGTGTATTTATTAAAAGACATAAAAGGCTAAAACAGACAGTAACAGCAAGAGAATTGAATAATGATTTTGAGACATGCATGAATGGGTATCTCACCCCTTGGAATCAAGGTCAACGATATTCATTGCTTGCAGTTGTTGGAGAATGTGACGAGCTACTGCCCCACTGCTCTTGCAGAAATGTGGTGGACGACTACCGTTCCTCTTCCGACCACCATAAATCTTCTGGAAACCACCTACTCCAATGCCCTGCCTAAGATAGATCTTCCTAGCCATTGAAGCTTCACAAAAAAATATCGACATTAATATAATTCTGTTCTAGGAAATCCAGTGGCAAAAAGTAATTGGAAAGGTGACAAACTATCTTTAAAGCTAAATTTAACCATCATACCAGCTCTGATGAAATACCAATCAGGGTCATACGGAGCAAGCTCTTTGAACCTTGCAGTCTTCACAATATCAGTCCAATGGGGAAGTTCGATCTATTTAATGTGAAAAAAGAGGAAGTTATATTTTAGCAACTTATGATTCCCCACGGAACCTTCTGTTCAATGTGAAGCAACAAATATAATATATATCCAATGACTATTAACAAAACCAACTGTTGTATGTTACTCGATCAGTACACAGCTCTCTTATGCTTAGTTTGGTTTATTTTGGAGTTTGGAATTATAAAAGTGGGGTTTAAAAAGATAGAAGACCGCTGAGGAAAACTTGTTTTATGGCTAGGTTAGGGCATCTGGGAGTATAGAGGTAATATTGGAGATATGAAAAAAGAAGGAAATAGTGTTATGCTAAATCTAGTTTGGAGAATGTTTTGGAGTTAGAAATGGAGTTTCACTCCAAAACTGAGCCAAAGGCACAACAGCGTTAAGTTACGGAATTTACAGGCCCAACTCCACCAAACTCCATTCCTCAACAAGGCCTTGGTAGTGCAGAATCAGGGCCAGCCCAAGGGTAAGGCAGACAAGACTCCGGGATTGGGCAATCCCCCTCAATTGGTCACAATCTGTAGTGTTATTGAACTGCAAATGGTAGCTTGGTTCCGATGATAATAAAATAATTTGTCAAATAGTACATCCTTGCTCGTCGTTGCAGTCCTTAATCGTACAAGGGTCCTAACACAGGATGCAATTGAGGAAGAAAAAGGACAGAACCTAGTTATATTCACAACATACATCAAAGTCTAGTAGGATAACCATTTCCAACACATAAAACTGGGGAAGATGGGAAGCTGTCTTGACACTCATAGAAATGATATGTGATAATTACATCAAACCATGTCTAGCACTAATTGGAAAAATAATTTTACTAGGTGACCACATTTTCACCATGCATGAGTACCAACATATAAACAAAAAGGTCCCAATCCTAACATGCTTTGAAACTATATTTTCCAGTGTTTAGAATATAAAGATTAAAGAAATAACTAACCCTCAATCAAGACCTGAACTCTAAAGTTTTGTTGTAGTGGGCATCGAGTAACCGAGGTTCAATCCCTCTTATGTGCATTCTAAGCAAAACTTATATAAAAGTAGAAGAAAAAAGCATGAATCCAGCTCTCTACCCAAACCCACTATGACTCTAGAATTTTGGGGCAATGGCAGGAATTTCAGCATTTCTTAATAAGACACCTTTAGATCTATGTCAAATAAAACGAATATGACATAACAAAATAAAGATATGGTGATGACAAAGGTACAGACCAAATTGGCGTGACATGTATTTTTTTAGCGTCTTTGCCATGTTTCTTATGTATCTAACACGAACAATCACACAGTTCCGACTCTCAGAGGTGCCCGTGCTTCCTAATTTAGTGTAAATTCAAAAAATAATCTTTATTTCTTAGAAGATTCAAAAACTAATCCTCTTTTTAGAAATATAACGCCTTGTTTGGTACACTGTAATTAATCGTAATCGCAATGTATTTGTCAATAGTCAATGCTTTGGGATAAACGATTTGTTTGTGTAGTATACTGAAATTTTCTAGAAATATTAACAATTTTCGATAACTACATATAATCAAGAAAGGATGGACACTTAAAAAAGGGGCAGTGTTGTGCAGGACACGTATCGGACACAACCTGACACTCCAAAATACACTAGGACACATCAAATTAGGTGCTGTTTCCGCATTTGCCGTGTGTTTGTCGTGTCGTATCCATGCCCGTGCAAAATGGCATATAATCATGTTAACGAGTTCCCGTAGGGGTTTAAATTACTGAACCAGCTCGAATCACACAACTTCCTGTACAAAAATAAATGATCAAGCGTACATATAACATCGATCTACTAAATCCACACTCAATTTCCAACTTCAACCTATCGAATCCAAATTTAACCAAAAATAAACATTTTTTTATGCATCACACTCGATCTACAACATAATGTGAAGAAAGAGACATGCAAAGAAGGAATTAAAAACCCATCAGTTTATTTGGGATATTAACAAAAGTTGATAAAATCTTGGGTTAGGGTTTCTGGACCTTTCCGGAGCGCTTGAGGTGAGCGGAGTAGGCCTTGACGAAGTCATGCGGGGACACGTCCTTCACCGTCCTCGCCGCTGCCAACTCCGTGGCCATGGCTGCTGCTGATTCTATAGGGTTAGGGTTTTGGAAGCAGCACAAAGTTGAAATTTTTATAGGGAGGACCAATGGAGGGCATATTTACGTTAGTGTCCCTCTTTTTTTTCTTTTTCTTTTTGCGGTCATGAGAGGCCCAAAAGAGGGGGAGGGGAGGAAGATATGGGCTGGCAGCCCAAGTATAATAAAATAAAAATAAAAATTAATAACAAATAAAAGAATATGACGATATATTAGTTAGTTCAAATGAATATGACGATATTCTTAAGTATGAAATATTCTTTTATTTGAACTAACTAAAAGAAACGTCCAAGCCTTGTGGTCTAGTGGTAAGATCATGGTCATCCGGAGTGGCGGCCTGGGCTCGAGCCCCAGTGGCTCCGAAGATAAGTTAGGTGTAGAATGGGTGTGTGCGTGAAAAAAAAGAAGAACTTAAGTATTCTATATACCAACGATTCATTATCGTGCTGACGTGGCGGCCCTCATTACCATGAGTGGAATTCAGTACTAGTAGAAGTGGTTGGAGCCAATAGGAGACTAAGTTATGAATTTTTGTGTATGGTTTTTTCACTTCTCAATTTGGCAATTATTTTTGTATATATACTAAAAGGACAACAAAAGGAGAAAGTACGATAATGATTTCAATAGCTAAAAAAAAAAAAAAAAGAGAAAGAAAGAAACATCTGGATTTAATTTTATCAGCGGTCAAACTGCGCACTCAAGTAAGTCAAGGCTCAAATTTTAATTAGCATAATAATGACAATAATAACCATAATAATAAATAAAAATTCCAGAACCCTCTCCTCACCAACTATATATTTCAGAAACCATTATACCATCAAATGGCTGTGATATGGACAACTGGTTTATCAACGGTCCTGATTGAAAGGAAAATGGGGTCCACATACCATGCCAATATGCTCATATATAGTTTTTCTCTTTCTGTCCCCACTTTCTCTTTGTTGATCTTCCTCATTTTAGTAAAGTGACAAATATTTAATCCTCTTGCAATGAGAAGGAGTGATAATTTTCCAATTTAATTCTGATACAGAGCTCAATACCAAGTAAGTCTCTCACTAACTTCACTTCTCTCTCTCTCTCCAATTATGTAGCTGAAGATTAATTTGTATCAACTTTCTGTTGGTTTTGTTAGTCAGCTGGAATTGGTTTCTAGTACTCCCCAAGAATGAGTGCTCTCTCTTATTTTCATAATGTGACATAGTTGACATGATTGTATTGTTGCTTGTTTCTGTGAAGTAGTTGATTTCTTTTAGGTGGTTTCCATTTTTTGTTTCTTGCTGTCAAATGCCAATTGCGGGCAGAAATATTGACATGTGACAGAAGGACAGTTCTGGAAAAGACTAAACGAGGTCGTGTCAAATCGTGCCACGAGGCTTCCACTGATGCAGGATTTGAGGAGGATGAAGATCGAACCGAGAATGCAAGTGCGAAGTATTAGTTTGATGTAGGACAATCCGATCAAATTAGATTTGGCTTTATCTTATATAGGTGTGTGATAAAATTATTTTAGGTTCTTTGCTAGAGATCAGATTAGAGCTGTCTCTGTTTTGTAACAGGGGTGTAGTCGTAGCTTGATTTCATCATGATTTCGCTCGGTTGTGAAATCACTTACAATCGGGTGTAGTCAAATTCCTGTTGGGTGGTCCCTCCTTAATTGGAGAGTGGATTTGGAGTTCCCAAGGTTCATTCACCTCGGAGAAAGTCTAAAGACTTGTGGAGTTCCCAAGGTTCATTCATCTTGCATGAACGAATCTTGGAGAAGGTTCATTCCCTTATGGCTATATAAGGATATGGTTTGGGAGATGTTTGGGTTAATCCTCCCTTGTGATCTTGGTGCTAGAAGTGGTGGTGCTTTTGGTGCTCCTTGCTTGCGGCGTTCTTCCGGACGGTGCTTTTACCTCGGGTGCTTCTTCACCAAAGTGTCTTCCATACTTGTGTATGAGAGAGATTCTTTTGAGTGTATCCAATAGAGAGTTTGTAAGTCTGTAATCCCACTATTCTTAGTGGAGGAAGAAAGAAAAGAACTATTGTTGTCCGAGGACGTAGGCACATAGCCGAACCTCGTTAATTCTCTTGTCTTTTGTATGTTTGTTTTTCTTTTCTTTTATCTAGCCTCCGTGTTAAGCGGATAAACTAAACTTCAACTCATTGTAGCTCCCACGTTAAGTGGGCAAGCTATCTCATTGTAGCTCCCACATTAAGTGGGTAAGCTATCTCCATCCCAATTAGCGGTATCAGTGCATACCCAACAATTCCGTGATTCTAAACTCGACGGTTGACGGAAATCGGGTTAGTCAGACCGAAATCTTGATTCACGGATTTGTGAACTACTAAAATCTTTTGAAATTGGGTGTAGTCAGAAATGACAATCTTCAAATCAAGCAAAGTTGGGTAGTAGAGAAATCGAATGGATTTCAAGTTGATTCGATTTGGGCTGATTTGAGCTTGATTTCGAGGCTTATAAAAGTATTTTTTTGGCCAACAAAAATCAAGCAAATCTTGTTTTGATCAGGTGGGTTCGCAATTGTTGGAGTAAGTCTGGATTTGGTAGGAGCAAATTTTGGAGCCCAATTATGATAAAAGATTTAATTTGATATGATTTGAAAATCTACTTTAAATATCTAATTTAATTAGATTTACAAATTTGTATCAAATATTTAATTTGACCATATTTGGACGTCCATAATTGGTGATGAGATATAATCTACACTGTTGGTTGTTGGTGGACGGCCAGATCTGATGTTGGACTACTTTTAGGGATTTCTAATCCTAAAATTAGGTGTCTCATCTTATTTATATGAGGTGAGGGTAGAGGCACAAAGTGGAGATTCAGGGTGTTCGTCCATAAAAAAATCTAAGAGAAAGTTCCTACTTTGCTCGTAGGACTTTGCCATCCAAGACAGAAGGAAGAAGAAGATCAAATCGAGGAGTCGTCAACTTCGATTAGGGAGATTGCTAGGGTTGGTGAGTGATCTCAATTGTAATCTTCTGTTTTTTTCTTGAGAGAGGTGAGGGGGCCGAACCTATTAGGGCAAAGGGTTCAACGTGAGTTTTGTCAATCTTGTAATTTCATCTGAGTTATTAAATGTTGGAATTTGTCCAGGTGACGTATGTCACTGCCATATACTTGTCTTCATCTTGTGCTTGGTGTCCATTAGACGGGAGTTGGTTTTAATCATGTGGGTTGGCAAACGCTTTCGCATGCGCCCAACAATTGGTAGCAGGGCTTTGGAGGTTCTGACAATCATGTCTACAGAGCAGATGAACACTCGTATGATCATCCTCACAGGCGAACGATCAGGAGGATCTCATGGCGTTTGGAGATATCATCATCGTAGCGACCAACACAGAGAAATCTTGTGGCATGTGTCATGATGGCGTCTGAATCATGGACACGGAGGCGTCGTATCACGTCACTCCACATAGGAGGATCTTTACGTTATACCTCGACGACAGGTTTGGACGTGTGAATATGGAAGACAAGGGGACGGCTGCAGTTGTAGACATCAGTGATGTGCACTTGATGACGGAGTTTGGTGAGAAGCTCGTCCTCAGGGGTGTGCGACATGTACCGAGTTTGCGCTACAACTTGGTTTCGGTAAGGAGGCTGGTAGATGATAGCTGTCGCAGTCTGTTTGGGGACAAAGATTGAATGCTTGCAAAGGATTTCCAACAGTTGGCTCGGAGAGATTTGTGTTGTTGCATGTACAGGAGGTGGATCGTCGAGAACTTGCTGAGGAGGGGCTTCTAGATGTTTTGAGGGATACAGAGGATTCGGTTCGTCGAGACAAAGCGATGGATGGTGATAAGTTAAAGATTTAGGATCAGTCTGTCGGTCCCATGATAGCTGCTCGGTCTCCAGGTGGGGATTGCTCTACGGATCCAGTTTTGGCAACAGATGGTTTGCCAAAGCTTCACGGAACGACATCGGTTTCTGCAGTTCGAAGCAGAAAGAAGATCAAGGTTTGCAGCAAACTCAATCTGAGGCAGGAGCATCATCATTCACACAGTTCAGATGGAGCTGTGGGTCATCGACGACATGCACAGTACGTGATGTTCTGCTCAAAGACGTATGTGTGTGGGGGAGCTTCAAGTTCGGACACAAAGATGGGCAGGTTCAGGAGTTTGAATCTCGTAAGAACCGCACCGTCCGCTTGGTTGGGCCAACCAAGGGTGAAGAAGCTCGTCGGAACGTTAACATTTTTCGGTGGAAGACGGAAGTCGGGGACAAGCAGCCGCGACTTACGGTGAGGCTGATCGTCAGGGACTTCGGTCTTGGTCGTGTCATTAATATCGGCAAGATCCCAGTGGTGCAGGAGGTGCTCGCATGGCAACTAGCGTCGACGTGACAGTCGAGGAGTTGGAGACAAAGGAAGATGCAAAGCAGCGCGGGGGATCAGAGATCAGTGGCATGGGGGAGCAGGAACTCTGTCGCGGGACGACAAGCATGGAGTCCATTTGAGTAGCCATGTGGTCAACACCCTATCATCAGACTGGAGGAAGAGATTGTTGGAGTCAATTGAATTTGGTAAGAGCAAATTTTGGAGTCCAAATATGATAAAAGATTTAATTTGATATGATTTGGAAATCTACCTTAAATATATGATTTAATTAGATTTACAAATTTGTATCAAATATTTAATTTGACTATATTTTGACGTCCATAATTGGTGATGGGATATAATCTTCACCGTTGGTTGTTGGTGGACGGCCAAATCTGATGGTGGACTACTTTTAGGATTTTCTAACCCCAAAAATTAGGTTTCTCATTCTATTTATATGAGGTGAGGGTGGAGGCACAAAGGAAAGCCACAAACTGGAGATTTGGGGTGCTCATCATCAAGAAAATCTAAGAAAAAGTCCGTACTTTGCTCTTAGGATTTCGCCATCCAAGATAGAAGGAAGAAGAAAATATAATCGAGGAGTCATCAACTTCGGTTAGGGAGATTGTTGCGGGTTGGTGAGTGAGCTCAATTGTAATCTTCTGTTTTTCTTTTTGAGAGTGGTGAGGAGGTTGAACCTATTAGGACAAATGGTTCAACGTGAGATTTGTCAATCTTGTAATTTCTTCTGAGTTGTTAAAGGCTGGGATTTGTCTAGGTGACGTACGTCACCACCATATACTTGTCTTCATCTTGTGCTTGGTGTCCGTTAGACGGGGGTTGGTTTTGATCAGGTGGGTTGACAAACGCTTCCGCACGCGTCCAACAACTTGTTTGATTTCAGAAGGCACTCTTTGCTTGGGTGTCCCCGTGCTTATTTGATAAAAGTATATGCATTGCTTATACTTTTTAAAATTTAACACATAATAATCTCTGACTTGGTCACCTCTCCCCTCTAGTGAGCACTTGGCCATGCTCGGTATCACTCTCGACTTGGTCTAAGGAGAATTGTCTCCTGAGCTTGTTTCTGGCTGGCCTGTACAGAAACAGTTGCAGCCAGTGTGATGTTGTCGTCTTTGGTTTTTTGGCATAACCAATAGAAACAGGTCAAACTTCTTATCTAATATCTGAAACTTATATTCGGTGAAGGTGAATGAAGGACATGATGGATATACATATAGAGGAATAGAGTTGATCAAAAAGTAAAAGTTAGAATTTTTTTGCTTATGTCGCACACAAATATTTTGCTTCGTGTCACACACAAAAAAAAAGGAGGACAATGTCAACAGCACAACCATCATCCTTGCTTCCTTGGTGGATTTGGGATTGTGTTGGTCATAAGCAGAGGCTAAGTTGAACACGTTTGACCAGGGAGGTATATATACGTGTGTGAACTTAGACGCTTGTTTCTTGGTTATAATGGATGCATATACTTTAATACTTTGTTTATTTGATGTGTCAAGATGGAGTAACTAATGTGCTAATTCTCAAGATTTTTGGGTGTGGGTGAGCTTCCTAATCACATGCGTGCAAGTAAGCATATGCAAATATGCAATGTCTGCTAAATTTCTCTCTTAAAAAAGGAAAGGGAGAAGTAATGAAACAAGCCACTCTAATGATTCATGTTTTCTTTCTCTAGTTATTCCTTGTCATTTCAATTGTTTTGTTATAACACAAGTTCATCCTTGAGAATTCAAGCATAATTCAAATTAGTTATCCGAATTTGAGTTTGTAAATCATGATAAAAATCAGAACAAAATCAGGAATGAAATAAGACAAATCATGATAAAATCATGACAAACAATGAAACCATGCTAAAATCAGATTTTTTAAAAAATGAGGCAATCAACCTCAAATCAGGCTATGACTACACCCCTAAGTTTCTTTAGTTGGATTATGTTAAGAGTTGTGCTTGTTTTCTACCGGACTTCATTGCATTGTCAAGTGGGTTTTTGTTGGGACCGCACAAGACCACCTAGAAAAGCAAAGATGAAACACGCAATATTTATGGTGTCTTTGGATGGACAAGTCCAATCTTTTATTCGCAAGGATCCAATAGATTTCTTAACTCCCTTAGCCCCTTACACTTATGAAAGACAGTATATAATAATAGAGATCTCTAAAAAAAAACCTTACAAGGACCATGTTACCTAGTCACCTAGTAATGAGTGTCCGATCGACACCATGGTGATGATCTCGAACTCCTAAGGGAGAAGACGATGCTTGTACAGTGGAATCTCTCTATCATGAAGTGAAAGAATCATAAGAGTCGTTTAACTATTAGATGGTGGTGGAACTACTTAACCCTCTTGCTCTTTGGATGCTACTCTTAACTCCTATTTATAGTGAGTCAAGCAAATCCTACCTTAATTAGGCAAGTCAACAAAAAAAATGCACATGGGTATCAAAAACCTGATAAAAACTGATCCCTAAGTGACTTCCGTCCAACCCGAATTTTCTACGGGAATGTGTTCGAATTCCGGTACAAACTTCTGAAAATTTTGCCTTGGCCAACCGTATTTTCGGTTGGCAACTCGCCGGATTTTGGCATGAATTGGACATAATTTTCGGTGGTATTCCTGCTGGCAAGTTATGGAGTCTCCAGAACGGCTCCATTGTTGATTCCTTTGACCTCCGCTCCTCCAACCATAATCAGGCACTGGATAACAAGCAATTTTGAGTAGCAACACCCACGATTGATTGCTTCGGGTCATCGCTGCATACCACACAAGTTCACATTGTTATTGTACCTTTCTTTTTAGTAAGGGTAGCAATATTGCCTATAGAATATGTATCGGCCTTATCGTATCAGTTTTGATGTGTTCCATCCTATATTCACCTCCCTGATAATGGGCAATGTCGAAATTGTGGCTCTCTTTTACAATCAATTTATCAATGAAGAAACTAAAAAGAGAGAAGTATCAATATCAACAGAATGATTCGATCATGCAAAAGATCAACATGCTACAGTGTGTCAATAAAGTTTATTAGTGACACAATGTAACTATTACCATATATCAAAGTTGTGTATTATAAATTTCACAAGGTTCATACATTTTGACATCATTTCATTCAAAATTATATGTTGTTGGGATACTTTTGTCTAAAATCAAGTAAATTAAGCAAGTGTCTGTTATGAGTGAATAGTTCAACAAGGTTAAATACTATTCCACTCTAGGCCATGATGCACGAATAAGATATGGATACTATGCGGATGTGACACTAATTTTAATGTGTCTTAGTGTATTTTGGGGTATTTGTGTCATACTCAATACATATTTAATATTGACATGATATGTTATGACACCAAGTTCTATAACTTTCTTTTCAATTTTGAAACGTCCTTGTTCCTATTGTTCGTCTTCTTAACGAGTTCCTAGCCAAATTTGTTCTTTTTTCTGCAACCTTTGTCTATCTTGTTGGGTTGTTTCTCGTATCTGGTTGAATGGTGACAATGGAGTTGGTAGTTTAGTTCCACATCGGATAGAAAGTGGGAACATGTACCTTAACACGAGATTTACCTTTTAAGGCATATGGGCCGAGTTCAATATCATACCTCATGGATCAACTCCAGTTTGGGTCACACCGTGTTCCCTACCTATCTTTCATTCCTTATCCTTGATCGGTGGTTAGTACTGACTTTTGCTCTACGAGTTGCGCTTTAGCCACCTTATTTATGTGATGCTCTTTCTATGTTTCAAAAGGCTCTTAACTCTTTAATTTAAGAGAAGGGAAACCTTGGGCTGAAAAACACATATTGAAGAGATGGAAATTCATGAAGAACTATAAGGGACTAAAATAAGAGGAGAGTCATATTATATGAATCATAGTTACCCAGGTTGTGGTTCTCTTTGATACACAATATGGGTATACGTATCGGGTGTACTACTTTTTCTGGTGCACAATATGCTGGGGGTAGGCTTAAACAACACCCTTCTCCTCTCTTAAAAGCGATTGTTTGTGGTTATTGTTAGGGTTATATACTAAAAGCATTACTTTTGTAGTAACTTTATTTCCTTAAATTTTGAATGAGAATCATATGGACAAATGTTTGCATATTGTATTTGTTGTAAGTGTTAATGCAAATGTCTGATATTCTATATTGTAGATAATATAGTGTGTGGTGTCACACAGAAGATCATATTATCAGTTCCCTATGGAGTATATAAATAGTTCACAACCTAGATGGACTTGGGCAATCTATTGGAAATGTTGTAGTGTAATCTGGTATTAGTCTATCTTGACTATAGGTTTACACTAGTACACTTTGTGTGTATTGAACATGACCACTTGAGGTTGTTCTCTTTGTACTGACTACATAAAAGAACAAACACATCTGTTATTATGGATGCTTGTGCTCTTAATTCGGATATAATAACAGACATGTATATGCAGTGTGCATTACTTTGACTCATGAAAGAGTGAGATTCATTATGGATCAACAACCTTTATGAATTGGGTAATAACATTGTATGTATGATGGCTGTTGATTATAAATGGAATCCATGTTCCAATACATCGGGTTGATGATGTCCCCTTAAGGAGCTCATAAGGATTGTCATGTAAATCCTGCAGGTGGATTATATCCGACAATATCCGACATGACAAATAAAGTTGAGCGGTACTACTTAAGGATAAAAGATGTCGAATCAATATAGTTGTCAGTAACTTAATTTGATCGACGGACATACGATATCTTAACATGGGGAGCCAAACGAGCATATAATAAAAGGAGCCCACAAATATAATTTGGGATTAGGGAGGTAGTGCAACAATAGCTCATTAGTGGACCGAGCTATTGTTAATGGGCCTGGATTGTGTGTTCGGGCTGAACACGGGATATCCAGATCCTTTAGGAGGTCTAACCCTAATTTCTCCTCATGGTCCCTGTCGTAGCCTATATATATCTTCTATTCTCTGGCCGTCATATCACTGATCATAAAATCTGAAGCTTTCTCTAAATTCGTGATTCACGTAAGGAGAGAAAGAGAGGGCTGCCAAGGAGAAGAAAAGGTTAAAAGATCGTCGCCCACACGACGTCCAACTCGAGGAAGAAATACGTGCAGAAGATCTTGGGGTCGTCCGCTCGAGATTGCCAGGAATTACTTGTCTTCTTTCTGCCGCAGGTATAATTCGTGAACCCTAGTTTCCGCCTAAGAAGGGTTAGAACACGTATTAAATCTGTTTAACTTTCTATCGATCAATACGCACACCAAAGCAAGGGTCCTGGAAATCTCCAGTTCCATCAATTGGTATCAGAGCCACTTTGGATCTGCGTATTGATTGATACGTCCATGTTGTCCAATAAAACCTGCGCTGTGTAATAGTCGGTAGATGTAGATCTGTTCTAACTCTGTTTTGCAGGCATCTTAGATCCAACTATTATGGTCCAATGCATGTTTTTGATTGTGTTGTTTAAACCACGGACATGTCGTGGATGTTGTTGTTACTGTGGATGTAATTAAAATTACGAGGGTTGATCGTGCTTATTATTTGAATTTTTCAATCTAGATTATGTGTGAACTCTTTCGGGAGGCATATGATTGTTGTAATTTTAATTATTTTGATCAATCGTGATGACGGTGGTGGTTGTTTCTGACACCGGACGAGATGCTGGTTTTAAGCAGTCCAGAGGCATACAGATGATTTTCGATGAAGGAATCGACAGCCAAAACCTAAAATGATTTTCGAACCCCGAATAGATCTGCGCAGCGCCATATTTTGGATTCAGATAATTGAGGACGGAGCAGGAAAGATGACCATAATTGTGGATATTTTTCTCTTATTTGTTGTAATTTTGCTTTTTCTGATTATGCATGTTTATTATTGTGTAGATATTTTTTTCTTGAAAAACTAAGCCTACATTAATAATGGACAACATGGACATAATATCAACTAGTAGAAAAACTCTCATTGTTAAATAACTAAGTGGGAGAGGATATTTATTTAGTATAAATTCTATGGTCTCCATTACTGGTTTGTAGGTGATGTAATTATACTTGTGCGTTGGCTTTAGTGCCTTCCTCCATATCAGATGAGTATAATTATGGATCACCAGTACAAACTTTCTTAGAAATAATTGTAGAAAGTTACCTAGTATGTGTTCACTTCTCCATCTGAAGGAACTCATTACAAGGTAATGGACTTAGTATTAAGTAATGGTATACACTTAGATACAAATAATGGTATCTTCCCCATTGGAGTTACTGCTATTATTTGTATGACCAGAGCAATACCAACATATTAATTTTATTTGTCATAAAGTTATGTTAACATGATAGTAAAATTAATAAGAAAAACCTAATTGAACAAAGTTGAATTTGTATACGTCCACACTATCGTGGCCTGCTAAATTCATGGTGTTCAAGGTGTTGGTGAATTTCTTATTATTGTTTTGAGAGAATCAATATTTAATTAATTCAAATTTTTTTGTCCTACATAATTTTATTTATGTGATTCTCAGGATTTCAAAAATGGGTTCTTTTAGTCCACTTATAGTGATTCTTAAAGAAAACAAACTTGCCGGACCTAATTATATTGACTGGAAACATAATTTGGACATTGTTCTGACTGCTGAGGAATACAAATATGTACTTGTTGAGAATGCCCACCTAAGCCTGATGCTAACTCTGATGAAGAGGTCAAAGAGTCTTATAAGAAGTGGAAAAAGGCAGATGAGATGGCGCGGTGTTAAATTCTGGCATCTATGTCAAATGTACTGTAACATCAGCATCAGGCCATGGCCACAGCTTATGACATGATGTATAACCTCAAGGAACTCTTCGGACACCAGAGTAGAGCAGCTAGGCAGTTTGCTATGAAATGTTTGATGAATACAAAAATGGCTGAGGGTACACCAGTACAGAATTATGTTCTCAAGATGATAGGTCATCTGAATGAGATGGAGATCCTTGGAGCTGAAATCGATGGAAAATTCCAGGTCGATATCATTCTCAGGACTCTGCCCAAAAGTTTTGACAATTTCTGCCTTAATTACAACATGAACAAAAGGTTGTATAGTTTGGCAGAACTTGCAAAAGAGCTACAGGATGCTGAATCTCTCTTTAGGCAGAGTGGTCATATTTTTGTTTCTAAAAATGCTTCTACTTCTAAGCCAAAAGGCGGTAAGAAGAAGAATAACATTCAGAAACAGGCAAACTCAGCAAAGAAGGGCATGAGATCTCAAGGCGCGGTGAAAAAGTCGAAAGACAAATGTTTCAAGTACAAAGGGTCAGGACATTGGAAGACTGATTGTCCATTTCTCAAACAAGGGAACAAAGAAGGTATATCTCATTTACTAGTAGTTGAAACATATTTAGCGGTGTTATCTACCGGCACCTGGTGTGTAGATACAGGAGCCACTAATCATGTCTGCAATACATTGCAGGGATTCCAGGAAACCAGACGGCGCAGTGATGGAGAGATATGTTTGTTCATGGGTGAGATATGCTTGTTCATGGGTGATGCTACAAAAGTATCGGTCGTTGCATTAGGAGATGTTACTTTATCTTTTGGTAGAAATAAGTCTTTGACATTGAGAGATTGTCTTTATGCACCTTCACTTAGAAGGAATTTAGTTTCTGTTTCTATGTTAAGGATGGATATTCAGTTTATTTTAATGACACTATTGTTATTAGAAAGAATAAATATTTTATCTGTTCTGGTGCATTGGTTGATAATTTGTATGTCATTAATCCTATTTCTCCCATAATGCAACTTATGGAAATGAATAATATGTCATCTAACTTAAATAAGAGAAAAGAACCTTCTTGTATGAACCAAACATATCTTTGGCACTTGCGATTTGGGCATATTAACCTAAGAAGGATTCAAAGACTGGTTAAAGATGGACCTTTGAGTTCATTGGAAGTGGAGGTACTACCAGTCTGTGAATCCTGCTTGGAAGGTAAAATGACCAAAATGCCTTTTACGGCAAAGGGGTATAGGGCCAAAGATGTGTTGGAATTGGTTCATTCTGATTTATGTGGACCCATGACTATCCAAGCTAGAGGTGGCTTTGAATATTTTGTCACATTTATTGACGATTATTCAAGGTATGTATACATTTATTTGATGCGTCGTAAGTCTGAGTGCTTTGAGAAATTCAAAGAGTATAAGGCTGAAACGGAGAAACGTCATGGAAAATGTATCAAGTCATTACGATCAGATCGTGGTGGCGAGTACCTCTTTGGAGAGTTTAGGGATTATTTATCAGAGGCTGGGATTGCATCCCAATTGACTGCACCTGGAACGTCCCAGCAGAATGGTGTAGCCGAAATAAGGAATAGAACTCTTATGGAGATGGTTAGATCAATGATGAGTTATTCGGATTTGCCAGATTCGTTTTGGGGATATGCCTAAGAGACTGCAGCTTATATTTTGAACTTGGTTCCTTCTAAGTCAGTACCTCTTACTCCCACACAGCTGTGGATTGGGCGTAAGCCTAGTCTGAAACATGTTCGCATTTGGGGTAGTCCAGCACCGTGCTGAATGGGAAAGCAGATAAGTTGGAATCTCGTACAGAAGTACGCTTGTTTGTAGGCTATCCAAGAGGAATGAAAGGAGGTTTATTTTATAGTCATAAGGATCGGAAGGTCATTGTTAGCACCAATGTCCGATTCTTAGAGAAAGACTATGTGATGAACCATAAACCCACAAGTAGAGTTGTTCTAGAAGAACCGAGAGGTGAGACACCAAGTACTTCAGTACCATCAGTACAAGAGGATGAACCACAAATAACTGCACAACGTGTCACAAATGTTACACCACAACCGATAGTGTCTCGTCGTAGTGGGTGGGTTGTGATACAACCTGATAGATATATGTTCTTGGGAGCGTCGTCAGACTTCGTCCCTGAGGAACAAGATCATGATCCCTGTACCTATAATGAAGCACTCCAAGATAAAGATGCAAAGTCTTGGCAAAAATTAATGATATCTGAAATAGAATCTGTGGATTCTAATCAGGTCTGGGAGCTTGTAGAACCACCAGTTGGTGTAAAAGCCATTGGAAGCAAGTGGGTCTATAAGAGAAAAATAGGATCAGACGGTAAGGTTGAAACCTTTAAAGTTCGACTTGTAGCAAAATGTTTTACTCAAAGAGAGGGTATCGATTAGGAGGAAACCTTTTCTCCAGTAGCCATGCTTAAGTCTATTCGGATTCTTTTATCTATTGCAGCTCATCTCGATTATGAGATTTGGCAAATGGATGTCAAGACAGCTTTCCTTAATGGAAGTCTTGAGGAAGACATCTATATGAAGCAACCAGATGGATTCATTGAAAAGGGCCAAGAACATCTTGTTTGTAAGCTCAAGAAGTCCATTTATGGACTTAAGCAAGCTTCCAGATCTTGGAACATATGTTTTGATCAGGTGATAAAATCCTATGGATTTGATCAATGTCAGGATGAATCATGTGTATACAGAAAGTGTGACGGAAACGTGGTGGTGTTCCTAGTCCTTTATGTGGATGACATCTTGCTCATTGGAAACAATGTGAATGTGTTATCTGATGTAAGGGTATGGTTATATAAACAATTTGATATGAAGGATTTGGGAGAAGTAGGTCATATCCTTGGGATCAAAGTTCTACGAGATCGCAAAAAAATGATGTTGGACTTATCCCAAGCTTCCTATATCGATACTGTACTAACTCGTTTTAGTGTGCAAAATTCTAAAAAAGGTTTCTTACCTTTTAGACATGGAATTGCTCTATCAAATGAGCAATGTCCGAGGACACCTAAAGAGATAGAGAACATGAAGGCAGTTCCTTATGCTTCAGCAGTAGGAAGCTTAATGTATGCAATGCTATGTACGAGACCAGACATCTGCTTTGTCGTAGGCATGGTCAGCAAATATCAGTATAACCTAGGACAAGAACACTGAACTGCCGTAAAGCATATTTTGAAGTACCTGAAAAGGACTAAAGAGTATATGCTAGTTTACCAGGCAGATAGTTTAGTTCCCTTCGGGTACACAGACTCAGATTTTCAGTCAGATAGGGATTCCAGGAAATCTACTTCAGGTTATGTGTTTACTTTGGGAGGTGAAGCCATTGTGTGGAGGAGTATCAAGCAAAAATGTATTGCTGATTCCACCATGGACGCCGAGTATGTGGCAGCCTCTGAGGCAGCCAAAGAAGCGGTTTGGCTCAGAAACTTTCTGTTGGACTTGGATGTGGTACCTAGTTTGCCTAAGTCTATTACACTTTATTGTGATAATAGTGGTGCAGTTGCAAACTCGAAGGAACCACGAGCGCATAAGACAGGTAAACACATTGAGCGCAAGTACCACCTGATACGAGATTTCGTAAAGAAAGGAAAAGTTGTTGTGATCAAGATAGCATCAGCTGACAACCTAGCTGATCCCTTTACAAAGAGCTTACCAGCTAAGGCTTTTGATAGTCATGTTGAGGGAATGGGAGTCAGATGTGTACAGCATGGCTTTAAGTATAAGTGGAAGATTTGTAACAGTATACTGAAAAACAATGCTTTGAATATAAGTGGGAGATTGTTAGGGTTATATACTAAAAGCATCACTTTTGTGTAACCTTATTTCCTTAAATTTTGAATGAGAATCATATGGACAAATGTTTGCATATTGTATTTGTTGCAAGTGTTAATGCAAATGTCTGATATTCTATATTGTAGATAATATAGTGTGTGGTGTCACACAGAAGATCATATTATCAGTTTTCTATGGAGTATATAAATAGTTCACAACCTAGATGGACTTGGACAATCTATTGGAAAGGTTGTAGTGTAATTTGGTATTAGTCTATCTTGACTATAGGTTTACACTAGTACACTTTGTGTGTATTGAACAGGACCACTCGAGGTTGTTCTCTCTATACTGACTACATAAGAGAACAAATACTTCTGTTATTATGGATGCTTGTGTTCTTAATCCGGATATAATAACAGACATGTATATGCAATGTGCATTACTTTGACTCATGAAAGAGTAAGATTCATTATGGATCAACAATCTCTATGAATTGGGTAATAACATTGTATGTATGATGGGCTGTTGATTATAAATGGAATCCATGTCCCGATACATCGGGTTGATGATGCCCCCTTAAGGAGCTCATAAGGATTGTCATGTAAACCCTGCAGGTGGATTATATCCGACATGACAAATAAAGTTGAGCTGTACTACTTAAGGATAAAAGATGTCGAATCAATATAGTTGTCAGTAACTTAATTTGATCGACGGACATACGATATCTTAACATTGGGAGCCAAACGAGCATATAATAAAAGGAGCCCACAAACATAATTTGGGATTAGGGAGGTAGTGCAACAATAGCTCATTAGTGGACCGAGCTATTGTTAATGGGCCTGGATTGTGTGTTCGGACTGAACACGGGATATCCAGATCCGTTAGGAGGTCTAACCCTAATTTTTCCTCATGGTCCCTGCCGTAGCTTATATATATCCTCTATTCTCTGGCCGCCATATTACTGATCATAAAATCTGAAGTTTTCTCTAAATTCGTGATTCACGTAAGGAGAGAAAGAGAGGGCTGCCAAGGAGAAGAAAAGGTTGGGAGATCGTCGTCCACACGACGTCCAACTCGAGGAAGGAATACGTGCAGAAGATCTTGGGGTCGTCCGCTCGAGATTGCCAGGAATTACTTGTCTTCTTTCCGCCGCATGTATAATTCGTGAACCCTATTTTCCACCTAAGAAGGGTTAGAACACGTATTAAATCTGTTTAACTTTCTATCGATCAATACGCACACCAAAGTAAGGGTCCTGGGAATCCCCAGTTCCATCAATTATATATGTATGTGTAGATATTTTTCTCTACATGGGAAGAAGTAGCACGGAATTCTACACCCTATTGTTGTTGTGCTTCATTTTAACAATAGATTGATTTCATTATTTTTTATATGACCATTTGATTGATATCTAGTCAAACTTCATCTTATAAGGATCCGGTTCGTTCGGTCGTCACTTTTGGCTATCCAGATCGTAACCCATCACATTCGGGATCGGGTATACAGAACATGGTTCCTGGGAGGTTAGGGTGATCACAGTAACTATGATATGACTATTGACAAATTATTATGTTGTGAATTGAATAGTTTGTGATTGTGCAGGCAGATAATGAGGATGGCATGATGCATCACTTAATCGATCAAAAATGTGTATGACTATTGACAAATTATTATGTTGTGAATTGAATAGTTTGTGATTGTGCAGGCAGATAATGAGGATGGCATGATGCATTTAATCGATCAAAAATGTGTGTTATGGTTTTTGTACTATAGTAAACTTTTGAAGATGCTTGAAGATGAAGACTGATTTGATGTAACCCCAATTTCTTCAACATTGATTGTGATTTTGATCACTAATTCTCTATTCAAGTGTTATGTGATTGTTGATCACTAATATCCAAGGCATGGATGGATATGGAGAAGACAACACCAGATGGAGTGGGAGTTGTCCGAATATGGCAGATTCTTGGCTTTCTGTTTTCGCTTTTCTTACTACGGTCTTGGTCGGAATATTAACTGCACTATACACTTCCTCCCAGTGGAAGAAAATTAGTTTGAGTTGGATAAAGGTAGAAAGATCAAAAAACAAACAACACCAGAACCACAAGGCTCCTGTTGCTCCCCATGTTTGGAAAATAGATTCTGGTTCTCATTCAAGAAGGTTAAATTGCTGTGTATGCTTGGACCCTATTTTGCCAATTCAGCCTCTTGGAAATATTATAACACCAAATTATTCCTTCAACCGCTGTGATGTTTGCGGTGTCGCTGCTCATTTAGCATGCTCTTCTAATGCACCTAAAGATTGCAAGTGTTTGTCTATGGCTGGTTATAAGCATGTCCTTCACCAGTGGGCTGTATGGTGGGCAGATATGGTAGATATCCCTGAAGAAAGTCTTGTGTGTAGTTATTGTGAAGAACCTTGCGATGAGTCCTTTCTTGACAGCTCCCTGGTTTGGTACTGTATGTGGTGTCAACGGCTCGTTCATGTTAATTGTCATACAGGCATGGTTAATGAAATAGGTGATATATGTGATCTCGGTCCACTGAAAAGACTTATATTATCACCTCTCCTCGTCAAGGATTTGAGCAAACCGCTAGGAGATGGATTCTTTAGCTCTTTCACGCATGGTGCAAATGAGTTGGCATCTAAAGTGCGTGAACATTTCAAGAGCCAGAGTAAAAAGTATAAGCGTCACGCCGAGTTATTGAAAGATTTGGTTAGAAGCACTAGTACAATAGACTCATATTTGGACAGCACAAGACATGTAGAGCATCCACCCGAGACATCTCAAGGAGTTGATGGATCATTCCTTAATGGCGCAACTGATCATGATATGGAGATAAGTCCAGGAAGTGTACCAATCGGGCAAACAGATGGTTTTCTGATAGGAATCAGACAGAATTATGAATTGATTGATCTGCCTCCTGATGGCAGACCGCTGCTCGTTTTCATCAACAAGAGAAGTGGTGCTCAACATGGAGATTCATTAAGGCACCGTCTGCACATTCTTCTAAATCCTGTACAGGTAGGCATCTGAGTTATATTTTTATAGCTAATTGGCAATTTCTTCAAAGTTAAACAAATAATTGACAAAAGGAAGTATATTAGCTATTAGAAAAGTAATTATTTCTTTATGGTTGATGCAATTCATGAAATTATTGAAAAAAATTTCTTCTAAATCCTCTGCAGGTAGGCTTCTATACTTATGTTTTTATAGTTAATTGGCAATTTCTTCAAATTTGACAAAATAAATGATAAAAGGAAGCATATTAGCTATTAGAAAAATAATTATTTCTTTATGATTGATGCAATTCATGAAATAATTGAAGGAAAAAAAAAACTTGCTCAAACCCCCCAACCTCCCGCGTCCCATCGCAATGTTTTTGGCATTGTCTGATCTGATAATCAAGTCCAGCCAATACCGAAATCGTGGCTCTCTTTTCTGGTCAATTCAGAAAAAAAAATTAAGAAGGGAGAAGTATGGAAAACAATGTCAACATAGTGATTTTATTGTGTTGAAGATGAATATGCTACATTGTCTCAATAAAATTCTTTATCAAAACAATGTCACCGTTGCCATTGTCAAATTTGTGTACAATAAATTCAGTACATTTATGCATAATATTATTCCATTCAAAACTAGCTATTGTGGAGGTACTTTGTTTAGAAACAAGTAAAATGAATAACTATATCTATTGTGGATAAATAATTCAGCAATGTTGAATATCGTATCATCAAAAACTAATGGGAAACAGTAAGTAATACACAAGATTAACTAATGAGAAACAATAAGCAATAGCTGCAATACACAAGATTATGCCTAAATATATCATATATTTTTCTAGTTTTAAAAATAAATTTCTTATCATCTTTTTGCCTTCCCGGAACCAAGAACTATGATTGGAAATTATCAAAACTGCCAAAACCACTGACATCAATACTCATAAGAAGGGCCAAAACAGATTCTGAGACCGGTAGTGTGACCCTTGCTATGAAGTTCTTATTTACTTACTACAAGTCGATACATGTTATCGCAGTTCTACTTGTATTAGAGCTCCTTTCTGATCATGAAAGTAACATTCATCATTTTGTTGGTTTCCCTGTTTTGTTGTTTAATCAAGTGCTTTATTCTTCTTAAGTTTATTTAAAATCCTGCACTACTGTACATCAGCATAATAATGTGCAGTTTATGTTGGGAATCGGATACGCCCTCCTGCGCTCCGATACCGTGTCTGAGACGTTGCCGCAGCGGAAACTTAGGCCAACCCACCTGAAATAACCAACCCCGTCTAACGGACACCAAGCACAGATAAAGACAAGTATATGGCGGTGACTATGTCATCTGGACAAATCTCAATCACTATAACTCAGATGAAATTACAAGATTGACAATAACTAATGTTGAACCCTTTCCCTAATAGGTTCAACCCCCTCACCACACTCAAGAAGAAAAGAAAGAGATTACAATTGAAATCGCTCACCAACCCGTAGCAATCTTCCTAACCGAAGTTGACGACCCCTCGATTAGATCTCTTCTTCCTTCTGTCTTGGATGGCGAAGTCCTAAGAGCAAAGTGCGAAACTTTTTCTTAGATTTTCTGTAGACGAACACCTCGAATTTCCATTTTTGTGTTGTGCTTTGTGCCTCCACCCTCACCCCATATATATAGGATGAGAAAAACCTATTTTAGGTCATAATAGGATTTCTTAAATAGGAAACTCTCAAATAAGAATCCTACTACACCTAAAATAGTCCATCAACATCCTATTTTAGATTATAATAGGATCTCTTAAATAGGAAACCCTCAAAGAAGAATCCTATTATATATAAAAACGTCCAGCACTAATTATGGACATCCAAATCAAATTAAATCAAATATTTAATCAGATTTGGACTCCATAAATATTCTATTACCAAATCCAGACTGGACTCCAACAATCTCCCCCTCCAGCCTGATGAGAGGGTGTTGACCCCATGGCTCCTCAATTGGATTCCATGCCTGTCGTCATGCGACAGAATTCCTGCTCCCCCATGCCACTGATCTTCGATCCCCCGAGCTGCTTTGCATCTTCCTTCGTCTCCAGCTCCTCGACCGTCACGTCGACGCTAGCTGCCATACGTAGCACTTCTTGCACTACTGGGATCCTGCCGATATCAATAACACGATCAAGACCGAAGTCCCTGACAATCAGCCTCACCGCAAGTCTCGGCTGCTGTTCCTGACTTCTGTCTTCCACCGGAAAGTGTTAACGCTCCGACGAGCTTCTTCATCCGTGGCTGGCCCAACCAAGCAGACAGTGCGGTCCTCCTGAGATTCGAACTCCTGAACCTGTCTACCTTCGTATCTGAACTTGAAGCTCCCCCATACACATGCGTCCTTGAGCAGAACATCACGCACTATGCATGTCGTCGATGATCCACAACTCCCCCTGAACTGTGTGAATGATGATGCTCCCGTCTCAGATTGTGTTTGCTGCAAACCTTCATCTCCTTCCTGGCTTCAAACTGCTGAAACCGATGTCGCTCCGTAAAGCTTTGGCAAACCACCCATCGCCAAAACCGGATCTGTAGAGCAACCCCCACCTAGAGAACGTCCAGCTGTCATGGGACCGACAGACTGACCCTCAATCTTTAACTCACCACCATCCGTCGCTTTGTCTCGACGATCCGAATCCTCCGTATCCTTCAAAGCACTTAGAAGCACCTCCTCAGCAAGTTCTCGACGATCCACCTCCTGTCGAGCACCCCTCGAGCCTCCATCCGGTGTCTGTGGCCTACCTGTACAGCTCAGCGGCTTGAGTCTGTACATACCACAGCACAAATCTCTCCGAGCCAGCTGTTGGGAACCCTTCGCAAGCATCCAATCTTTGTCCCCAAACAGACTGCGATAGCCATCATCTACCAGCCTCCATACCGAAATCAAGTTGTAGCGCAAACTCGGTACATGTCGCACGTCCTTGAGAACGAGCTTCTCACCGAGCTTCGTTGTCAAGTGCACATTACCGATGCCTACAACTGCAGCTGTCCCCTTGTCGCCCATCTTCACACGTCCAAACCTGCCGTCGCGGTATGACGTGAAGATCCTCCTATGTGGAGTTGCGTGATACGATGCCCCCGTGTCCATGACTCAGTCGCCGTCATGATATATTTCACAAGGTTCCTTTACGTCGGCTCTAAGATCCTCCTGATCGTCATTGCCTTTTGCCTTCTCAGCTTTGAGCTTCATGCAGTTCCTCTTGATATGACCCCTTTTGCCACAGTGATAGCAGCCCTCCTTGCGGTCCACAATCGCAAGATTCCGAGAACCCCTCCTGTTCTCGCCTATGAATTGGATCTTTCCTTTCCGTAGGAAGCCACCAGAGCGGACTCCTGCGACGATTCCACTTGCTTGCGCCGGACCTCCTCATTCAACAAGCTACTTTTGACTGCCTCCATCGTGACAACTCCATCAGGCGCGGAGTTGCTCACCGACACCACCCACGTCTCCCAGCTTTCCGGCAGAGAACTCAAGAGCAGTAGGGCCTGAAGCTCATCATCAATCACCATCTTCATCGCAGACAGTTGATTGATAATACCCTGAACCTCGTTCAGATGTTATGCCACTGGGGCACCCTCCGTGTACTTCGAGTTGACGAGTTAGCGAATAAGAAACGCCTTGTTGCCAGTCGTCTTCCTTTCGTACAGCGAATGCAGCTTCTCCCATAATGCTTTTGCTGAACTCTCCATGGACACGTGGTAAAAACCGAATCATCCAACCATTGGCAGATAAATCCAACGGCCTTCCGATCCAGTCGTTTCCAGTCTTCAGCAGCTTTGTCTATTGGCTTTGCGTTGTCGCCCTCCAACGGACCATGCAAGTCCTTGCACCAGAGTAGATCCTCCATCCTGGGTTTCCAAATCGTCCAGTTTCCTCCTGTGAGGGTGATCATACGAGTGTTCATCTGCTCCGTAGACATGGTTGCCAGAACCTCCAAAGTTCTGATACCAGATGTGGGGAATCGGATACGCCCTCCTGCGCTCCGATACCGTGTCTGAGACGTTACCGCAGTGAAAACTTAGGCCAACCCACCTAAAATAATCAACCCCGTCTAACGGACACCAAGCACAGATAAAGACAAGTATATGGCGGTAAATACGTCACCTGGACAAATTCTAATCTCTATAACTCAGATGAAATTACAAGATTGACAAAAACTAATGTTGAACTCTTTTTCCTAATAGGTTCAATCCCTTCACCACACTCAAAAAGAAAAGAAAGAGATTACAATTGAAATCGCTCACCAACCCATAGCAATCTCCCTAACCGAAGTTGACGATCCCTCGATTAGATCTCTTCTTCCTTCTGTCTTGGATGACGAAGTCCTAAGAGCAAAGTGCGGAACTTTCTCTTAGATTTTCTGTGGACGGGCACCTCGAATCTCCACTTTTGTGTTGTGCTTTGTGCCTCCACCCTCACCCCATATATATAGGATAACATATTTTAGGTCATGATAGGATTTCTTAAATAGGAAGCTCTCAAATAAGAATCTACTACACCTAAAATAGCCCATCAATATCCTATTTTAGATTATAATAGGATCTCTTAAATAGGAAACCCTCAAATGAGAATCCTATTATATTTAAAATAGCCCAGCACTAATTATGGATATCCAAATCAAATTAAATCAAATATTTAATCAGATTTGGACTCCATAAATATGCTATTACCAAATCCAGACTGGACTCCAATAGTTTATTTCTGTTTGTCCTATGACCGTACCACTGATTATATGGTACTAGGTGGATTCCACTTATCAATATCAGTTTTGGGTGAGATGGTAATATGACCTTTACCATTTGGGTGTTTCCTTGTGAAGTACTCACAATGGAAACTAGGCAAGCTTAATTATGCTGAAATAGGTATATCCTCATCAAAGGTTTGAGATTGGTTTGAATAAGTTGATCGACCGATATGTTTTGGTCATTTCGGATTGTAGTCTGTGGGTGGGTGGATGTGGGTATTGGGTGGTTGTGTATGTGCGTCTGTGTGTGTGGGTTTTTTTTTTTTTTGGTGGGGGGGGGGGGGGGGGGGGGTGGATGATGAAACCAACGGAATCAACAGACTCAAAACCACCGAAACCGATACTCATAGGAAGGGACCCATACTGAAACCTGATTTTTGTACCTAGGTGTCAAGGCATTTAGACCACGGTTTGAAGTATCGAAATCGGTAACAGATCATTCCTATGAGTATCGTGATTGGCGGCATCTGCAGTATTGGAGGTTTCGGATCGGAGTATCGGATTTTTTGGTATCGGAAATCAAATAATTATTAATAAATTATTAACATTTTAGAAAATATATTTTATATGTTTAGGCATAATTTTAATATTTTCAGTGTTATTTCTTAGTAGTTTTGAAATTGAATGAAATAGTAGTCATCTTTACCGATTGATTTACATACGATAGTTAAGTTTTCTTCTTTTACATGTTTCTATAATCTTTCTATGCTTTTACACTCTTGTTGATTTGTCTTTTTCGTTCATTTTTTTTTTTTGCCGAATTGATCGAAAAACAGACCCCATGGGGGTATCGGTCTGTATCGGATCGGGACATGCCAAACCGTATCGGTATCGGCCGTATCGGATCGATATCGGCCGATACTGCGAACTATGAGTTAGACCACTCCATGCCTATACACCTACAAGGTCCATTCTAGGTGGCTCTGCCAAGACATCAAAAGTTGCATATGCAGCATCACATATCGAACTCCTAGACTTAGACTAGTGATTTATTTCATATTTTGCAGTATTGGCCGATACCGATCCGATACGGCCTATACCGATACGGTTTGGCATATCCCGATCCGATGTCGACTGCCGATACTGATATTGGGATCTCTTTTCCGGTCAATTTGGCAAAGAAAATTGAAAACGAATTAAATCAGTAAGGGTGTAAAAGCATAGTAAGATTATAAAAGCATGTAAAAGAAAAAAAATTATCTATCGCATGTAAACCAATTGGCAAGGGTAACTACTATTTCATTCAATTTTAGAACTACAAAGGAACAACACTGAAAATACTTAAAATTATGCCTAAATGTATAAAATATATTTTCAAAAATGTTAATAATTTATTAATAATTATTTGTTTTCCGATACCAAAAAAATCCGATACTCCGATCCGAAACCGCCGATACTACCGATACCGTTGATCCTGGTACTCATAGAAATGGTCCGATACTGGTTCTGATACCCATACTACAAACCTTGCTTTATTTGATGGTTTATATGCAATAAAAATGTATAATGCTGAACTTGTTTTTATTACCTATTCAACTTCCAAAACAATATGTAAATACTAATTGAACTGTTAATTCATTAATAATTAGAAATATTTTAGGCTATAATATTACACAAGTTTATTTTGTTCTCATCCCAAACTTATTTATGTTCTTTTCACATATGTTGTTTGTTGTACATAAGGTGTTATTAGATGCTAGTTGATGGTGCTTTGTAATATGCCACATACTACCTAGGAATTGTGAACTCCGGATACTATCTTGTTAACAATGTGTGGAAGTTAAATTTGGGAGCGCCGTTCATTTTCACTCTTTGGCTTGTGCTATATAGATGAATCCGGCTCTCTAGTAAATCATATCAACTTACAACTTTGCCTATACCCTATTCTAGGCTAGGGGTGTGCTCCTTGTTTGCATGAGCTTAAATAGCATGACCAAAAAGATAGGTCTAGCTACCTACCAAATAGCCTTATGTTTTGTTGCAAGTCCCTCTCTTGCGTCCGTTACCTTCCTAGGAATTTGACAATAGAATAAAGGTTGACAGCCAGTCACAGAAAAACTTGTCAAGTCTTTTGTGGAGCTTTTTTGTGCAACTGAACCTATTATAATGAGAGAAAGCTTGGATGATGATGATGATGTATGATGAAGTTTGATAATGGAAAACTAGTTCCTAAGTTTATTTTTTAGTTTAATTTATACTTAAAAACTATGAAGATTCTAACTTATGCTTACCATAAGTTTAATTTTGTTTTAAGTCCTTACCTGGTTGCCGACACGGCCACACAGTCTAAATAGCCAAGCAAGTGGATCATCTCCCACTCCATGGGTTCCCTATGCATATTAAATAGGTTGAACAATACTCTTTCCAAGGATCGTATCCGTGTCCCTATCCCTATCCGACATGTACTTGACACAATACTTCATCGTAACTCATCGGAATTAGGGCAGTGAATGTCTAGGCTCCAAAGGGTCCCAAACATTGTTTGATGTGATTTCCTGTGGTCATTATCATGAATAACATGATTGATATGAAAAAAATTCACTTATTTGTAATGGAACCTTTCTAATACTTTTTGGAATCTAGTCATTGTCCAAAATATGCAAAAACATAGATATTAATATATTATTAGCATCTAATGCACAAAATATGTATATAAATATGCTTTCATGTGAGACTATATAATTGTATCCATGCCAATATCCATATCTTAAATCTTCAAGGCACATTTCCAAATCCGTATCTGAATCCGTGTTCGAGAGTATGCAACCTAGCATTTGACAAGCTTGCAGGTATATGTTGTTGCAGATGCAGATGAGTAACAAGAATTACTTGAATATTCCATTTTCCACTTTTTGAGTTTCAAGTGCAATTTTTTTATGAGTGCTCATTGTTTTGCTATTTCAAGCTTACAGTCAATATAATATCTCCATGGGCTGATTTAGTTAAAACTTTCCCTACTTTGTACTTCTTTCAGGTCTTCGAGTTAAGTAGAGAACATGGACCAGAGGAGGGACTATATATGTTCAGAAAGGTACCTCATTTAAGAATTCTTGTTTGTGGTGGAGACGGGACAGTTGGTTGGGTGCTTGGTGCCATAGATAGGCAAAACTTTGAATCTCCTCCACCTGTTGCAATTCTTCCAGCTGGCACTGGCAATGACCTCGCAAGAGTTTTGTCTTGGGGAGGCGGTCTTGGTGCTGTCGGGAGACAAGGAGGACTGTTCACAGTCCTCCACCAAATAGAACATGCTGCAGTGACCCTTCTCGATCGTTGGAAGATAGCAATAGAGACTAAGGAAGCCAAGACTGCACAAGTGCATAAGTTTATGAACAATTATCTTGGTGTGCATCAAAATCTTCACCTGGCCAGTCGGTATTTATAATTGAAAAACCTTACCGTTGTATGTTGACAGGAATTGGGTGTGATGCAAAGGTTGCGTTAGATATTCATAATATGAGGGAAGAAAACCCTGAGAAGTTCTACAATCAGGTATTTCATCTTCTTTTACTGTTTCCCGAAATGCTAAACTTTTCGGATTTATATTTCATCTTCTTTTATGTTTGGATTTCTTTCTCATGCTTTAGTTACTTGAATTTCTTCTGTACGTAGATATTGTTGCTGAAAGCTGGTTTTTCCTGCACAGTTTTTGAATAAAATGCTTTATGCAAGAGAAGGTGCGAAAAACATCATGGACAGGACTTTTGCAGATTTTCCGTGGCAAGTTAGATTAGAGGTCGATGGTGTGGAAATTGAAGTTCCTGAGGTATGTTACTGTGGCATCTAATGAAGTTGACATTCAATTCGAATCCTCTCTACAACTTTCACTTCATATATTCAAACAGACCTCTTAGTTCCCAGTGTTGGTATCGGTATCGGAATCTTCTTAATTGGCAGTTTCGGATGGTTTCGGTATTGCTATTGGTGTCCGCCGATCACGAACTATGCCTCCACCCCTTCCCCTGATGCAAGAACCCTTCAGATTCTACTATGATATCTTTCTCACTTGAACTTCATGAAATGAAAGTATTGGATTTCCACCTGCTTTCCAAGCTTTCAAGTTTCAAGTATCGTTTAAACCTATACACGTCTGATCGAATTTGAGGGTCTGAAACTGGCAAATTTTTCCAAAATCAACCAATTCAAAATTACCAAGGCACCAACCACCGAAACAGTCAAAACCGATGCTCATGGGAAGTGTCCAAAAGTGAAATCTGGAAACCTTGTTCCTTTCCTCTCCCGTCATAATTCTCTCTTCCCCATCTCTTTCTTTGCAACAAAATATATGTTGCTCAAACATGAATAAAGCATGACATGATACAGAGACACGGTGATAGGGACACAACACCAGTTTAAAGTGTCCTACTGTATTTTCTGTGCCGTGTCCAATATGAGAATGGCACACCCCAAAGTTCGTTCATTACCACAACACCATTTAATCCATGTGGAATTTACCCCCACTTGTTCAGTCTACTGGGTAATCACAAAGTTGTAAACAAATTTTCAGGACACCGAAGGTGTGATTGTTGCAAATATCGGAAGCTACATGGGAGGAGTCGATCTATGGAAGAACGAAGACGAGAACTCTGGAAATTTCCTTCTACAGTCAATGTACGACAAGAAGCTCGAGCTCGTAAGTGTAACTGGGACGTGGCATCTGGGAAAGCTTCAGGTAACCATTGACCTATCTCATCTTTTCACCATATCAGGAGTTCTATAGAAGCATTTTCTGTGTACTTGATCATAGTAAGAATCATTTGCGATACTGCGTCACTTCTAGGTTGGACTTTCTAGAGCTAGGAGGCTGGCACAGGGGCAATGCATCAAGATCCAGCTCTTTGCTCCTTTTCCAGTTCAGGTCGACGGAGAACCCTGGTTTCAGCAACCATGTATTCTAGAAATATCTCATTATAATCAGGTCATCTCTTCTTCTTCTTCTCTTTCTTCTTCATGGATTCTTTCACCATTTGCTCTACCAAATAATTTGTTCAATTCAGGGTTTCATGTTGAGAAGAGCAGACGAGCCTCTTGGGGTTGCAGCTTCTGTTGTCACAGATGTTCTTGAAAATGCCGAAACTAATCGCGTCATCTCTACTGCTCAGAAGAAGGCCCTTCTCCAAGAAATGGCACTTAGGCTTTCCTAATTATCCTCTTGTAACAAAGCTTGCTCGTCTGCGCCACATCACCGCACCGAAAATCAGTCTTAGCCGTGTTAATGGGATCCACAAAAGAGTCTTATTAGCGGACAGATACCTGTCAGTTTACTTGTACAAAACTATGCTCTGCACAGGAAATCTGTGCTGCTACTTTTTGTAATTAAAAGTGATCCTGTCTGACTTCTGCTGAGAAGTACGTCTCAGTATTGTGTTAAAAAAAAAGTATTGTGCTTTTGGAACCTACAAACTTACACTTGAGCAGTGCTTATGTATTATTTATATTTCTAGACATCTATATTTGCCAGGCCTGGTGTTGTTTTGTTTTCTTTTTCTTTTTTTTCTTTTTTTTATTCGTGTTGCAAATTCATTGTTTGGTTGGTTGTAGTTCGAAGCTGCTTATTAACAACTCGAGTTAAATGCTTGTATTTAGCGTGTAATGGTGGTTGTCTGTAAATGGAACTACATCTTTAGGGGACGTCAAAATTTTTGAACCACAAGGGTGTTTGATTTCTCCTGTAAAAGAAGTGTCATGCAATAGTAGATGTTGTTGTTGTTGGAGGCGCCTCTCTTTCTTTCTTGAATTTTCATCTTTTTTTCATGCCTTTCCTTTCTGCTGAGTTGTATAGAGTGCACTGGTCTACACCCTTGTTAGCAATTCGGCAAACGGAAAAAATTCGGAACGGCAAAAGTGCGAGTATAAATCGGCTCAGTACAAATAGAATACGTTCAAAAATTCGGACAAATATTCGAAAAATAGAAATATTGATGTTAGAAACTTCACATTCTTAAATATGTTGTCAAATTTGATTAATTAAACAGGTTTTCAGCACGTTTTTTGTGTCAAATTTTTCAATAATTTATCCAGAACACGTTTAAAATTTCGTATGCTTAAAATTTATGTACTGATTTGGATCTGTCAAAAGTACGCAAGTATTATACGTTTATGAAATATACGGAAAAATTCGCGTATAATACGAGTTTTATTCGGGTGATTGCTAACAAGGGTCTACACTTTCTCGAGCAAAAGGATGAGACATGTAGTACGGGTCCTCTGATCTTTTGCGGTGCTGACATGGCCGGTCCAGAGATAAGTCTGACAAACTTCGAACTACGGACAATTTCCAACCTCCCTATGCCTGCCTAGGACAACTTTTAGGCTCAGTGGGACCCCACAAGAGGTTGGAGATGTGGGTGACCCCTCATGACTCATGATGTCAAAAGACAACCAAAATTAGCTTTGAATAGGACGACGACTTAATCCCTCAGGGTGGCCTGAGTGGGACGCTCCCACGAAGTGAATGAAGGGAAGTTCTTCGAGCTTAAGAGAGCATATATAATGTATTGTCATGGCAAAACTCTATGAAACAACAGCTGGAAAACTTGAACTGCATGCATGAAAAAGGAAGATAAAAGCCTAATCATTTTGGTGATATAGTATTTGGTACAGATGGAAAGAGTAACAAGAAAGCGTGCGGTAACAGAATGATAAGAGTAGTACGTACCATAAGGAAGAAAGCAGCGTGCGTGTTAACAGAAAGAATAGAATAGGACCCCACCCATATATATGTCAAAAATAACAATAGTAAAAAAATTAATATAAAAATATGAAAAATGCGGTGAGCGTGGATCGAACACGCGACCTTCAGATCTTCAGTCTGACGCTCTCCCAACTGAGCTATCCCCGCAGATGGTTTGCTACGGAAAGTAGATTTACAAAAGCTATTCTGGCATCTCGTTCCATTGCAAATCCTCTAAGCTTTCCTCTGCATCTACTTCTATCTTCTCTTTATTTATTCTGATTGATAACAACACTCCGATATTGGGGGATGTTGGGATTGTATCTCGGTTTTCGGTTGAGCCCTTGAAGGGGGTGGAGTCGGTAATTTAGTCCCACACCGAGTAGGAGGTGGAATCATGAGATGTAGATAGTTGCGACTGGTTCAGACCTTACATGAGAATTTCTTTTAAGACTTTCAACTTTGCAGTTATGAAAGTTGAGACCCCACGTGGACACTAATCTGATGACGTGTTATTGCCATCAAGTAATCTTGTATACAAGGAGAAATTATTAGGTGTTTCGGACTCACCACTGGATGTGCTGAATGATGAGCCCGGTCCAATGAAGAATTGACATTTGGCAAATGATTTGTTCATTAACAAATTAACTCCATATTCCACGTCAGAAAAAGAAACGAAAAAGTTAACTGTGATGTTAATTTGAAAAATTCATCCAGTGATGTTAATTTGATAAGTTAACAGTGATGTTAATTTGAAAAATTCATCCAGTGATGTTAATTTGAAAAGTTAATAGTGATGTTAATTTGACAAGATAACAGTGATGTTAATTTAAAAAGTTAACAAATTAACAATGATATTAATTTGAAAAGTTAACGGTGATGTTAACGAGAAATTACTTGTTAACAGTGATGTTAATTTGAAAAGTTAACAATGATGTTAACAAGAAATTATTTGTTAACAGTGATGTTAACGAGAAATTATTTGTTAACTTTTTCGTTTCCTTTTTTGACGTGGAGTGTGGAGTTAATTTGTTAATGAACAAATTATTTGTCAAATGTCAATTCTTTATTGGATCGGGCTCACCATTCAGCACATCCAGTAGTAAGTCCGAAACGCCTAATAATTTTTCGTATACAAGGGAGTTTTCTAATTTTTTGGAGGACTTATAGGTAGCTAGCCTACATGCATGAAAAAACGTTTGAGACGGGGTAATCACAAAAGTAGAATTTTGTAAAGTTTTTAGGGTTGTATGCATGTGTAACAGAGTTTGCAGAGCGGACGAAGAACACCAAGATCTCCCTATTGATTTACGCAGATTATTTGGGTATTATATTTTCTGGTTTAAATAGCAATATTCGTGGGGGTGAGCACATGCACGAAAGAGAGTTTGAGTTTGGACCAAACACGAGATTATAACCACACGAGAGTCATGATAGATGGGATGGGGCCTGGACCATGATATTGAGCGTTCTAGCTAGTTTAACAATAATTCAATGTTACAAGCCGGGTTGTATTGAGCGTTCTAGTTTGTTTCAAGACATATTGTGTTAACACTTACTTGATACGTATAATTAGAATCAATTTGACTCTTCCAAGTTAGCTCGAACCAGGAGGACCGCAGTTTGGAGGGAATATTCGGATCTGCTCGCAATATGGAGCAAGACGTACGGTGCACATCATGTAGTAATGTGGGTTTGCTTCAAAAGTGGGTCTTACTGTTGGGCCTATGGCTATGGTTGTAATTCCCCTTCTCGCTCAGCTCAATCGGAGGAATCGAAACGTCAACGACGTTCGAACTTGGCCATGCAACGGCAGCTCGAAGACCCGCTCGGTCGAGGCGACTCCTCGCTCAGGTGGGTGGCTTCGGTGAACTTGCCTCAGCTTGGCCTTCACAGTAATAAAACGAAAGTTTTCAACTGCACAAGTAGGCTTGACAATAAAAGAGACGAATCCACATAGCTAAGGTAATAATTTCAAGTTGGGTCAGACTGAGTTAGAACATGAAAAAAGGTTCCACGGTCGGCTTAGAAGTGTGCACGACGTGCTTTCAAAATGACACTCGGTTCTTCGTCCCGTGGCTTGGGAGAAAAAAAGTTGGTTTAAATTGCCACAAAGTTATAAACTTAGCCTAAGTCAGAGGTGTCGCACGCATAAATGCTTGATAAAGCATGCACGGTCCTATCGTTCGATACTTGGCATAGCCAAAGTGTCCCATAAGTCTTAGTGCATATTTCTACGATGCAAGGCTTGGCATAGCCTTTGCTCGTCCAAAAGGTTAAGTTGTTGCAACAATGAGTTAGACAAAAGTTATGTCGGCTTATGGAAGTCGTTCTAAACATTGTCCCACGCTTTCTGTGGTTGTTAAGTCACCTAGTCCCACGATCTCAAGGCTCGTCATATAAAGTATGACTTGGACGGTAGTGTCGTATAGAACACAAGTCGAATTAAGGCACGAGCCACAGTTGGTTCAATGAAAAATTAGCCACGGCCTATGGCATATGAAGAAGTCATTTTGTTCAAGTTATGCTTGAAGGCTATCAATTAGCCATTCATGAGTTGAGTCAATAAGAGTATGGAAATACTGAAAACATGTCGGGACTGTAGGTCAGTCGCCGAGAAGAAATATATCGGGACTATAGGTCAGTCGTCGAGAAGAAATATGTCGGAACTGTAGGTCAGTCTCCGAGGAGAAATATGTCGGGACTGTAGGTCAGTCGCCGATCGAGGCAACCCTGCTTTGGGCTCTGTAAAAAGAAGTATAAAAAGTAAAAGAAGTAAAGCAAGGAAAACTAAGTTGTGACGGTTATATGCCATGCATTTACGTTGAGTCTAGAAGTTCTCGTAGGTGCGTGGTCATAGACAACTTGTCGACAAGGTTTCGCGCCCTCGATTCGGTAGCCTGGGGCCACAGGACCGTATCGGCTTAGGAGGGAAGCAAGGTAGTTAGGCAAGAACACGCCGCTGGTGATTCGAGAACTTGAGCAGGACTAGCTACCCTTAGCTGCAAGGGTCTCGTCTGCACCACCTACATGTCCAAGGTGGCTTGAATTGTCAGTGACCTTTTATATAGATAAGTTGGCGTGCTGAGCGGCAATCCGCATGCACGGTGTCGGTCGAATCAATTAAAGAAAGTGCAAGCACAGTACGAATAGAGTGAAGACGGTATGCACGGTTGCAATACAAGTCTTAAGAAGCCTAAGATTTAGCTAAGTAAAGACACGTACTTCGGCACGAAATGTGGCGTCGAGTATTAAGTCGTTGGCATAGAGTTGCATAGGTCGGACTTGAGTTATTTCGAGTTAAGTCGAGAAGGACCGTAAGCAAGTTTGGTTAAGTCGTGATAAATTATGAGACATGACCACGCTGTTATAGCATGAGTATAGGCAAAAGACTAAGCGGGAGGCGCTGCCTCAATTATATTGAAGCACGAATAGAGTTTATGGCACGACCAAGTCGTTGTGTCCCGAGGTATGGCACGAAAGACAAGCACAAGTCAATACATTAATGTTGCAAGCATGAGAACGGTCTAGAGACACAACGATAAGTAAGTTATCGGTGCGAGGCACGATGATGGTCTAGAGACACAAAATAGGCCAAGAGTCTGTGTCCTAAAACTGATCCTAAGGCAAGACTAGAAAGACAATAAAAAAGGATTACGTTGCACAAAGTAAATGAACGTGTTGATTTTGTATAGATGGGCGAGGAGCTCAGTACTCCACCAGTACAGTTGAGTACTGACACCCACATAGTTTTCATGTGCAGGCGCAGGTAGAAGCTCGTTGGCACGGAGCTCACTTGGGTACGTCGAGGCATGGAGTTTCTTGGCGTTTCGAGACGTACGGCCGTATGGAGTTTGGACTTATACGGGACATAATGTATGGACATCACCTATCTGAAGCATCCGCTGGCTCGTCAAATTGTATTGAGAGATGAGAGATAGCAGAGTGACTAGTATTGTGAGAAGAGTGAGACTGAGTGATTGTAATCATGGCCTCGTATCACAATTGTAATCTTTGTTTCAATATCAATAAAGAGCATTTTGAATGACTTGTGTTTTGCTTTAAGATTCTGCTGCTGTATATTCAATGTTTCTGCTTGGGACTTCTGTGCGACGACCCCCATCGCTTAGCCTGTAATCGATCGTTATGGAACCTGCCTTGCGTGAGCGTAATCTAGGCTCATGCGGCATCACGTCTTAGCGAGGACGATCGGTCCTACGGGACCGGGGCGTGACAATGATGGAGCAAGTCGTGCAGTTGGTACCCAAGCAGTTAGTATCCAATAGTAGTACGGTTTGGTAAGCGTATCAGTTTAGCTCTTTGTTTGAATGGATTGAGATGACTATATATCTGTTGGATTTCTATGTTGCTCGGCCTCTTATCCAAATATGATCTAAGGTAAAAATTGTTAGATTTTATCATACATCCGATTGAGCATTCTAGTTTGGTGGCAATATAAAGAAAGTTGTATACAAAATCTAGTCATTCCTTGGATAGAAAACATGATGATATGTGATTGGTGCTGGACTTAACAAAGAATTTATTTATTTTAGGTGGAATTGTTCAAATCCAATATCACAACTTTTGGATCAACTCTCGTTCGGATATCACCATGTACCCAACAATCACCTAAGCTTATGGGTCAACTCTCGTACGGAACCATCAAAGCAAGACAAAGCAATCACAAATTTAAGTAGTTAAAACCAGTGAAATAGTAGTTTTATAATTTACATGAGTTAATAACCACTATTAATCATCTAAGCTAGCTTCTCGTCACAATTTTGTTCAGTTGTGGCAAGTTGGACATATTCTTCGTCTTACAGGCTCTCTAAATAGGGGTGCAACTCGGGCGGGCTAAACCCGAACCCGATCGGGTAAACCCGTTAATGGGTTGGGTTAGGGTTGAAGATATTCGGGTTTGGGCTCGGGCTCGGGTTAAAATATTTGAACCCGATCAAAAATTGGGTTGGGCTTGGGTTCATGTGTTGGGTAACCCGAAGAACCCGAAACCCGACATACATATATATATATATATATATATATATATATATATATATATATATATATATATATATATATATATATATATATATATATATATATAGTTTCATGCTACTTAAATAAAAAGTTTAAACTATAATTTTTTTCACCCGAACTCTTCAATTCATTGTCCTAAATCTCATTTCAGTTTTATTTTGTAATGATCGAGGCTTGATTGCTATTTGATTATGCATTTAATATTACTCTTGTTTAAAATTATTTCAAATATCATATTAGAGTCCGATAAACCCGATGGACCCGACCCAAATGGCAATCCCAACGCTATTCGATTCTTTTTTAATGTCGATTCGATTCCGTTAGCAAACTCTATTGCTAACTTCATATATATATATATATATATATATATATATATACCATGACATCTTTAAAGAATGCAAGTAGGCCCGGGACGGAGACAGGACTTGTAGTGTCCCGTCCCTATATCGTGCTCCATTTTCGTCCACGAGTTGCGCGAAAAAGGAACACTGTCGCTACCGATTCAGTTGGAACCGATAGATCGGGATCGATTGAATTGGTCGAACGGGAACGATTGAATTAAGATCCTTTTCTTGTTGGAGCTTTTTCTTTGTAACATGTTAAGAGAGCTTGCTCTCAACACATGCCTAGTAAAGTTTAGTCCCATATTAGAAAAGCATCATGAGGTATCTCAATATATATATCTATATATATATATATATATATATATATATATATATATATATATATATACACTTGGTATGTGTTGTTGAGATATGAACATGGGATGGTGACCCTAAGGAGGCCGGGAACCATGTGGGTGATTTTACTAGGAGGTAAGGTTAAGACTCCATAGTAAAGCATTAGCTTTTTGCTCTTGAAATTTATTCCTTTGGAGCTAAGCCCCGGCGACTCGGACTCGGGTTCATGGGCTCATGAGACGTAATGTGGCATTTTGTTGGCGCACTTTGCACTTAGCACGTCAGCATGCGTTCCCACTGTCACGCTCCGACCCGGAATCACCCGAATCATCGTCCTCGCAGGGGGCGTGATGCCGCACAAGCCTGGAGTTGCGCTCGTACAAGGCAAGATGACAAGTTCTCAAATGGTTATCTTTTGATTCGATATTCACAATGAAAGGAAAACAGAGTATACGAAACAATTTTCTTTATTGATATCCGAAACTGAGATTACAATAGCTTTCGATAGCCTAACAATATATGCCAGATTGGCTACAACACTCAGGTTCTCTCTTGCCCACAAAGGATTATACCGTTCCATACATCATGCCTTCTATATCTCGGCCGCATCAATCCAGTTGCGTAGTCCGAGCGTCAATGCGATCGCACGTTTCAATGCGCTTCGGCATTCCAAGCCTCAACACGTTCAAGCAACGCTTCGTCGCGAGCTATCCATTCTCTGCACCCTGTACGAAGCTGGTGGGGGATCAGTACGTTCGTCCTCGCATGTACTGATACAAAGATCATCTTTCCAAACCGACATTGTAATATTTATGTTGAATCATGCAACTTAGCTTATGATCTTGCTATGTTCTCCTTAGGGTCAATTTTATGGCATCTTTGAAAGCGTAAAGCATGTTATCATACCAAGCATGTTATCGAATTGAATGTACAAGCAAGCAATCTCGTGTTTGATTCGTGGCGCGACTTCTTTACCAAGTCGACGCACTCGCCCTTGCACCGACGCAAGGTGAATACGCCGTATTCCTTCCCTGTCATGTTATATGTGCATCTCTAAGCAGGATCTCTATGTGGGACGCATACGCGCCTACACTTTCAATCCATCGTTCCTTAACTATATGAGGGTCGTTGGCGTATTCGCACCGGAATGGACTAAAGGAGTTCCTTTCTTTTCTGTCCTTCTTTTCTCAATATTTGGTCGGGCTGCCCGGCGTTTCACGGGTTGGGTTGCAGTCCCAACAACCGAAACGTTCCCGCTGTATACCATCATTTGTGGCTTTTCCCATCTTGTTTAAGGATGTACGCCTACAAAGATTATTCGATTCCCTCCTAGGCCAAGCGGTTCCGGGGCGCTCCGGCATTTAACCGTTTGGGGGAAACACCCGTGCACGGGAGATATCACATTTTATCTCTCGTCCAATCCATTCGACCATGCAACGCCCTTATCATTCAAGCAATCAAATTCAAACAACCAAACATAGTCTTGAGTCCGAGACTCAGACTTTATCATCTCACGTCTCTTCCGTTAACTTTCTGTGTTCTTACGTTTCATACTTTGTTTCAATGATTCAATGGCATCGTGCCTCAACTCAATGCTCGTCAACCGAACGACCCGAAGGTCTCGAACACCTTTCGAGGCACCATGTCATAGCCGACAGTTCTGCCACATTCATGCTGCAACTGTATTCTCTCGCAACGAAGCCATCTTTTATTATCCCATGCACATAGGCACGTTTCGACCGTATTTCCATGTTCCATAACTTAGCATTCAATGTTCGGGGCTTGCGCACTAGGGCGCTCGCCTATTGTCTTTCAATGTTCTAGCCGTCTAACTCGTGCACGAAGGCACGGTATGGTTCGTGCACTAAGGCACTCGCCGAGTACAGTTAACCCATGTTCTTGCGACTTGCGTACCGAGGCGCTCGTCTTTGCGATATCCAATGTTCCATAGCGACTCGTGCATATGATGCACGTTTTATTTCAATTGTTCTAACTAGTGTTCGACTCACACTATGATTAATCTCCGATCGGACCACGTCCGTGGCGTCGATAGATTAATTTAGCATACAATGATATATTTGACTTATCGAATGAAGGAGTAAAAAGAAGTCAATCCTCCCACCTTGAGTCGATACGCCTTCGTCGTTTCGCCGAGCCGATGCGGCTCAATTTCATAACTTTGTTGCACGGCCACTCTCCTGACTTAGCCATTCGAGCACTTCGTGCTTCATTGAATTATACGACCGATTTGCCTTAGCGTGCCCAAGTCTCAGCCCATCGTAAGGCGTCGATTTGATTGCGCGGACCCCTTACTAAATATGGCAAAAGATCGACCTCTAATATTTTTGTGTCAAAGTATAACCTGCACACAAAACCAACTAAAATCAATACTTGCATTAGATTCAGACTTATGTCTTGGTCGATTCGATTTCTTAGAATCTTCGAGCCGATTCAACGCACTCATCCTTCGGGTAAACGCGGCGCTTCGCATCGATTCAACTCGATGCATTCTTTCGGGACAAGACAACTCTTCGCATCGACTTAGTTCGATGCATTGCTCGGGACAACTTAACTCTCGTATCGATTCGCATCGATACATTTTATTCGGTCAACGCGACTCGTTGAGTCAATGCTTCAGCGTAATACGCCGTGCGGAGCGGGGCATTACAGAATATACCACTCAAAACAAGGTTCGTCCTCGAACTAAAACCGACACTCCGACTAAGTATTTTATAGATCGTTTCACGATCTCGTCCCACCAATGTTGTTCAGTTTCACACTATCTCGCAAGCTTTTCATTAACATTTTATAGTCTTCCCTGCAGCTCGATTTGAATTTTGTATACAACTCGATTTGGATTCATACCTATATTCAAGGCGTCCCAAAGACATATGTATTTTGACCAATTCCAGTGGTAGCAAATTGGAACAAAGCTGACAGGTAAATTTCAATCCTATGCTTGCCATCTCGTACTCTCGATCGGACTTATCCTTAGCATAAGTTCTCACAATTTCATTGCATATGCATATTGATACACACGCGATTATCCAACAAAAGTCAAGGCACACAATGCGATTCAAAATCGCATTTCTCATTTCGTATGTTTCATCGGAACTATCAATTCTATGCGTCGCGTCGAGCCGTGCCGTCGCGCATCTGATCGCAACGATCCTTCGCAACGCCTTGCGTTCGACGTCGCTACCCAACTTTTTCTGAAGTTTGACTATGCAACTTATCTCGATACGATTTCCTTTGTTGACTTGCAAACACATCAACATTCTGGACTACGTCCGCTAGGTGACTTACCTAGCACCGTGCTTAACTTCTTCCTATGCAAGTTTAAATTGACATTGTACAAAGGCCACAATCTATCTGACACGAAAGTTTACATCAAGGCGACGGTGCTCAAGGCAACGATCACCTTAGCACGAAGGTCTTTACGACGCGTCTTACATTCGATTTCCTAACTAGTAGGAATTCACTAGCCAAATTCTTAACTTATTCATCTCGCAACATCGAATGTAAATTTCGATTCACGCAAGCTCAATTGCAAGATGAATCCAAATCTAACGACATGACTCGTAAGTCATTCCCTTATCATTCCCTCTCGTGCATAGCACGTTTCTCGCAATCGCCTATCCGAATCACCAAGTCCGTTGGTGAATTCTAGTTCGACCGTCGACCAACATAACCATTCAAGTATTCATCCGACGAATACTCAAAATCTAACTATATCATTCTCAATCGAAAGTTGTTCCAATAATTCTCGATCGCCTAGACTTATCGTCAACATGCACCGTGTTATATTTGTTATCGGTGCAATCTCATATGCGATATCGCATGGGTCATCTTACGGTCTGCAGCATTCAATTTGATTTGGCGGTCAAGTTTTCTAGGGTCAGCTGCCCCGAAGCTACGCTCGATAACTGTGGATCATCACCGAAGGACAGTTTACTACGAACCATGCTATATCTTATTTCGGAGCCAAATCACGTTCCGACGATTCTATGCGACTACCCAATTTTGGACAAAACCATTTCTATCGGCGTAATTGATGCATAACTATCCTCCGAGTAAAGTCATGCACGGCCGTCGATATTCCGTAATTTATGAAACATCTACTCGTATCGAGTTCGAGTTTATCTTATTCGCGGGTCGACACACGAGATGTTATACGCATCGAGCAATCGTCGATGACTTATAGTCTCGTCTTGATTAATCACAAAGTTCATGATCAACCAGTTCGTTTCATTCTCGTATTATTATTTACAAAACTTTGATAGCGCAAGACGCATTCCATTTTGTATTATCACATCGTGCTTACGTTTCCTTACGTATCGATCTCGATACGTCGTATCAATTTCGATAGCATAAGGGTCAACTTTGAATCCGTTTCAACGTCGACAACTTGCATTGCATACTTTCAAGTTCGCAACGAACTTTTCCATACGCATCAACTCATTTTCCGATTCGCCGCATCCCGTTATACTTTGATCGTGTAACCGAGTTACCGATTATCCAACATAGTGCCCTCGAGTTATACGATCTCGCCCTCTAAGTTTTGCGTGTTTTCAGTCGTACTCAAATGAGTTTCGCCGTAACGTAACCAACTATTTCTTGGGCACGATTACTCACGTCAACCAACTCTTCGTCGAAGTCGCACATCGTACGATTCGATTCCAATTCGTATCGCCCAACATTTCTATCGAAATTACAAGTCGTGCAATTCGATTCGTCTCGCCCAATATTTATATCGAGATCGCAAGTCGTGCGATTCGATTCGTCTCGCCCAATATTTCTATCGAGACCGCAAGTCGTGCGACTCATTTATAAGTTCGAGTTTTCCCTTCCCGTCGATCCGATTATTACCTCAAGGCATAATCGTTTCGCTAGTCTCGGTCGTCCGACTAACTTATAACTTTCGTCCGACGTATCGTTCATCGATACGAGTCTCGCCTTATCGTCCTAACCGATTTTCGATGATCCCTTGCATCAACATACCGTCATACAAATTTCCAATCGAGTCTCGGTACTCTTCCGTCCGTTGCGGACAAACCTTCCGCAATTCACACAACGTGTCATTGTAATTCATCGCACAAGTGATATACCATATACCACTCAGAATCGAGTCATTCATCGCCTACATGGTATGACATATACCACTCGAAGATCAAGCCATTTCCCTTGCACTATATTTAGTATAAAACGACAATCTCTTCCGACTCACGATTTCCGCAGTGATCGTGCTTGATCACAACCGTAACTTTGATTAAATCACATCCGACACAACTCGGTCAATGTTCTCGTTTGCCAACATAAGTTTGGTGTGCAACCGAACGATTCGTTCTATCGATTTACGATTTCAATTCTTTTCTTACGTTGCATCTCGTGCAACAATTTATTTAGATATACGTTGCACCCCGTGCAACAAATTTTACTTTCGATACGTATTGCACATCGTGCCACGATTTATTTTTGACATTTCATTTCACTTTGTACAATAATTTATTTCCAATTTTCTTTGCACTTCGTGCAACGATTAATTTGATATGCGTTGTACCACGTGCAATGATTTTACTTCCAACACGCGTTGCATATCGTGCAACGATTTATTTCTGACTTTCCAAGTCAATGCTCAATCCGTTTAACACATTCGGTATTGGTGTCACTCCTCATTCCAGGAATACGTAAATTTTTGATTTTTCATGTATATGGTATCTGGCACCTGCATCTTTATTGCATATATCCTGTATTTGTAACTGGCTATGGCATGGAACAGTATCTCGTCGTGGATTAGTGTGCCACCCCTTATCCTTGTCTGGTTGTAGGTATGGTTCACTGTTTCGATGATAGGATTTCTGAACCGTGTTGTGGTTAGGAGTTTATTTAATTAATTTAATTAGTTGTATCATGTAGCAATTAACATGTCATTAGTCACATGGTTAAGAGCATGCTTAAGCTTAGGGTTTCTTTGAGTCAACCCAACCCCTATATATATTCTCTTCCTCACTCTCTCTCCTCATTTACTATTTTCATTTCTTTTCCTCCCAACCAATAGGCAAGTACATCTTGCACCAAATGGAGAGATTCTTGTATTTTTTATTTCTTGATTTTTCTTAGATGTTATTTGTCTATATTGTTCTTCTCTTCATTCTCTACAAGTTTAGTTCTTGGAGTTTTTGATTTTAATGGCTAGTTTGGTGTAGATCTAAGTTTCTATAACAAGGATTTTATGGATTTCCATGGTTTTGATCTATCAAACTTGGTTTTCGAAAACTAATGGTTCTATGTTGTAGAGAATTTAATTTTATTCAGTTTTGGCTTTTGTTTCGCTTGATTTCGACTTCGGATGAGGAAGTTATGGCCATGGCAAGTTTTCGGAGCTTTTATGGCTGAACTTGCTGTTTGGGGACGATGACCCCCATGCGTCCGGGAGGCCATGTGCCGGGAGGCCATGCGCTATGAAGTCCCGACAATGCATCCCTTAACTCCGAGCGTGTCATGCGCGTAGGTTCCCTACGCGCATGTACTGAAGACGCAACGTGAGTTTTCCACGCGCCGATTGGTGCAGGAATCCCACGCGCCGATTGTGCAGGAATCCCACGCGCCGATTGGTACAGGAATCCCATGCGCCGATTGTGCAGGAATCCTACGCGCCGATTGGTGCAGGAATCCCACACGCCGATTGTGCAGGAATCCCATGCGCCGATTGGTGCAGGAATCTCACGCGCCGATTGTGCAGGAATTCCATACGCCGATTGTGCAGGAATTCCATGCGCCGATTGTGCAGGAATCCCATGCGTCGATTGTGCAGGAATTCTACGCGCCGATTGGTGCAGGAATCCCACGCGCCGATTGGTGCAGGAATCCCACGCGCCGATTATGCAGGAATCCCACGTGCCGATTGTGCAGGAATCTCATGCGCCGATTGTGCAGGAATCCCACGTGCCGATGGTGCAGGAATTCCATGCGCCGGAATTGCTCTATTTCACTGTTTTTGCCTGTTTAAGTTATTTTGTAGCTAGAATCTTGAAAAACTCAAAATATGAAAGTTGTAGATCTTTGTATTGGCTTCAAGGGTCCTCATGTCTCACTTTAACCAGAATTCATATGTGACTTTTATGTCACGAGGAGTCCGAGTGACTTCCTGACTTGACCATGTTCCTGACCTGATTACCTGTATACGTGCTGGTACATGTTCTAAGTGTGTATTTGTCACGACCCGTTACCCAAATTGTTGGGCCGGGCCGAGCCATGTCCAGCCTACGTTTGGTCAAAGCGTAGTAAGCTGTTCTAAGAATAGACAATAAAGAATCTAAGCAGCTAACAGTTCTAAAACCATATGTAAAGTTCATCACAACACAACATCTATAAGCGAAGGTAACATGAGCACAGACTTAATAATATATAACCAAAGTATCTAACTGGAGACAAAGTCCAGTATCCAAATATAAGTACAGACCAAAGTCTAAGTCCCAAAACACAAGAAAGATATCTAAGCAAGGTTCCCCGCTGGGGCCTCTTCTGGAGCTAAGGCCAGGTCCTCAATGCAGTACCATAACATGTAATACATAGCATTTCCTTCTCGAAAAGTAAACCTACAACGTTATCCTGTCAGGACGGGAGCAAGTACAACCTCTACAACTAAAGTACTGAACATATAATGAAAGAGATGTACAATAAGAAACATGGTATGATAAGTCTATAAAACAGGAAATACTGGAAACATGGCCTCATGGTACAACTGGGATCACAATATCATAGTAACACAGGGAACATGGCATACCTGGAATCATGGTGTAACTCATAATCTATCATGGCAAGGATACATATGTCATAGAGACAGATGTATATGTAATGTTTAAAACTGTAGCAGGTACGTGATCGGTCAATAGATGTACAAAGTACTGGGGCACTTGTAAATGAAATGTACATACGTACAAGTGTACAGGCATAGGTGTACCTCCGTACAGAAATGCTGGATAATGGCCTACGGCGCAGTATCATATATAATGAAACTTTGCTCGGTAGGTACGATAATGGGGGCATGATCACGTACGCTACTAACAGTTTCTCCATAACCCATATTCTATCATGTTAGAGATACGAGAACAGTAAAAACATGTGAGAGATACTGGGAGTAGTATACGCATGGCAGGTACTGGGAACAGTATGAAACATGTGAATACTCCGAGTAGTATAAAGCATAGTAAAACATGTACTGAGAACCAGTAAGGAACATGTGAAGATATAAGAACTGTCCTAAGCATGTCAGGTACTATAAGTAATACAACATGTGAAGACATAGCTTGCTACCTCAAGGATCAGTATTTTAACCGGGTTAATATATGTTCTAGCATTAAAAGACAGTAAATAAGTTTGTAGATGTACTTGCCTCGAGCAAAGCAAGAATACTAGTACGAAGATATAGATGCCTGGTGTCCTATCAATAATGATATACAAACTCAGTTCTAAGCTATGTTCAATATTACACTAGTGGTGAGACACGACTCCTAACTGGACACTAACTAAGTGGAGACCTAGAATAAAAGTCCAATGTGGGGTACTATATCCAAACTAATTTCCTAAGGTCTTTACACTAGTGCGGGGTGAGGTCCAATACGACTAAAACACAAAACAACACAAAAAGTTGCAAGTCGTAATTATTCAATAATTAAATCAAACTGTACACTAAGTTCCAACAATTTTAGAGATAGACAAAAAGCTAAATTATATATAAAATAAAGTACCAAAATGATCCTTGTTAATTATAGAAATTTATACTAATTTTTCTGGAATTTATAAACCTTCATAAATATTTATTAAAAATCAGCAAACATAAATATACTAAAAATGAGTTCTGTTTTCCTATTTTTATAAAATACCAAAAGCACTTAATAAATGCTAGAAAAATTATAATAAATTAGCTAAATTAACATATTATTTAAATACAATTTTTTCTAGATTTTTACAGAAATTAAAATATATATAAAAATTCAAAAACAGAAAGTAACAATTTTTGGAAAAATAATTAATTACAAATTAAGGATAATACATAAGCAAAATCCACAGATGTTGTCGGATGATAAAATAAATACCACCAACGTGTCCAGAATGGTCAAATCAGCTAGGATAGCCTACCCATAAGTCCAATTTAGACACAGGGGCAAAACGGTAATTTCGGGTCAAAATGATGTCCGCCGTTGGACACACTTTGCACCGAAAAACGTGTCGGGATAGAAGTCTAGAAAACCTAGAAAATTATATGTCCACGAATCCAGAATGATGATACTAACCCAACGGTATGTCCGAAATAGGATTCCGATGTGCCGATCTCAAAATGATACGTTGACGAGACACTTGGTATCCGGTTTGTACGGAAATACGTGCCGGAGTAAATGTCTTCAAAACTCAGCAAATTATATGTCAACGAGTCCAGAATGACGATACGAACTCAACGGTATATCCGAAACTGGATTCCGATGAGCCGATCTCAAAGTGACCCGTTGACTCGGAAAGTGGGACCCGCTTTGCACCGAAATGCGTGCCAGGGCCCACGTTCTCCAAATCAAGCAAATTTTATATGAAAATATGCCAGAACGACGCCATGAGTCTACTAGTTGTGTCAGAAATTGAATCCGGAGTCCCGGGTTCAAAAATGGAATTTAACAAGTGCAAATTAAAGAATTCGGACGGCCAACTTTGGCGTCGAATTCAACCAACCAAACGTGCTTATAATGAAACGAAACCTAAAGGAGGCAGGAAGAGGGTTATACCAGATGTGCACCAGAACTGACGGTGCGCAAAACGGAGCTGCAACGACGAAGATACGAACCCGCGAAGTTGGTGTCACGAAACTGTCCAAAAATAGTTCAATTTAAAACGTCAACTTGGTGGCCAGTTTTGAGGTATCAAACGACGTAATTAACGGACGAAAATTGAGAGGAGTGAAGGTGGATATATCGAGATTGCGACGGAGTAAAAATTTTGCCGATCCAACGGTCGGATTGACCAGAAAATCCGTGCGAAGTTGCTGCGATGGAGCACGAATTCTGAGTTCCAAACTCGCGCGCGCCGACGGAATTTCGTTCAAAACGCACGAATAGCCCGTGCGTCGCACCGGAGAAGCGGGCGGTGGCCTGGGGGAGTTCGCCGGGGGGTCGCGCGCAGGTGGGGCGGTCGCCGGTGGCCGGTGGCGGCCGCGGTGGCGTGCGCCATTCGACCATGCGCGTGCGGAGGTGGCGCGGCAGCCACTGCTGCAACTTGCTGCTGACGCGTGCTGCGCTGCAGCGCACGCGCGCGTTGCTCGGCCAGGGGCGCGGCTGCCCGACGGGGGTGGCCGCGGCGGCGGTCGCCGGCATGGGTGAAGGTGGTGGCGGGAGTGGTTTTGATGATGGAGATGATAGATGATGACAATGGTGGTAGTAGTGATGGTTATGTGTGATGGAGATGATAATGAAGGTGGTGGTGATGGAGAGTAGGAGGAGGAGATGGAGGCTGGGCTGTCGGCCAGGAAGGAGGAGGAGTCGGCTGTGGTGAAGAGGTGGGGGTGTTGTTTGTTGTTTGGGAGGAGAGAGGAAGGGTGTTTTGTATGTGTGTGTGTGTGTAATGTAAAAGAGAGTGTGAGAGTAGAGAGGGGGAATAGGAGGTCGGCTACTAGGAGGGGGAGGTGTTCCTGCTGTAAAGAGAGGGTGAGGGGATGGGGAGTGTAGGAAATAATAGAAGAGAGAGAGAGAGAGAGAGAGAGAGAGTTAGATATATGTAATATATATATATATATATATATATATATATATATATATATATATATATATATATAAAGAGAAAAAAATATATATATATATATAAAGAGAGATATTTAGATGAGATATTTGTAGAAAGATATTTAAAAAATAGAAAAAAGTGGAAATTTATGTGGGGTATTCGGGTAGTCAGGAGAGAACAACATGGGGCTTGGGTTCGGGTTCGGTCGAACCGGGTCGGGTCAAAATCGAACCGGGTGCAATAATTGAATTAAAATAGAAATTTATAATCATGGATAAATAAATAATATACGGGGACTCCAATAAATGGGACACAAGTTTCATGTGGGTAGTAGGCTTCATGTGGGCCACGTCCATACTTTGGGTAGGTTGGATCGATGTCGGGTCCCAAAATTAAATTGGAAAATAAATCAGATTTTACGGTAGATAACAAATCGGCCTAAATTGACCCGAAAGTTGTGCGAAGAAAATGAAGCACAAAATGGAGTGTCTGAGTGGGACACGAAGGTCATGAGTGAAGAGCGTCTCGAGTAGATCATTCATGAGAAGTTGGTTCCGAGAAAACGACTGTTCTGGTGCTCCTAAATTAAAAGTCACGGTGACGTGCAAACGAAGATCAAAAATAAAAGTGGGAATAATTATTCAACGATTAATCGGTCTAAGTTGACCCGAAGTTGCGTGATACAAAAGAGCACAAGGGAACGAGTTCAAGTGGGACATGATATATCAAAACGAAGATAATCTTGTCTACAACAAAACTCGTAAAGAGAGTTTACAGAGATTGGCATCCCTGACGCTCCAGAAGTCAAAGTTACGGAAAGGTACATTAATGATCAAAATAATTAAATAATAAAACACTTATCGAAAATAATTTATTTAGAAAATTTTAAAATAGCCCTGAAATTCAGGGGGCTTACAGTATTGAGATACAATATTAGTATGCACTGCGGTGCTATTTAATGAGTGCACTGAGGTGTGACTCTACGTGCTAAGTGATCATTCATGTTATATGTCAATACATGTGTACCTTCCAGTACAGTCATAGTAATTGGTCAGTAATAGTGTCGTGGTATGTTGATTTTTGTTTGAAGCATTACACTAAGCATGGATCTAGATCGGGCCGATGTGGATTCATATTTAGGGTACACATACTATAGTACGACATATAGGAGGATGACCATGTGACCACGACATATTCCATTTTCAAGATAGTGTTAATCTAAGCAACTTAATTTGGTAGATGCATTGGGTGGGAACGGAATCCCGAGATCGTGCCATACTAGCCACCCTAGGTCCAGTCCTGGCGTGTCGGGTTGGCCACCACGGATACAGTTTCATCCGCCTATAGAGGATGACTATATCTGACTCCTACGTGCTATGTGTTATATGTTTTAGCACGGTGGCCTTACGGGGGACCGGTGCATAATCAAAGTGCTATGTGTATATGTATATTATATGGTTTGGCTAGCCCTGCTGGGTTGACACGAACTGAGGATTCCTACATATTGCATTACTGGGATAACCCAGACAAATCATAGAAAGCCGTAGGATTGATTGGCCGCTTGTAAGCTGACTTGTTTGTGATATGTTTTCTTCTGTTAGCAACTGAGGAACATGGACTATCGTGGTGCGTGGTCCAACCCATGTCCTTGTTTGGTTGTTGGGTTGGGCTATTGTGCTGCGATGGGCTATGGACCGAAGTCGCGATCAGAAGCCCTTTTACCTGCCCATGGCTATAGGATATATCTTATCTCGGCACGATATTGGCACCGTTTGTCCTTGTTTGGTTGTAAGGGTGTCGTATTGTCTCGATGATATGGTATAAGCCTATAACTCGTGAATCAGGTCTTATTTAACTCATTGGATTTATCTCACTCTTTTGTGCTCCCTTGTGGTACTTGCTATTCGGGGCCTGACCCCGCTGGTTTTGTTTGGCCAGATCTCGTAGCAGCCCCAGAGGATCCAGCCTTCCACCCGAACAATGGTGCACACCAGGAGTATGGGTGCCAGGGACCATGAGTGGGTTTTTTCTTCACTGCTCTGATATCTTCTATTTTGTACTTGGCGTTTAGCCACCGGCACTTATTTAGCCGGCAGTTCTGGACACTAGTTTCCTTTGCATAATTGTAATTAAATCAGACTGCAGCTGACTATAGTTATGTACTATTGACTCTCGGAACTAGCTCATCATTTTATATAGCTAGACTCATGAATCATTTTGATGAAGCGTCGGGGACGCCTTACTGCTTTGTCTTATATGATCATTATTTACTGCTTCTTGTTTTGATTGATTGAGACATAGATGATCTGTGGGACCATAGGAGACCAGATTGTAGCATGCACCCCCTTGTCTCTTGACAGCCACGATCGCCGTATGACGTTTATATACCTCATACGGTGTAACCGGCCTAGTCCGTCTCAGTATTCCGGTACTGGGCGTGACAATTGGCTTATCACTTCTCACTTTCATTTTAACGCATATTCACATTAACCCGTTGCACTTCGTGCATCATTTTATTTCGCTTTCAATATGTTACATTGCAACAACATCTCAAATCGTATTTCACAATTTGTTGCGCTTGCAGCAACTAACATTTTTGTGGCTCGTTGCATTCAATGCAATATACCCTTCGCGACTTTCTTAGCAATCATCATGAAATTTCCAAAACACATGTGGAAAAATTTCACAATTTATATTAGACTTATTGTATGGAACATCCAGTGCGGCATCGAGTAGAGTCAAGAGTGATTTCAAGTGGTGGTGGGCAACTTTTAGAATTGTAATGAAGCGAGCGTCCAGAGAAAATTGAGCCTAGAGCTCTGATACCAATTTGTCACGCCCCGACCCGGAATCACCCGAATCATCATCCTCGCAGGGGGCGTGATGCCACACGAGCCTGGAGTTGTGCTCGTGCAAGGCAAGATGACAAGTTCTTAAATGATTATCTTTTGATTCGATATTCACAACGAAAGGAAAACAGTGTATACGAAATAATTTTCTTTATTGATATCCGAAACTGAGATTATAATGGCTTTCGATAGCCTAACAATATATGCCAGATTGGCTACAACACTCAGGTTCTCCCTTGCCCACAAAGGATTACACCGTTCCATACATCATGCCTTCTATATCTCGGCCGCAACAATCCAGTTGCGTAGTCCGAGCGTCAATACGATCGCACGCTTCAATGCGCTTCGGCATTCCAAGCCTCAACACGTTCAAGCAACGCTTCGCCGCGAGCCATCCATTCCCTGTACCCTGCACGAAGCTGGTGGGGGATCAATACGTTCGTCCTCGCATGTACTGATACAAAGATCATCTTTCCAAACCGACATTGTAATATTTATGTTGAATCATGCAACTTAGCTTATGATCTTGCTATGTTCTCCTTAGGGTCAATTTTATGGCATCTTTGAAAGCGTAAAGCATGTTACAATATCAAGCATGTTATTGAATTGAATGTACAAGCAAGCAAGCACGCAATCTCGTGTTTGATTCGTGGCGCGACTTCTTTACCAAGTCGACGCACTCGCCCTTGCACCGACGCAAGGTGAATACGCCACATTCCTTCCCTGTCATGTTATATGTGCATCTCTAAGCAGGATCTCTATGCGGGACGCATACGTGCCTACACTTTCAACCCATCGTTCCTTAACTATATGAGGGCCGTTGGCATATCCGCGCCGGAATGGACTAAAGGAGTTCCTTTCTTTTCTCTCCTTTTCTCAATATTTGGTCGGGCTGCCCGGCGTTTCACGAGTTAGGTTGCAGTCCCAACAACCGAAATATTCTCACTGTATTCCATCATTTGCGGCTTTTCCTATCTTGTTCAACTGAGCCATCCGACTCCAGCCGCGTCATGACAGTCTACATGACTGGGGGTGACATTGAGTCGGATGCGCCACCAGCAGACCTCGTCCAGCGCATGGATACCCTGGAGGGAGGACTCAAAACCCTCTCTGCCTCCATGCAAATACTGACTCAAGCAGTGTTTGAGATACGGTCGGCTTTGGCCAGGGCACCGTCTACTGGTCCTGACCCAGGGGCCAATGGAGAATCAAGTGTACCCCTTCAACGGGTATCCTTGGATACGGATCGCCGCGAAGCACCTCGGACATCGGAGCCATCAAATGCTCAACTCCAGGCAGTACCACCTTCCCCAACTCCCAGCTCCACGGAAGACGTGGTGGAGATGATCAGGGACTTGTGCGAGCGCTTTGAGTCCAAAAATAGATAAGAGGAGCGCCAAAAAATGGGCATCCCCCAACCTTATCCCCTCGAATGGAACAAAGTGTCACGCCCCGATTTCGTCGAATCGATAGTCGTCTCCCGGGCGTGATGCCGTGCGAACCTAATTTGCGATCGCACAAGGCCTAGTCATAAGGTAATCCGAGACACGAGATCTAAGAGAGTACGCAGACAATTTGATACACACAATAAGTAAAGGAAACTTGATTCTTTATTGTTAATGAACATCATTTACAGACTCCGGTACAAGACTCGTTGTCGTACGGGCTACAACATGACTCGATTACAAAAGAGTGTCGATGAGATAGCCGTTCCATACATTGTACACATCCCTCAATATACACAAGTACTCCATTGACCTGGATGGGAGGGACGCTGAGTCATTTGCCTTGGACTGTCGAGGGCCTTCAAAAGTGAAGTCGCAGAGTAAGTCTTCGACGCACGGCCGAAGCTTCAAAAGTCACGAACGCCACCGAGCTAGCTGGCACGTCCTTCCTGGTTCGCGGGACCTGCAAAGAGCGAGGATCAGCACGAAACACATGTACTGGCGAATGGCTAATTAAATCCAAGCTCTGCATTTGATTCAAGAAGTTTCGTAAACATGTTAGCTAGCTATTTCAATGATCTTTCTAACCATCCTGTTTGATTTGCATGTTAACATGTTTTTGAGGCAAGCATATGAACTTGTATATCATTAAGCAATTATTATGATCATCCCGTGTCCCGTGCACCTGTTAAGCAGTGAAAGGGGTATAAAGGCCACTGGCAATATCAAGCCATCGCGGACTATAGCATTTGGTTAGACGATGCCCCTTTCGCGTCGAGTAGCGAGCCCTGTGCGAAAGTGCCCGCATAACTCGTGTCGATGAAGGGTTGGCGCTGCTACACTCGTTCCTCCCGGGCCGAATCGGTCCCTTGGCCTAGGCAACCGTTCGAGGAAACTTCACCTTGTCGACAAGTTGTCCAATGACCGTTTTTCTTTGGACTTAGTTGATTTGCTTACTTAGCCGTATCGTTGCGATAAACGTTAATCGATTCATTCATTATTTGCATAGGCTAAGTGGATTTGTATAAGAAAGCGCGTTTTCCATTTTCAAAATCGGCAGTTTGATAGCAAGTGTTTCGTGAAGAATCGTGCCACGATTTCTTTGATTCTACACTATTATGACAAGCATTCATTTACTTCATATATTGAGTTTTGAAGTAGAGGGACGAGACGAAGGAGGTCAGCCAATCGCCTTAGCCTTGCTTCAAGCGAGCGACCGGTTGGCTGCGCTGACGTCGCCTACGCAATCACTTGTAATCGCATAAGCAACTGATTAGAATACTGTATAATCCAAGGATATTCGATATGAATGCGAAGCTCGAAAACGCGTCACGAAAACCCATTGAAAACATTCACGAAAAACACATTCACGAAAACCAAAGCCAAAGCCAAATCAAGTGCGGCATGAAAACCAGAGCAACGGGAGGTCTCTCCCAACTCAGCCGCAGAGCCAATCCTCGAGGCGCAACCTGCTGAATATGGAACTTGGTTCCGAAGAAGTCATTCCATAACGTGGAATGGATCTTAATTCAACCGTTCCCGTTCGATCGACTCGGCCGATTCCGACCTATCGGTCCCGACCGAATCGATAGCGATAGTGTTCCTTTCTCGCGCGCCCCGTGGACGGAGACGGGGCACGATGTAGGGACGGGGCACTACACAAAGTGGTTTATCCTCCTAAATATAAACCACAAACATTGACGCCATACGACGGGAAGGACTCTCCGCGTCGCTATCTGACGTACTTCCAGTCCCAAATAGGACATCTTCTGAAGGAGGACGCACTACTCACCAGCATATTTGTCGGGGCACTGAAAGGAGTGGCGTACGACTGGTACTGCAGCCTCCCCGACAATTCTATATCTTCCTTCGATGACTTGACACATCTTTTCCTCGACCGTTTCTACGACGGCGGAAAGGACATGACAATGGCGTCCCTCATAGTGATACGCCAGAAGGAGAAGGAAACAGTTCGAGTATTCATCGAACGCTTCCGACAGGCCTGCTTCAGACTGCCCCCGGGCATGCTAGAACATGCACTCCTCTCCTCATACAGCATGAACATGCTACCTGCAGTCAAACTCTGGCTCAACTCTACTCCTCCTCCCGACTGGAGTTCCTTGATCATCGAAGCAGAAGCAGCGGAAAAGAAGGCGTCCAATGCTCGCCTTCTGGGAGTTAGTTTCCCTGCCTTTGAGGACAAGAGGAAACAGCCTGCAGCCAACAACCCCGGACGAGAGACGAAGGGGAAACAGGCATTGACTGTCAATGCCTCAAAAGGTGCACCAGCACCCACTCAAAAGCCTCCACTTGCACCAATGCCAAAGGAGGTTTATTCCTTCAACGATGAAGACACCCTGCAACTCTTCGAGATACTGAAGCAGGATGACAAGATCAAATTGCCGGACCCAAAGCATCCCGACGAGGTTGGGAAAGTGGACAATCCGAGGTACTGTCACTACCATCGGTTTGTCAGACACCCAACCAAGGACTGCTACGTCCTCAAAAACTACATCCAGCGCATGATCAATGCGAATGTTATCTCCGTCGACTACGAGGAGAAGACGATTTCGACTAACGTGGTGTCACTCCAGTTCGGTACCTTGCCGCCAACTACAACACAAGACGGCGTCGTCCCCATCCCTAGGGCGACAATGGAGGTAGTTAACTTACCCCCTACTCGTGACAACAAGAGTGGGCTCACCTCGCTCACCACATCTTGGGGAGAGATCTTATGGGTTCACCCTGATCTCGTCTCCGAGGTTACTCAACCGGAGGTACGCTCTGCCTCCAAAACCAAAGGCAGGAAGATCAAGTCTTGCCGCATGGTCTCTTCCTCCGCAGAAGAGGCTCTTCCTGTACAGACACGTTCACAACAGAACGCCCAACCTGACGAAGCTGCCGTCGAGGTGGTGCCTCCTTGCACCATCCCTGCTACCGAAGAAGGGGGTCCGTCTAAGTCTCCAGCAGCTAATAAGAAGAAGCATGTAGAGGTTCGTTTCGACAGGCCTCTGCGAAAGGAGAATGCTTCGGGGCTAGCCAAGCCCCACAACTTCGACATACTGGCACAACTTGCCAGTACTCCTGCCCGTCTATCTCTGTTTGAGCTTCTTCGTCTTTCCAAGGACACTCGCGAAGCTCTCTGTGAAGCCCTGAAGGATGCTGAGTCCTTCATCAGTCAGGTCAAGCAGCCTGAAGTTCTCCCGACTACATGTGCGTACTGTCATTGTGCGGATGAGGTTATCCCCAATATAACCTTCACCTAATAAGACATGCTGTTCAAGCACAACCGACACAACAGGCCGCTGTATTATACAGGTTATATCGGTTCTGTCAAGGTGAAGCGGATTCAGATCGACCCGGGGTCCTCCCTCAGCATCATCCCGAAGACGCTGCTCTCGACACTGGGGATCCCAATGTACCGTCTGGCGCCCTCCAACACCACAATCAGTGGCTTCAATGCCAGCAAGAGTGAGCCGCTGGGCAAAATACGGCTGAAGTGCCATATTGGTAACCTCAGAACTGAGGTCACTTGCTATGTCATGGACGCCGATGTCAACTACAACCTCCTACTGGGTCGTCCGTGGCTGCATGAGTACATGGTGGTACCTTCCACACTCCACCAGTGTATGAAATATGTGTCCACCAATGACATCATCCGGACGGAGTTTGCAGACATTGACCCTTTTAAGGGGGTTGAAGCCTACTTCACTGATTCCAACTTGTACAAATTGTAGCGCCCCGCTTTCGATAGGCGACGGAACTTCATAATATGCTAGCGCCGAGTCAGATCGGCCGGGAACTTAGATGGCCATCTGACTCGATCGCTAAGCTTGGTAAACGTTAACGCCTTGCGGCATCGATTCAATTCGATTTGGACGGAAGATACGAGAATCGATCCAACTAATGGAACGACTTCTGTTGGAACAAGTCCTAGATGCAGCGGGCTGCGTCTCGGCGTGCGAGCTCTCTATAAGAGTCCCTTCGACGGGACCGGACCGCTGTATGGTTTTCTTGGAGCTTTGCCGCTTGGCTTGATTGAAGTGCTTTCGCGTCGTTTTCATGGATGCAATTACAAATTTCGATGCAAGGGGAAAAGAAAAAAATCTAACAAAGTGTTGATGCATTGCAGGAGCTCGCGTAACTAAGGATTGACGTTGCGTAGCGCTTCGACGACCTGCACAAAGCAAAGTGATCGGTGGGTGATTCGGCCTTCTTTTCTATTCTGTCCCGCAAACTTAATCCTTGCTTCGAATCCATTCAAATCGAACGATGCCAAGTTAATTGCATGCCAATCCACTAAGTCAAGAACTCGGGAAAAACGTATCGATTTACAAATACAAGTTTTTCACATAAACTAAAAAGTTTAAGGTTTACAGAAAAAGATAGACTATTTCAAGTGCTGCAAAATATTATGAAACGTGAACATGGGTTTTGATGCCTCGGACAAATTTGGTGCCTACGGGACGCTAAATCGAGTGTATGGCTTCGGGGAAAATGAATCGATGCATAAGTTGCCATAAATGATAATGTCGTTGAATACTGTCCGCGCTATACAAAACTGTTGCATATGTTAAACTGTTCACGCATTGGCATGGTCATGGACAGCTTGTGCACAAGTTGATATTTTCCTCGAATCGATATCCGGGGCATCGGAATCGACTCGACCTAGGGGGAATGAATAATCGTGCTTCGGCACTGATGCATTGCGGGACCGTCAGTCAGACTTGCAACCTAGACTGAGCGGGCCGAAATGCCGTTGAGAATAGTCCCACGTGATGTGTAACATCAATGACCGCATATAAGATAGCAGCATGCTCACCTATTGTCTTATGCAGGTGTGAATATTATCTCTGTTTTTATGCAGGGACGAGCACGGCCGTGGTAAGAAATATGATAAATTGCTATGGTTCACTGTATGCTTTATTACGCAAAGATGGCTATCGAATATGAACTGAATTCATTTAGTTCTAATAGAAAGACAACTCTAAAGCATGCCTACCCTAACAATCAGAGTCGGTTTAGACGAGTGGGTTCGTCTCGTCCACTTAGCAAGTGTGCTAATCCCATTCCCCCAATTTCCCCAGGTGCGACGGGCGCGCTCAACTAAACTGGAGCTGAAGTACGGAGAGGCGTTTTGAAGCTCTTCCTATGCTGAAGTATTTTGAAGCCAATTCAAGTCGACGGCTTTGTATAAAGGGGCGAATGTATGGGACGGCAAGCGTTAGTTCAGGCAACTTGTCGAATGTATTTCCTTATGTTTTCAATTAATGTAGCCGCAATGGCATCCAATGTAAATTACAACTTGCACTTCGTTGCAAGCTATGAATGAAAAGCATTTCTATCTTCCTATACTGCGTCTTATATTCTGATGTGATTTGTGAAGTTTCGACTTGGCGTATTTATATCAAAATCAAAAGATAACCAATTGAGAACTTGTCATCTTGCCTTGCACGAGCGCAACTCCAGGCTCGTGCGGCATCACGCCTTAGCGAGGACGATCGAATCGGCAAAGTAATACCGGGGACGAACGGTTTGTCGACTCGGGGCGTGACAAATTGGTATCAGAGCACAGTTATGTTTCCTCGGATTTTCGAAAGATGTTTCATTATTGGAATGTCCGTTGCGATGGCTCGATTGAATGCTTGTCGGCATGTTGCGTGAAATAAAAGTTCCATACAGGTAAGCCCGTAGATATTTTTGAAAAATACTAACGGGTTTACTCTGTTTTGTAGGAATGACTAAGAAAAGGAACAATCCTGCCCCAACCCAAACTGTAGATAGTACGTCGAGCACAAAAAGCACCGAGCCTAGCGAGACGACTATGCAAAAGATGCTACAGTTGATGGAGCTGCAGCAGCAGCAGCTTCAGACACAATTCAAAGCCCAATTCGAAGCGCAACAAAAACAGATGAATGCCCTGACTCAAATAGTGAGCAAAATGGCGGGGAGTACGAAGACGACGGACGAAGAGACCGGGGAAAAGCAAGGCGACCAAGAAGAAAACGAGGAAGAAGAGACTCAACCGTAAATGATAGATTCTTCTTCCTTGTTCAAGGCAAAGGAGTTCCGCAAGATGAATCCACCGAAGTTCAACGACCGAGCGGAGCCTGATGTGATCGTGGGATGGCTCGCGGAGATGGAGGACCTATTTAATCTGCTTAGCATCGAAGGGTCCCAGCGGGTAACTTGTGCGGCGTTACAGCTGCAACTGAGGGCGTATGACTGGTGGGCCGCTAAAAAGCAGGAAATCTATGAAGCAGATACAGACGCCACGATTTCCTGGAAAATGTTCAAGGAAGCCTTCCTCGAACAGTACGTTCCTCGTGCCGTCCGTCAACAAAAAGAAGACGAGTTCATGATGCTGCGACAGGGAAATATGTCTGTCGACGATTATGATTCGAGCTTCTCAAAGCTGGCGAAGTTTGCCGGCGCCTTCCTGCCCAACAAGGACGCATGGTGTGAACGCTTCCAACAAGGCCTGAATGACGAACTGCGAAGGGACGTCATGAATCAGAGGTGCCGAACATACCGCGAATCCTATAATGTCGCTCTTAATAGTGAGCGCGTCTTTGGCCGTATGTCGAGTAGAGGCATCCGTAACAACTTCAACAAGCGTCCTAACGACACCGGCGCCGGGGGATCGGGAATAACAAAGCGTCCGAACAGATTCGATGATCGAGGCCATGGCAGTCAACACTGCACCAGGTGCGGTAGGCGTGGGCACCGAACCGTCGACTGCGTCACGAGATCTTGCTACAAGTGTGGCGAGGTAGGCCATATAGTTACATATTGCCCGCACAAAGGTCCGAATCAACATAACCCACCGAGGAACGTCCCGAATCCGCATAAAGCACCGATACTGCAAGGCGCAAATGCGGTGCCCGTCAACCAGCAGAACCAACGACACGGAGCTCAAGGCCGAGTTTATGCCTTAACTCGGGACGAGGCGTTCGTGTCCGAAACTGTTGTAACAGGTATATTACTCTACAAAAGTATACCTGCTCGAGTCTTATTCGATTCGGGTGCGACGCATAGCTTTATATCTGCTGATTTTGCGAAAGAAAATAAAATAACCATGCAATCACTAGATATAAATATTAGCGTTAGTACTCCGTCGGGAGTCGATTTGCCTGCGAACTTTATTTGTAGGGATGGCCACATTTGCATCGGAGGAAGATATCTATCCCTGGATGCCGTCGTATTAGACATCAAAGATTACGACATCATCCTGGGCATGGATTGGTTGGGCGCATGTCGTGCAACGATTGAGTGCGCGGAGAAGAGAGTGGTGTTTCGTCTTCCTGGCGAGACAGAGTTCTCATATTCGTGCGGTGTGGCCTCGAAGACGGCGATGATGGTATCGGCAATCTCGGCAAGGCGTATGCTGCGTTCCGGCTGCACGGGATACTTGGTATCTGTTCGAGACACGCGGACGGATAATACAAACACAATGCAGACTGATGTTGTGGCAGAATTTCTCGACGTTTTTCCTGACGAGATGCCTGGGATGCCACCGGATCGAGAAATTGAATTCAGCATCGACACCTTTCCGGATACACGGCCGATATCCAAGGCGCCTTACCGAATGGCTCCAGCAGAACTGAAGGAGCTGAAGGTGCAATTACAAGAGTTGCTAGACCGCGGATTTATTCACCCTAGCGTCTCTCCGTGAGGAGCTCCCGTACTGTTCGTGAAGAAGAAAGATGGGTCGTTGCGGCTATGCATCGACTATCGTGAACTCAACAAGGCGACCGTGCGGAACAAGTATCCTTTGCCGCGAATCGACGACTTGTTTGACCAACTGCAAGGCGCGTCTGTGTTTTCAAAAATTGATCTTCGCTCAGGCTATCATCAACTGAAGATCAAGTCCGACGACGTATCGAAGTCTGCCTTCCGCACTCGATATGGTCACTACGAATTCCTCGTCATGCCGTTCGGTTTGACGAATGCCCCTGCCGCTTTCATGGATCTGATGAACCGAGTCTTTCGACCTCAAATAGATAAATTTGTAGTCGTATTCATCGACGATATCCTTGTCTACTCAAAGAATCGGGAAGAGCATTCGAAATATTTGAAGACGGTACTGCAGATTCTGCGTGAAAACAAACTATACGCCAAGCAGAGTAAGTGCGAGTTCTGGATGAGTAGCGTGACCTTTCTCGGGCACGTAATCTCTGCCGAAGGTGTCGCGGTGGACCCAAAGAAGATTGATGCGGTGGTGGATTGGAAACGACCTGCCTCGGCTAGCGACATTCGAAGTTTCCTTGGCTTAGCGGGCTACTACCGTAGGTTCGTGCGAAGCTTTTCAAAACTAGCGTCGCCTCTGACTCGCCTCACCCAGAAGGGAGTAGTATTTGAATGGAGCGACGACTGTGAATCCAGCTTTCAAGAGTTGAAGCAACGGCTCGTCTCAGCTCCAATCCTTGCGCTTCCAGACGGTCCCGAAGGCTTTCAGATATTCAGCGACGCGTCGGGAACTGGCCTCGGGTGCGTACTTATGCAGAGAGACAAAGTCATCTCCTACGCTTCAAGGCAGTTGAAGCAGCACGAGAAAAATTACCCGACGCACGACTTAGAATTGGCGGCGATCGTCTTTGCATTGAAGTTATGGCGGCACTATCTCTATGGTATAGCATGCAGAATCTACACAGATCATAAAAGCCTGAAGTACTTGTTCACGCAACGAGAACTCAACCTACGACAGCGACGATGGCTCGAACTCATAAAAGATTACGAGCTAACGATCGAGTACACGTCGGGCAAGGGAAACGTGGTGGCCGACGCACTCAGCAGAATGTTTATGGGAACACTGGCCATAAACAAGGAAATACGGCGAGACCTTGAAGCAATGGGTAACGAACTCGGAATTGAGTATCGACACCTGCACCTAGCTAAACTGAAGTTAGGATCGAGCCTGCTTAGCAAGATAAAGACCGCACAGGAGGACGACTCATTCCTGAAGAAGATGCGCGAGCTGATTTCAACGGGAAGGGCGACTGACTTTGCGGAAGACGGAGACGGGACGATGCGATTGAAGGGAAGGCTCTGCATCCCTGAAACTGCCGAACTCAGAAAAGAAATTCTGACGGAGGCGCATTATGCGAAGTATTCGTTACATCCTGGGAGCACCAAGATGTACAAAGACTTGCGCACAAACTTTTGGTGGTACGGCATGAAGAAGGACGTGGCTACGTTCGTATCGCAATGCATGGCGTGTCAACAAGTGAAGGCGGAACACCAAAGGCCAGGCGGCGAGCTGCAGAACATCTCCATTCCCGAGTGGAAGTGGGACAATATCTCGATGGATTTCATTGTGGGATTTTCGAAGACGCCGCGGGGGAATGACGCGATTTGGGTCATTGTTGATAGATTGACCAAGTCGGCTCACTTCATCGCAATTAAAGTAGGATGGAGCGTCGATCGGTTAGCACAAATATACGTCGATGAGATTGTTCGACTGCACGGGGTGCCGACCTCAATAATTTCGGACAGAGACGGGCGATTCCTATCGCGTTTCTGGACGAGCCTCCAAGCGGCGATGGAAACCAAACTGAACTTTAGTTCGGCGTACCATCCCCAAACAGACGGACAGACGGAGAGGGTGAATCAAATCCTAGAAGACATGCTGCGTCTGTGTGCGATCGACCTAAAGACTAGTTGGGATACGCATTTGCCGCTTGCGGAGTTTGCGTATAACAACAGTTATCAGTCGAGTATTCAGATGGCTCCCTATGAAGCGCTCTACGGGAGGAAGTGCCGTTCGCCGATATGCTGGGATGAAGTCGGAGAGCGACAAGTGCTGGGACCGGAACTAGTGGAGCAGGCCGTCGAAAAGGTCCGCTTGATTCGAGATAGACTTCGCATCGCGCAAAGTCGACAAAAGAGCTACGCAGATCTTCGTCGACGACCGCTAGAGTTTTTGGCCGGGGACCATGTGTTTCTGAAAGTAACGCCCATGCGCAGAGTGATGCGGTTCGGCGTTAAAGGCAAATTGAGCCCGAGATTTGTAGGCCCCTTCGAGATCATCGAGCGAGTTACGACGGTTGCTTATCGGATCGCGCTACCTCCTGCCTTAGCCGATGTGCACGATGTTTTCCACGTTTCACAACTTCGAAAATACGAGCACGATCCAAGTCATGTGGTTAGCTTCGATCAGTTGGAGCTACGTACTGACTTGTCTTACTCGGAGGAGCCTATTCAAATTTTGGACCGCAAGGAAAAGGTACTGCGAAATCGGTCGATGTCCTTGGTCCGCGTGCTTTGGCGAAACCATTCAGTCGAGGAGTCGACATGGGAGATGGAGGCGGAGATGAAGGAGAAGTACCCCGCATTGTTCATCTAAATTAAGGTTAGACCCTTGTTCTTAAGTTTCGGGACGAAACTTTTTCTTAGTGGTATATTATGTAGCGCCCCGCTTTCGATAGGCGACGGAACTTCATAATATGCTAGCGCCGAGTCAGATCGGCCGGGAACTTAGATGGCCATCTGACTCGATCGCTAAGCTTGGTAAACGTTAACGCCTTGCGGCATCGATTCAATTCGATTTGGACGGAAGATACGAGAATCGATCCAACTAATGGAACGACTTCTGTTGGAACAAGTCCTAGATGCAGCGGGCTGCGTCTCGACGCGCGAGCTCTCTATAAGAGTCCCTTCGACGGGACCGGACCGCTGTATGGTTTTCTTGGAGCTTTGCCGCTTGGCTTGATTGAAGTGCTTTCGCGTCGTTTTCATGGATGCAATTACAAATTTCGATGCAAGGGGAAAAGAAGGAAATCTAACAAAGTGTTGATGCATTGCAGGAGCTCGCGTAACTAAGGATTGACGTTGCGTAGCGCTTCGACGACCTGCACAAAGCAAAGTGATCGGTGGGTGATTCGGCCTTCTTTTCTATTCTGTCCCGCAAACTTAATCCTTGCTTCGAATCCATTCAAATCGAACGATGCCAAGTTAATTGCATGCCAATCCACTAAGTCAAGAACTCGGGAAAAACGTATCGATTTACAAATACAAGTTTTTTACATAAACCAAAAAGTTTAAGGTTTACAGAAAAAGATAGACTATTTCAAGTGCTGCAAAATATTATGAAACGTGAACATGGGTTTTGATGCCTCGGACAAATTTGGTGCCTACGGGACGCTAAATCGAGTGTATGGCTTCGGGGAAAATGAATCGATGCATAAGTTGCCATAAATGATAATGTCGTTGAATACTGTCCGCGCTATACAAAACTGTTGCATATGTTAAACTGTTCACGCATTGGCATGGTCATGGACAGCTTGTGCACAAGTTGATATTTTCCTCGAATCGATATCCGGGGCATCGGAATCGACTCGACCTAGAGGGAATGAATAATCGTGCTTCGGCACTGATGCATTGCGGGACCGTCAGTCAGGCTTGCAACCTAGACTGAGCGGGCCGAAATGCCGTTGAGAATAGTCCCACGTGATGTGTAACATCAATGACCGCATATAAGATAGCAGCATGCTCACCTATTGTCTTATGCAGGTGTGAATATTATCTCTGTTTTTATGCAGGGACGAGCACGGTCGTGGTAAGAAATATGATAAATTGCTATGGTTCACTGTATGCTTTATTACGCAAAGATGGCTATCGAATATGAACTGAATTCATTTAGTTCTAATAGAAAGACAACTCTAAAGCATGCCTACCCTAACAATCAGAGTCGGTTTAGACGAGTGGGTTCGTCTCGTCCACTTAGCAAGTGTGCTAATCACATTCCTCCAATTTCCCCAGGTGCAACGGGCGCGCTCAACTAAACTGGAGCTGAAGTACGGAGAGGCGTTTTGAAGCTCTTCCTATGCTGAAGTATTTTGAAGCCAATTCAAGTCGACGGCTTTGTATAAAGGGGCGAATGTATGGGACGGCAAGCGTTAGTTCAGGCAACTTGTCGAATGTATTTCCTTATGTTTTCAATCAATGTAGCCGCAACGGCATCCAATGTAAATTACGACTTGCACTTCGTTGCAAGCTATGAATGAAAAGCATTTCTATCTTCCTATACTGCGTCTTATATTCTGATGTGATTTGTGAAGTTTCGACTTGGCGTATTTATATCAAAATCAAAAGATAACCAATTGAGAACTTGTCATCTTACCTTGCACGAGCGCAACTCCAGGCTCGTGCGGCATCACGCCTTAGCGAGGACGATCGAATCGGCAAAGTAACACCGGGGACGAACGGTTTGTCGACTCGGGACGTGACACAAATCACCTGACGAAGAGGAAGCCAATGATGCTGACGATGAAGCAGAAATGGCAGCATAGCCCGACATGGAGCCAGAGACGATTCCCGAGGCTCCTCTAAAAATTCGACTCAAAGGGAAGCCTGTCACGACCCGCACCCGCTAAAAGGGCACGTGACGCGACAACGCCCAGCCCTCACCGAAAAATCGGCGTGGAACGCTGTGGATTTTCTACTTCTAAACAATTTATATATATAACAAAAACCTGTCAAGTCCATGGTCAACTCCGAACGGAGGACAAGCAATGAATATATATACGAGTGCTCAATCACGACTCTAAGATAACAAAGTAAAGACTGAAATGTAAAGACAACAAGACGATAAAATAATATATAACCTGTCAAGTCCAACACAAAGAATATATACAGTCCAAGTCTCTAGTACAGTCCATAGTAATAACAGACTCAAAAGTAGCTGGAGACAAAGTCCAGTATAAAAGACCTACTCTAACTAAGTAATAGGTAGGGTCTCGTCAGGCGGAGCTAAGCCCTGCTGGACCAAAGTCTCCAGATCTAGGCCCACTACGTCATCCGGACCGTAGTAGGTAGAATAGTCTCCCTCATCTGCATCTGTAATATTTTCAACATATCCTGTCAGGATGGAACGAGCACAATCCACTAACAACATTTCACAAGATATGACAAAAGCTATAATCTGTAAATAGAGAGTATATACAAGAAAATCATGGAATGTACATGTGAGAATCATGGCAAGGTAAGCTGTAAAACTAAAGCTAGAACAAGGCAAGTAAACTGATCATGGCATGTACAAGAGTCAAGAACCATATATCTAGGTGTGTGAATACTAGCTACAACATGTGGCCGGATTGGGTCTGCACAAGGTTATGATCAGCCAATCCCACGTGGAGTATAGGATTGGTAGCATTCAAGGTCTACAAGAATAAACAAGGTGGATAATGACCACACATCTACACTAGTACTCCCCGTCCCCGACTGGTAGAGTGGATCCAAGCAAGACACGTTATGACACGGGATTCTACGAGAAGGGAGCAAGTCTTCTCGAGAATCGGTGTCCATATACTGCACAAGAACTACAAGGGGGCTTGCACAAGACATACCAAGACAATAAGGAATAACACCTCATGTCGGGATCCATGAATACCAACCCGTGTGACCAATGTGTCGAGAACAAGCATATCTACACTAAATACATGGATTATATCAGTCAGCATAAAATGGAAAAGTGTCAGAGAATGTACTCGCCTGAAATATGATATGGTACGTCAACCGGAGCAAATGCAGCGTCTCGAGGACCTATAGAGAACAAGACGTATCAATACTCAATCTAGGAAATAAAGTCAAATCAATTTAAATCCTATTAGGTCATTCTAGGTCAAGTCACGTCAAACTAAACTATACGAGGTCAACCTAAGTCATTTTAGGTCTATCTGGGTCATACTGGGTCAATGCAAGTCAAACGGAATCAATCTAGGTCAATTTGAGTCAACGGTTGACTTTTTGGTCAACCGGTCAACTCTGGTCAACCGGTCAACTGTGGTCAACCCTAGGTCAACTCTAGGTCACTGGTGACTAACAGTTGACTTTCGGTCAACTGCACAAGTCTAATGGAATTTGGGACCAAATTGGGTAAAGTGTTGACCCATAGTTGACTTTTAGTCCAAAAAGTCAACTGTGGTCAACCGGGTCCAAGACTAGGTTTAGACAGCTAATTCTACTCATTACCAACCTATACAACCCATATCCAAGTCCATCTTGGACTTGGAAACTCAAATCTCGGCCGTAGGCCAATTCCCTATTTTACCCTTTTTAAGGGTAAAATTCTACCCTCGGCGCTAGTCTAGATAGCCTACCTACGCTACTTATTTTGACCCGATCTCCCTAGGGTAGTAGGGTACTATCCTATAGGTTCGTTATCTACCAAAATACCTAAGTAAAGTGGACGTTTGGTCCACCTTACGGCCCATTGCAGAAATCTCGAATATCTCGAGATACGCACTGATACGGCGCGATACCGGCGCCCTATGACCCCGATTTCCTCCCGGGAGCTTACCCGCAAAATCTAAATCATATATTTGAACTCCATGCCAAGTTTCATCGCAATCCAATGCTCCGGGCTCAAATTCGCCCTCTAACTCGACTTCCTCCTTTTCCTATTCTACTTCCCTTCTTCCTAATCTTCCTATTTCTCTAATCCTTCTCCTTCTAACTTCTTCTTCTTATTCTTCTAACTCTAATTTCTAACTCTTCTTATTCTTTTCCCTCTTCCTCTTCAATCTCTAAATTTTCTATTTCTCATTTTCCTCCTCTCTTCCTATTCTCCTTCTCCTATTTCTTCTAATCTCCTTACTTCTTCTAACTTCTTTTCTTCTACTTCTTCTCATTCTCTCTATATAAATCCATCTATATATCTATATATACTACTCTATATATATACATATATATCTATATATAGGGGGGGGGTCTTAAGGGGTTAAATAGGGGGTTTTATAGGTGCTAAGGGGGGGGAAACTCTTGCTACTGCTGCTGCACCTTAAGCTACTGCTGCTGCTGCTCTTAGAGCTGCTGCTGCTGCTGCTTTGCTGCTGCATGCTGCTGCTGCAGGATGCTGCTGCTGCAGGATGCTGCTGCTGCAGCTGCCACTGCTGCTCCTGCTAATCCTCTTCTTCTTCCCTCTTAATCCTCTACTTCCTCTTCCTTTCTCTCTATATATATATACCTATACATATATCTATCTATCTATCTACCTATCTATCTATCTATTTATTTATATAAAACCATATATCTCTACACCTATACACACACACATATATACATATATACACACACACACACATATACATATATACACACACACACACATATACATATACATACATATACATATATAATTTCCCACACACTCTCTCACACACAACCACACACAACCACACCACCACTCTCATCCTCTCCTCTACCACTCTCTACACACACACACAAATACATACCTACACATACATTCCTACATATATATATCTATACATACACATATATATATATATATATATATATCTATATATATATACATAATACATATATATACACCATTTACCTATAATCCCCCTTAATTAACCATTTAACTAGAAATCTAGAGAAAAGCTTATAAAATAGGGCAAAGTGTAGAGAATGAGATTCTCTACACTTATTGTGAAGGTCATTAATGGAGAGGAGAATTAAAGAGGGGTTTAATGGCATACCTAACTCTTGGGAGGAAGAAGAAGCTTGAGAAAGAAAATAATTTGGAAGGAAGAAGACTTTGAAATGAAGTAACAAGGAAAGGGGGGGGGGGTTTTCTCCATGGCCGGCCACCCCTATGTGGGCTATTGGGTTGGGATCCAATAGCCCACAACCCATTAAGCTAAGTTAGGTTCGAATTGAAATTGGGTTGGTTCGGTTCGATTCGGTTTGATTCTAAACCACTAATTAAGCCTCTAAATGACTAATTAAGTCATGGAAAAATAGGTTACTAATTTCTAGCCTATTTATGATGGTACATGGGCTAAGTCCAGCTAGTATGGGGGTCCCACTACGGTCCAGGCTACCCGGGTCTCCAAATTGGGTCCGAATTGGATAAAATTCAAACCGACTCAAATAAATTCCTAAAAATCATATAAAATCAAATAAAATTTCTAAAATATTTTAAAACTTGAAAATGACAAAAATACCCCTAATTTGAAAAACTGGGGGTGACAAATCTACCCTCCTTAAAAAATTTCGTCCTCGAAATTCAAACGGTCGTACTCTTCTCTAGGTCAAGCACCCAACAATCAAGGTCTACTAAATTTTATCCTAAGTTATATAACATGTAACCCAGGAAATCAGAACACATGCATGGTTTTAAATCTCTACAGTATCGTGTTATTGCAGTCTTCCTTGGGGTTTCCTATTTAATCTAGCATGATCATCACATATGCAACTAAAGGTACTAAGAAGGCAATCAACAATCAATGGGCGAAAAGAACAGGTAAAAAGAAAGGGCAAGATCCTACCTCCTAGTCCAATGCGTGCGGGATCCTCAACTGCCATCGCAAAAACCCTGTCCTGGCGGGGTATATCCCGCTGCTGGTGGAGGGCGTGATGCGGTGCCATAGGTGGCCTACCCTGTGCTCCTTGAGCTGCACGGCGATGGTTCGTAGGACAATCTCTCAACTGATGTCCAGCCTCCCCGCAATAGAGGCACAAGCCCAGCCTCTTCCGGCAGACCTCCCAGATGTGACCGGACTTCTTGCAGTAGCCGCAAGGAGCCCCATGCTGTGCCTGCCTCTGCTGAGTGTGCTGCACCTGCTGCTGGACCGGTGCTCTGGCCTGCACCTGCTGCTGGTGATGCTGGAAAGACTGATGCTGAAGCTGAGGGCGCTTAGCAGGCCCTGCACTGCTACTGGCCCCAGAAAACACATCTCGATCCCTCTTCGGCTTCAAGCCCAAGTCCCTCTCTACCTTCCGAGCCTCTGCGTAAACCTCCGCATATGTCGCGTAGAAAGAAGGGATCTGGAACTTGATATCCCAAGCCAATCCCTCCCTGAAGCGCTCCGCTCTGATCACCGGGTCACTCACCATGTACTCGGCATATCGGCTCAGCCGGCCGAACTCCGCCGCGTACTCCTCTACGGTCATGCTGCCCTGCTGCAGGTTCTGGAACTGCCGCACCAGGCCAATCTTGTCCGTAGGGGAAAAGAACTTCTCTCTGAACAAGGTCCTGAACTCCGCCCAAGTATGGCCCTCTCCTGCAAGAGCCGGCTCATTCCGGAACCATGTCCGGGCAATATCTAACAACTGCAACCCAACCGCCTCGACCCTCAGGTCGGCTGCAAGACGGCAAGCCCCCATCTGGCGCTCGGTATCCTCGAGCCAATCATCTGCATAGATAATGCCCTCAGTCCCCTTGAAATCCCTCGGACCAAGCTTCTTGAAAGCATGGATATCTCCGATCTTCGGCTGCTGCTGCTGAACCTCCCTCTGGGGAGCCTGACGCTCCACTGCCGCCATAGCCAATCTGTGCGCATCCTCCATGCCCTGGCGTATAACCTCTGTCTGCCTCAACTGAGCCTCGTGCTGAGCCTCGTGCTGAGCCCGCTGGGACTCAAGCACCTGGTGGAAGAACGCTAGCATCTGCCCCATATCTGCGGGCAGAGGAGGCAATGGAGGAATAGCTCCCATCATCACCGGAGGAGTCCCCTGCTGAGGAGGAAGAATACTCGCAGCAGCTCCCACTGTAGCCCCTGGCACTACGGGAAGAGTACCCGCAACGGCCCCAGGGATGGTCATAGAGGTAGCTGGAGGAGTACCCCCAAGAGCCCCAACAGAAGTCCCATCAGCCGGGGAAGTAACCGGAGCCTGTCCGCCAGAAGTGGCAGACCTCTCCGTCTCCCCGAGCCCCTCGCCAGGAGAATGAGTCATCAATATCCTGGAGACAAATTAAGAAGAAGATATCAATATGGCACATGAAGGCAATATCAAAGGAGGACAGCTAGAAAGCAGTAAATCAATATCAAAGACGGTAAGCAAGATAAGCAAGGAAAGATCCTACTGTGATTGAGTACTCTTAGCCTATAGCCTATCCTAGATACGTACCGCAGGCTCGTAATAGCACTCTAAGTCGAGCGCCACTACGACATCGCACTAATTGCGACTTCAGGACCTGCGTGGGCCACCACTAAAACGTGTCACGACCCGCACCCGCTAAAAGGGCACGTGACGCGACAACGCCCAGCCCTCACCGAAAAATCGGCGTGGAACGCTGTGGATTTTCTACTTCTAAACAATTTATATATATAACAAAAACCTGTCAAGTCCATGGTCAACTCCGAACGGAGGACAAGCAATGAATATATATACGAGTGCTCAATCACGACTCTAAGATAACAAAGTAAAGACTGAAATGTAAAGACAACAAGACGATAAAATAATATATAACCTGTCAAGTCCAACACAAAGAATATATACAGTCCAAGTCTCTAGTACAGTCCATAGTAATAACAGACTCAAAAGTAGCTGGAGACAAAGTCCAGTATAAAAGACCTACTCTAACTAAGTAATAGGTAGGGTCTCGTCAGGCGGAGCTAAGCCCTGCTGGACCAAAGTCTCCAGATCTAGGCCCACTACGTCATCCGGACCGTAGTAGGTAGAATAGTCTCCCTCATCTGCATCTGTAATATTTTCAACATATCCTGTCAGGATGGAACGAGCACAATCCACTAACAACATTTCACAAGATATGACAAAAGCTATAATCTGTAAATAGAGAGTATATACAAGAAAATCATGGAATGTACATGTGAGAATCATGGCAAGGTAAGCTGTAAAACTAAAGCTAGAACAAGGCAAGTAAACTGATCATGGCATGTACAAGAGTCAAGAACCATATATCTAGGTGTGTGAATACTAGCTACAACATGTGGCCGGATTGGGTCTGCACAAGGTTATGATCAGCCAATCCCACGTGGAGTATAGGATTGGTAGCATTCAAGGTCTACAAGAATAAACAAGGTGGATAATGACCACACATCTACACTAGTACTCCCCGTCCCCGACTGGTAGAGTGGATCCAAGCAAGACACGTTATGACACGGGATTCTACGAGAAGGGAGCAAGTCTTCTCGAGAATCGGTGTCCATGTACTGCACAAGAACTACAAGGGAGCTTGCACAAGACATACCAAGACAACAAGGAATAACACCTCATGTCGGGATCCATGAATACCAACCCGTGTGACCAATGTGTCGAGAACAAGCATATCTACACTAAATACATGGATTATATCAGTCAGCATAAAATGGAAAAGTGTCAGAGAATGTACTCGCCTGAAATATGATATGGTACGTCAACCGGAGCAAATGCAGCGTCTCGAGGACCTATAGAGAACAAGACGTATCAATACTCAATCTAGGAAATAAAGTCAAATCAATTTAAATCCTATTAGGTCATTCTAGGTCAAGTCACGTCAAACTAAACTATACGAGGTCAACCTAAGTCATTTTAGGTCTATCTGGGTCATACTGGGTCAATGCAAGTCAAACGGAATCAATCTAGGTCAATTTGAGTCAACGGTTGACTTTTTGGTCAACCGGTCAACTCTGGTCAACCGGTCAACTGTGGTCAACCCTAGGTCAACTCTAGGTCACTGGTGACTAACAGTTGACTTTCGGTCAACTGCACAAGTCTAATGGAATTTGGGACCAAATTGGGTAAAGTGTTGACCCATAGTTGACTTTTAGTCCAAAAAGTCAACTGTGGTCAACCGGGTCCAAGACTAGGTTTAGACAGCTAATTCTACTCATTACCAACCTATACAACCCATATCCAAGTCCATCTTGGACTTGGAAACTCAAATCTCGGCCGTAGGCCAATTCCCTATTTTACCCTTTTTAAGGGTAAAATTCTACCCTCGGCGCTAGTCTAGATAGCCTACCTACGCTACTTATTTTGACCCGATCTCCCTAGGGTAGTAGGGTACTATCCTATAGGTTCGTTATCTACCAAAATACCTAAGTAAAGTGGACGTTTGGTCCACCTTACGGCCCATTGCAGAAATCTCGAATATCTCGAGATACGCACTGATACGGCGCGATACCGGCGCCCTATGACCCCGATTTCCTCCCGGGAGCTTACCCGCAAAATCTAAATCATATATTTGAACTCCATGCCAAGTTTCATCGCAATCCAATGCTCCGGGCTCAAATTCGCCCTCTAACTCGACTTCCTCCTTTTCCTATTCTACTTCCCTTCTTCCTAATCTTCCTATTTCTCTAATCCTTCTCCTTCTAACTTCTTCTTCTTATTCTTCTAACTCTAATTTCTAACTCTTCTTATTCTTTTCCCTCTTCCTCTTCAATCTCTAAATTTTCTATTTCTCATTTTCCTCCTCTCTTCCTATTCTCCTTCTCCTATTTCTTCTAATCTCCTTACTTCTTCTAACTTCTTTTCTTCTACTTCTTCTCATTCTCTCTATATAAATCCATCTATATATCTATATATATACTACTCTATATATATACATATATATCTATATAGGGGGGGGTCTTAAGGGGTTAAATAGGGGGTTTTATAGGTGCTAAGGGGGGGGAAACTCTTGCTACTGCTGCTGCACCTTAAGCTACTGCTGCTGCTGCTCTTAGAGCTGCTGCTGCTGCTGCTTTGCTGCTGCATGCTGCTGCTGCAGGATGCTGCTGCTGCAGGATGCTGCTGCTGCAGCTGCCACTGCTGCTCCTGCTAATCCTCTTCTTCTTCCCTCTTAATCCTCTACTTCCTCTTCCTTTCTCTCTATATATATATACCTATACATATATCTATCTATCTATCTACCTATCTATCTATCTATTTATTTATATAAAACCATATATCTCTACACCTATACACACACACATATATACATATATACACACACACACACATATACATATATACACACACACACACATATACATATACATACATATACATATATAATTTCCCACACACTCACTCACACACAACCACACACAACCACACCACCACTCTCATCCTCTCCTCTACCACTCTCTACACACACACACAAATACATACCTACACATACATTCCTACATATATATATCTATACATACACATATATATATATATATATATATATATATATATATATATATATCTATATATATATACATAATACATATATACACCATTTACCTATAATCCCCCTTAATTAACCATTTAACTAGAAATCTAGAGAAAAGCTTATAAAATAGGGCAAAGTGTAGAGAATGAGATTCTCTACACTTATTGTGAAGGTCATTAATGGAGAGGAGAATTAAAGAGGGGTTTAATGGCATACCTAGCTCTTGGGAGGAAGAAGAAGCTTGAGAAAGAAAATAATTTGGAAGGAAGAAGACTTTGAAATGAAGTAACAAGGAAAGGGGGGGGGGTTTTCTCCATGGCCGGCCACCCCTATGTGGGCTATTGGGTTGGGATCCAATAGCCCACAACCCATTAAGCTAAGTTAGGTTCGAATTGAAATTGGGTTGGTTCGGTTCGATTCGGTTTGATTCTAAACCACTAATTAAGCCTCTAAATGACTAATTAAGTCATGGAAAAATAGGTTACTAATTTCTAGCCTATTTATGATGGTACATGGGCTAAGTCCAGCTAGTATGGGGGTCCCACTACGGTCCAGGCTACCCGGGTCTCCAAATTGGGTCCGAATTGGATAAAATTCAAACCGACTCAAATAAATTCCTAAAAATCATATAAAATCAAATAAAATTTCTAAAATATTTTAAAACTTGAAAATGACAAAAATACCCCTAATTTGAAAAACTGGGGGTGACAAAGCCGTCTCAGACGTTGCCTCCCATGAGCATTAAGCTACCTGGAAAAGCACCAACTGCTCCAGGTAGAATACCTACTGAAGCTCCCTTGAAGATACGGCTCAAGGGAAAGCCGCCTCAAACATCGGCTCCCCTTGTGGCAAAACTACAGGGGAAGGCACCAATTGCTGAAGGCGCAGTTGAGGCACCCCTGAAGGTGCGTCTGAAGGGCAAGCCGCCGCAACCATCTGTCTCATCCAAGATGCCGGAGAAGGCCCACATAGCCCTCTCGGACCCCAGGATCAAAGCTGTGTTGGACTCTTCCGATCCAATCCCAGTACTTACAGATGAAGAGCTAGGGGAATATATCTCTGCTGATGTAGATACACCCTCTCTGGACAATGTAATCCCGCGGGATAAAATCTCGTGTTTCATCAATAATAGAGTGTCTTTAATTATTCTAGTCTTCCATATTGGAATGCCATGTATACATTAGATAACGCTCTACGGTCGTTGTAAACACAAATAACGACCGTCTATCATGTAAATCGAGTAGTCCCGTCCCAAGGGGCCTGTTTTGTAGTCCCGTCGCGGAGTCGGGACGAAGAATCTATCATCTTCGACAAAGTTGAGCGTCATCAAGACCTCCCGCCACTCGAGCCAGAACCAGATACCGACAGAATACAAGTCTATCGGTACATGGAGAAGGCAAAGTACCTCATCCAAAAGATGGGTTACGACCTAAAAAGCAACAAGGGCCTGAACTACGGCAAGGGTCGACGTCTTCCTCTTCGGCTTCCAACACCTAAAGGAAAGCCGCATGACTACTATCATCGAACTCGACGGGGGATAGGCTATGTCACGCCACCGTCAACTCCAGAGAGTTCGGAGGCAGAAGAAGTAGAACATTCTCACTCGTCCGAAGCATCAACTTGGGATTCCGATGCCAGTATCGGCTCAGTCTTCAAGAGAGTGCTATCAGCCAACATAACATCTGCACAATCTCAAGAAGATGAAGGCGAAAACCAAATGCCAAAATTCTTCGAAGAAGAACCCTGGGCTCAACGCCTAGGAGAACAGTGGGAGTCTCGTTTTGAATTACGCGAACCCCCTACCGAAGAGAGGTCGAGCAGATCGACCTTGGGGATGGACCTTCTTCTAGACCCATCTTCATCAGCAAAAGCCTAAAAGGAGAAGATCGGGAATCTTTAATCCAGCTGGCTAAAGAATATATCGATGTCTTCGCTTGGAGCTACGAAGATATGCCGAGACTTGATCCTCAGATCGCGATGCACAGGCTCAACATCTTACCGGATGCCAAGCCTATCAAACAACAACAGCGACGCTTTCGTCCTGACGTCATGAACGCTATCGATCAGGAGGTGGACAAACTCTTGACCAGCGGCTTCATCCGTGAAGAACAACACCCGGATTGGGTAGCCAACGTTGTCCCTGTCACCAAGAAGAATGGGAAGATACGAGTTTGTATCGACTTCAGGGATCTCAACACTGCTTGCACGAAGGACGAGTTCCCGCTTCCAATCACCGACGTGATGATCGACAATACATGTGGCTTCGAATGCATGTCTTTCATGGACGGGTATTCGGGCTACAACCAGATCAAGATGTTCCCCGATGACGTAAAACACACGTCATTCAGGACTCCGAAGGGGGTTTTCTGCTATACAGTGATGCCCTTCGGCTTGAAGAACACTGGTGCCACATACCAACGAGCTATGAGCACCATTTTTGGTCAGCATCTTCGCAAGACAGTCGAATGCTATGTTGACGACATCGCAGTCAAGAGCCATCTCAAAGGTGATCACCTACAAGACCTGAAGACGGTCTTCGATCTCATGCGAGCGCATCAACTCAAGATGAACCCCGCTAAATCCTTCCTAGGGGTTTCTAGCGGAAAGTTCTTGGGCTTCATTATCACGACGAAAGGCATTCATGTCGATCCCGAGAAGACCAAGGCCATCCTTGACATGGACCCTCCGAAGAACCTCTGAAAACTTCGAGGCCTGCAGGGGCGTCTGGCATACATCCGGAGGTTTATAGCAAACCTTTCCGAAAAATGTCAACCCTTCACCCAGCTCATGAAGAAGGGAGTCTCTTACGTCTGGACAGAGGAATGCCAAAAAGCTTTCGATGACATCAAGGCTTACTTGACGAGCCCGCCAGTCCTGGTAGCACCCGTCGTCGGCAAACCATTTCTCCTCTACGTCCGTGCCATGGATCATTCCCTCGGCGCTCTGCTTGCTCAGAACAACGACACAGGCTATGAGCAAGCTATCTACTACCTCAGTAGAACACTAATCGGGGACGAACACCGGTACAACCCGGTTGAAAATGAGTGCTTGGCGTTGGTATTTGCCATCCAGAAGACTCGCCATTATGTCTCAGGCCAGACGATTCATGTCATCTCCCGAGTCAATCCATTCAGAGTTCTCATGACGAAGCCAGGGTCATTAAATTCCCGACTAGCTACGTGGGCGATCCTGCTAACACCATACAACATGGTGTTCGTTCCACAAAAAGCCGTCAAGGGTCAGGCTCTGGCCAACTTTTTAGCTGCACACCCCATCCCGGAGTCCTCCAGACTCTATGAAGACATCCCGGATGAGGTCCAAGAATCAAACGTCACCGAAGAAAGCTCCGTCTGGCGGGTATTTTTCGATGGTGCGTCAAGAACTGGCCCTAAAGGCCAAATCATCACAGGTGTGGGGGTAGTCTTGGTCTCTCCCGATCAGCTGGTCATCCAGCGCACCTACTCCCTTTCGAAGCCGTGCTCCAACAGTGTTGCCGAGTACAACGCTCTCATCATGGGACTCCAGCTGGCGCAACAGCTGGAGGTGGATCATCTGGAAGCCTACAGTGACTCAAAACTCGTCGTTAACCAGGTCAGAGGACAATACGAAATTTGCCATGAAGATCTGGTTCCTTACCATGAAGTTGCATTGAACATCATTTCAACCTTCACCAAGTTCTTCATCGAACATGTACCTCGTTTGCAAAATCTGGAGGCTGACGCTCTGGCTGGCCTCGCAGCCTCATTAGCAGCACCCCTCGGGAGTTAACACTACGTCACGGTAGTTGGTCGAGACTTGGTCTGTCCTAAAAACAACCTGTGCTCACAAGTGGCCCATGCCATGTCAACAAGTGCTGGTGTTAATGTCCGAGACTGGAGGTTCCCGTTCATCGACTTCGCTGTCTACGGAATTCTCCCAGAAGACCCGAAAGAAGCCGTCTCAGTCAGGAGGAGCTCCTTTCGATTCTACTACGATACAGCTACTTAAATGCTGTACCGACGCTCCTACGATGGACTTCTCCTGCGATGTCTGTCCAACGAAGAAGCAGCCGAAGCCGTTCGAGAAGCTCACGATGGAACCTGTGGAGCCCATCAACCTGACCCTAAGTTATAGGATCGACTGCGATGCATGGGCTACTACTGGCCAACCATGGCCGCTGACGCTGTCGACTATGCTAAAAAGTGCCATGCGTGCCAGCTTCACGCAGACTTCATCCATACACCGTCAGAACCACTACATCCTACAGTCGCCTCTTGACCCTTCGAAGCTTGGGGCATGGATATTGTAGGACCGATCACCCCTCCTTCATCGAGGGGACACCGCTTCATCCTAGCCATCACCGACTACTTCTCCAAATGGGCAGAAGCAGTTCCACTGGCGGAAGTGAAGAGCTCTAGGGTGATCAGCTTCATCAAGCACCATGTCATCTACCGTTTCGGGGTACCCCGGAGGATTATCCACGACAACGGTCCTCAGTTCATCAGCCATGTTTTCAGCAGATTCTGTGACAAGAATCGCATCCAAAACGGGGCCTCAACCGCCTATAATCTGGCAGCAAACGGATTGGCCGAGGTGTTCAACAAGACTATCGTCAGGCTATTCAAAAAGGTCGAGTCATCCAATAAACGCGACTGGGACGAAAAGCTCGGCGAATGCCTTTGGGCCTACCACACAACGGTACGGACCCCGACAGAAAACACACCATTCTCCCTGGTCTACGGGAGCGAAGCGGTACTACCTCTCGAGATCCAAATACCCTCACTACGCGTAGCAATCACAAACCAACTCACAGAAGAGGACAATCAACGTCGTCGTCTGCGAGAACTGGAGGCACTTGACGAAAAGCGTCTCCTAGCTCAACAACGCATTGAACTCTACCATGCCCGTATATCACAGGCTTTCAACAAGAAGGTCAAGCAAAGGACTTTCCAAGTAGGCGACCTGGTTTTGGCAGTCAGGAGGCCGATGGTGTTAACTCACAAGACACCAGGAAAGTTCGAGCCCAAGTGGAAAGGACCTTTCATCATAGAGACGGTATACTCAAACGGTACTTACCGCCTCGCTAAATCCAATAGGGACTTGTTCATGATGCCCATCAACGGCAAGTTCCTAAAGAAGTACTACTTTTGACATCTTTCAGACATGTACTTCCACAAAGGATCAGTGGACCCAATCATCAGGGCTCACATATAATTCCCTTCCACAAAATCATATGCTTCCGGAATCCAGCTGTTCCGTGGCATCCTCCAGTAGAAGGACAACCACGTCCACATTACCTCTGAGTTGTTCCCCTACGCCCTACAAAGCGGAATCTTACACTCCGTAAGACTACGCTACCCATCATGTTTACCACGTCCACATTACCTCTGAGTAAACATCCCGTACAGACAACCCCTGCGTTGCCGTACATTGATCGCAGAACTTCCACGTCCACATTACCTCTGAGTAGTTTCGCGTATTCCCCAGAGTCATTCCTACCACGTCCATAATACTTCTGAGTAGGAAGATTCTGTCATTTGAATCCCATATTTGCCACGTCCACATCATCTCTGAGCAAACATGTCGGTTCTCTCGAACTTATTATCTGTACCTAAAAACCAAGGTGCGCAAAAGATAATAGGTCCACACAAATCATCAAGTTCATGACAGCAAAAATGAACACACCACAAAAACTTTGTATTCTTTATTTTCAAAAAAAAAAAGTAAAGGATTACACCCCCCCAGCAAGAGTTGCAAATACACAAAAAAGAAGAGACTACAATCCCTAAACATCCCCGGGGTTGGCCGAAAGCTCTTCAATCCGACGCCTCAAGTCTGTCGCTCGAGTCTCTACAGTCGCCAGGACCCAGCGTTCAGCTTCTTGACACATCGTTTCTATGGCCTCAGGAGAAGTGTCATCCTCACGCTTCTCATCCAAATGTTGCCGCTGCTGAGCCAGGGTAAGAGCCCGATGGGTGAAAGCTGCTTTCTCCTTCTTAAATGCTACATGTTCAGCCTGGGCACGCTCAGCATCTAATAGGAGTCGGGCCCGCTGGTCCTCAAGGCGGCGAATCTGGGCATCAACCTCCGCGATACTAGCGTCCAACGCAGTTCGCAACTCCATCTTCTCCTGCGTGGACTGAGACAACCGCTCCACTGCAGCTTCAGTCTCAGCCACTTCGCGTTCCCAGACACCCACGGTGGCCTGATAAGAGGACTCAATCTCAGCAATCAGCTTCTCCTTTTCCGCGTCTATCAGGGCGGAAAGATTATTCTGCTGGATACGCTGAAACTCGGAAAGCAGCTGATCCAGCTCAGTCACCGAGGCCTCCAGAATCTCGGCCATATGATCATGGCCCTGGTGGAGACGTATCAGACCGATGTGTGGAAGCGCCATGGATTTTGCCATCGCGAAACTCCCATTGGCGTTCATCACTGTCGATACACCCTTCTGCAGCATCTTGTACACTGCCTCAACGATGAATTTTACGTACTCATCCGCATCCGCCAACACTTATGGTGTCATGGCAGGAGTTGGAGGAGCTGCCCTGGATGGCGGACCTGAAGAAGACCCGCCGATCTCAATCTACGAGGTTTGAACGTCGACCTCAGCAGACTCTCCCGTACCAGGAACTTGAATTTCTCTACCAGCGCCAGATGCCAAGAGAGCAGAAGGAGTTGGGTGGGGCATCGATATCGCCCCCCAAGTCGAAGAAGCAACAGAGGGCTCTTGCATCAGCAAGCCCTTGCCCTTTCCCGTCTCAAAGGGACTATCAGCATCCGGAGCTGCATCCCCCACTACCAAGGCGTGATCTGTAACCAGCGTGGAGCCTTCCTCTGGCATGCTAACTGGATCAGCTCCCGTTTTTGGCGGGGCATGTCTTCTGGGGTCGGGCTCGGCAGACGAGTCTCCCCCTCATCATCGAATCCCTCCACGGGGACCAAATCTGTCGCCACCCTCCCGGTCGGCAGCCTCCTCAGCCTCCATTGCTGAGCCTGGGGTAGGCTCGGCAACGCTACAGCCGACCTTCCCGTATCATGACAAGGAGGGGAATCAACCCTCTCCTCTGTTGCAGTCATGTCTGTTGCCCCCGTAATAGACTCACGCGTCTCTGGAGGAACGTCATCCGAAGACGACGAACTCCACTCCACTTCTTCATCTGGAAGCCCCTTGTCTACTGGGCCCTCAACGTCCAAGGCTCCCACGGCGGCTTGTACCTCTCTGGGAACTGCTTCAACCTCAGCTTCCCTTCCTACGTAATCGGAGATACTGGGGTCTCCACAACAACGACATCATCCTGGCTCTTCTCCTCGGGAGACATTACGATCGGCGGAACGCGCTCTTCCGATGAGCCTACCACCTCCTTTGGTCTGCTGCCACTAGATTTTGGAGTACAGGGTCTCCTCTTTAGCGGCCCCTACAAAAAAAAAGCATAGGTCACCAGAAATGTTGAACCTAAACAGACTATATGGGACATCCTTACCTCCGCAGGTACTGAATCTGATGACACAGTCGGTGACGATGCCTTCTTCTGCCTCTTTGACGCAGAAGAGCCAGCCTCTGTATCTGCACATCTTTTTGGTTGATCAACCGAGGGTTCTGCCTGACCCCCTGTGGATACGGCAGGGGCACCTCGATAACCCACCTCTGGCGGACGGTACGATCGAGCCTTCGCCAATATGTTCCCGGTCACCGCTAACTGGGTACCTACAATAAGACTGGTCTCCTATCATATCCGGGAGGCATGGCAGCCATAACACAGTAAAACTTGGCAGCCGAAAAAAGAATCGGCGGCAGTGGATTCTGGACATGCAGCGTAAACCGAGCTCCGGTACATCCGACATTGTAGTAATGCTAAGCTCGTGCACCATCCAGCAAGCTTCCAGTATACCCCAGGTTGATACTGGAATTATCCAACATCAACTGAGCATAGCCAAATTGTCGTGCAAAACGGCTCGGTAAATACGGTTCCAGGTAACACTGGTTCCTGTTCCGGTACACTAGATGGGACGGCCGGATACTCTGCAACCAGCGGAATCCCCATGGAGGCAGAGTGGTGGCATCTTCACCGGAATCCATCAAGTCTTCATTGGCATCAAAACCCGAAAAGACAGGACCTACTTTGGTGATCTCCTACCCCTGAAGGCGGGATAAAACTTTCCTGCAAACAGGAACGTCAGTATGCAACCAGCTCCTCTGGTGAAAACGGCAGAGGAATGCATCTCTGGCCCTATGATCTTCTTCCGAGCCCGTACTCATTACATTGGGATGGTGTAAAATCAACCACCCCATCAAATAGTGAAATGGCAATTCGGCACAAGGGAAGTTGTCATTTCTACCTCGATCATGAACCACATTTCCTGCAAATTCTCGCAAACCTCGCAGCAGGTTACACACCATTGCGGGGAGTAGAGCCAGGCCCCGGCCAAAAACCAACTTCACAGCTGGCAAGATTAGGTTCCGGGTCACCCTCTCTACAGATCCTGACCCGCCCGAGAAGACGTAATCCCGAAGCCAAATCATCAGATACGCAGCTAATACTGCTTTCGACGACATCCGATGAGTAAGGTGCCAGAAACAGCTATAGGAGCGTTCATCCGACTGTCGGTCCTCGTTTTCTCGAGGATTCTTCTCACCCAACTTGCTCATTTCGGAAAGCACCTCGCTACGGGAAAGCGCTGGCGGAGTGGAAAACTGAGAAAGATCCTCTTTGCCTTGCTTAAAAATGTAATCTCTCCATGATGTCACATGAGGCTGTGACCCGCTCTTATCCCTCTTTTGCATATAGTAATGATGACTCACCACTTCCTTGAAGACGGCCATCATCTCTTCGGCTTTATCCCCCAGGACTTGGAACTCCTCGTTGGTCGAGAAGTATTCCTCATAAGGTTCTGACCCCCAAGGGAGCTTTGACACCTCGTACATTTCATGAAGTGCGAGTCCCAGCTCCCCCACCGGAGTAAAGAAAGTCCCGGTCTGGGTGTTAAACATCTCCAGGAGCGCGAGGAACATATGCCGGTTGATGTCAACACCTGCCTGAGTAGCACGGATCGTGGCAGTCAGCCCCATCTCTTGGAGTTCAGTTTGAAACCGTGACAGAATCCAGAGTGTCAGCTTGTCCCATTTGGCAACATAATGACACCAACCCTCTACCCGAAATTCACCTTTCGGGTACGATCGCTCCATCAACAGCATGCGATTGGCAAAAGTCGAAGCGCCGAAAGCAAATGTATTGATGGGAACATCACTGTAAATGCTCTCAGGACGTAAAGTCCGCCAGGTGAAAGAAGGCCCAGACCGCACGGCGGCCAAAGTATCCCTTTGATCGAAGGTAGAGTCGATCTTGATGACGTCTGCCACCGCTCCCCCCTGGGATGGGGTTAGCTCCCAAGACATCCTCCTCTTGGAAGCAAGACGACAGAAAGCCGTCAAAGGCCATTGACGTTCAAGTTGCTTAATAATCATATGCACTCCTCTTGCTGTAAAAAAAACCAGTCTTCCTTGACCTTCAACACCTTCGCTTCAATAGAAGTAAGGCGGTCCCCAAACAGGAACTCGGGCTTCAGGAAGGTCACATTATCAGAAGTGGCAGATTTTAAAATGCCACGCTCCATCATCCGTTTGAGGAACCCATGCGGTTGTTCCCGGATTTGAGTCATTCTTTCGGGAGGCTGATCTAGCATAATAGCAGCTTGAGCAGGGTTTATCACCTCCTCTTCGTAATCTACTCCCATCTGGCAGAGGGCAGCATCCAGAAGCACTTCATTCAAGAGTGGGACAGTCATCGACACTGATGTTCGACAAAGAAGGCAAAGATTCAGATATGTTACAAACAACAAAAGAATCTGAGCCTCGTTCTCATCAAAAGCGCATCAGGCTCAGGCGCATCTAAAAAGGAGCTTCGGCGCATCATCAGGGCTTAAATCCATGCGCGTCAGCAGTGGAGCTTCGGCGCATCTTCAGGGCTTAAACCCATGCGCGTCAGCAGTGGTGCTTCGGCGCATCTTCAGGGCTTAAACCCATGCGCGTCAGCAGTGGAGCTTCGGCGCATCTTCGGGGCTTAAACCCATGCGCGTCGGCGGAAAAACCTCAGCACATCATCAGGACTCAAGGTCCATACGCGTCGGCGTATGTATGGTACAGGAAGAGGATGATGAAACTCACCAACTACCGATGGCCGAACGTCAACAGGCGGACGGGGAACATCATCCGCGGCAGCCTTTACAGGCTCTTTCCCTTTGCCTCGTCCCTTGCCAGCACCGCCACGAGGAGTCTTGGGAGCCATTCCTTGAGGGAAGAAAAGTTAGGGTTTTTCGAACAAGAACTCTAAAAGACAAAAGCAAAAGAGAGGAAGAACTCTCTCTCTTTCCACCTTACGCCTATTTATAGGTTCAGTCGTACGTGTGAACCGATGAAGTGTGACCTCAGCCGCCGCCTCGGGTTCTGCGAGGAGATAACTGTAAATAAATTCAAAAAGATCATCATTAATCTTCTTGGTTATCGAGGCGTTATCATTTGCATTAACTGAGAGGAGCATGCGCCCCATCACTGATGCGCGGAGTATCCATGCGCCCGAACAGTCATGCGCCCCAACCACCATGCTTCTTATTCAAAGTATTCCAAAACTTGACAAAAAAAGTTTTGAAAACTTTGAAGGGAGTCTTGTAGAAGCATAGAATTTTACGACCAGAAATCCTATGCGCCAAACACTACATGCGCCAGGGAGCACAGCAAAACAAAAGTATAGACATTAAAAGAGGATTTTTATTTGCATATAAAAGTCTATTACATGTCTAGAAAATGCTGTACAAAGGAGAACTTCTACAAAAAGAAAAGACCCTAAGTCTACAGCCAGGCGCAGCAGTCATCATGCGCTCTTGAACAGGCGCATCCCACCATGCGCTCCCAGTCAGGCGCATCCTACCATGCGCTCTCAGCCGGGCGCATCCTTTCATAAGCTCAGTTATGTGCATCTTCAGTTATGTGCATCCCTTCATCCTCAGTTATGAGCATCCCTTCAGCAGCTCAGTTATGTGCCACCCTTCCAGCTAGGCACATCATGAAGTGTCAGCATATGCGCCATCCAATGCTTCGACTAATGAAGCATTTAGAACAGAACGGGGGTGGCAATCAACCCTCTAGCTGGAGAAAGAGCTCCCCAAACCGAGGAAGAAAAGAGCACCGTAAATCAACCTGTGGCCAGGAGAGGCTTCGAAAGAGCCTCCAAAGACCAAGGAAGACCGCAATCGAAACTGCGGCTAAAGGAGCAGCTTTCAACACAACCAGAATGGGCAACACCCACTCTGACAGAAGAAAGAGCCCCCAAAGCCGTAGTACCGCAATTTCGATCTGCGGCTCTTCCAGCATAACGGAGACGAGGCTCGAGCATCCCGATCTTTGGATGCAACAGGTACCTTCTGCCTGCCTCAGAAGCCCTCGACTCCGACTTTTGGATGTAACAGTCACCTTCAAGTGCATCAATGAAGACATTGCGTCGCATCTTCACCCTCGGGAGCATCTCGTCAACAGAATGTGCTCGAGTAAACAAGTTTATTTCGGGAGGACGTGAGAGAACGAGAAGCAAACCCTCTCCATGTCACTATTTATAGGCCGGGCAAATCAAACCCATGCGCCAAGTGACTGGCTCTCCGAATCCCGTGCAATGAATTTGCATTAAATGGATGAACCTGGCGCTTCGAATTCAGCCAAGTCAAAAACAGCTATTTAAAGCACTCGAAGAACGTAACAGTCGTACCAAAAGACGTATCAAGCGGAGCGGATGCACCGAACAGACCGCGCATCACACAGACGCGCCCCTCAGCACCAAGCGCTTCACAAGCAGGCGTCCCCATACGGCCCCATGCGCCTAGTGGAACGCCGATCGATGCGCCCACTCAACAACCCATCACCTGTCACAGAACATTAAATGCTGAAGTCTGACAGAGTTGGCAGCACGTCCCCCGAAGACTGCAGTTGACAGGTTTTTCAGAAAATGAAGCATCGCCGACGTCAGCATCATCATTACTTCCCTCCGACGGTTACAACCACGTGGCCTCCCAACCATCTCGCATGTGCCTCCGCAGCCATGCGCCCAAAGCTCTGTATGCGTCTCAAAAGCCATGCGTCTCAGACTTTTCTCTGATCCCTAAAAATAGAAGTAAAGTCACTACTGAAGCCTCGCATGCGCCTCAAAAGCCATGCGCCCCGAATGGTTCGTGACTCCCAAAGGTTACGAGCCAAAGTCTCCTCATGCGCCCAATCCCAGGCGCATCCTACCAGATCATTCTCCACCAAATCCAAGATCTCCGAGCCATGGGCCTACGACACGTGTCCTTTGACTCGATTTACCCAAGATCTCAGCAACAGAAAGATTCTCCCCCCTGCTACGTGCCAGCCCACAACAGCAGCATAAAGAATTCAACTCCTCAATCAGAGCGCATCGTCCATGCGCCTCCATCAGCAATCACCATGTGGCGTCCCCGCGTCCAGGCACATCCTACATATGCGCGCATGAGCAGCCAGCCTGCAGACTATAAATAGAGGGATCATTTCCTTCTTCCATACACGAACATACATAGACAGACAGAGACATCGCACAACCACCGAGGCAGATACAGACACTCAACGTCTTCTTCCTCTCCGCAAGCTCCAGCACCCAGAGCAACTCAGACCTTCAGAGAACCGATAACCGTCGTCAGATCGTCAACGGAGTCAACGTATTACCACTCGCTCCATCGGCATAAGGGACCCAGATAAACAAAAGTGTACTCCTAGGACTACGTCTAAGTTCTACATTGTAACACTGTTCTGTTTGTATTGAAATTATATCAAAAGATTTTAATGGCAAACAAACGGAAGATATCACATTTTATCTCTCGTCCATTCCATTCGACCATGCAACGCCCTTATCATTCAAGCAATCAAATTCAAATAACCAAACATAGTCTTGAGTCTGAGACTCAGACTTTATCATCTCGCGTCTCTTTCGTTAACTTTTTGTGTTCTTACGTTTCATACTTCGTTTCAATAATTCAATGGCATCGTGCCTCAACTCAATGCTCGTCAACCGAACGATCCGAAGGTCTCGAACACCTTTCGAGGCACCATGTCATAGCCGACAGTTCCGCCACATTCATGCCACAACTGTATTCTCTCGCAACGAAGCCATCTTTTATTATCCCGTGCACATAGGCACGTTTCGACCGTATTTCCATGTTCTATAACTTAGCATTCAATGTTCGGGGCTTGCGCGCTAGGGCGCTCGCCTATTGTCTTTCAATGTTCTAGCCGTCTAACTCGTGCACGAAGGCACGGTATGGTTCGTGCACTAAGGCACTCGTCGAGTACAGTTATCCCATGTTCTTGCGGCTTGCGCACCGAGGCACTCGCCTTTGCGATATCCAATATTCTATAACGACTCGTGCATATGATACACGTTTCATTTCAATTGTTCTAACTAGTGTTCGACTCACACTACGATTTATCTCCGATCGGACCACGCCCGTGGCATCGATAGGTTAACTTAGAATACAATGATATATTTGACTTATCGAATGAAGGAGTAAAAAGAAGTCAATCCTCCCACCTTGAGTCGATACGCCTTCGTCGTTTTGCCGAGCCGATGCGGCTCAATTTCATAACTTTATTGCACGGCCACTCTCCTGACTTAGCCATTCGAGCACTTCGTGCTTCATTGAATTATACGTCCGATTTGCCTGAGCGTGCCCAAGTCTCAGCCCATCGCAAGGCGTCGATTTGATTTCGCGGTCCCCTTACTAAATATGGCAAAAGATCGACCTCTAATATTTTTGCGTCAAAGTATAACCTGCACACAAAACCAACTAAAATCAATACTTGCATTAGATTCGGACTTATGCCTTGGTCGATTCGATTTCTTAGAATCTTCGAGCTGATTCAACGCACTCATCCTTCGGGGCAACGCGGCACTTCGCATCGATTCAACTCGATGCATTCTTTCGGGACAAGGCAACTCTTCGCATCGACTTAGTTCGATGCATTGCTCGGGACAACTTAACTCTCGTATCGATTCGCATCGAAACATTTTATTCGGTCAACGCAACTCATTGAGTCAACGCTTCAGCGTAATGCGCCGTACGGAGCGGGACATTACACCCACCACCCAACTCGGGCTCATGGGCTCATGAGACGTAATGTGGCATTTTATTGGTGCACTTTGCACTTAGCACGTCAGCATCGTCGTTAGGCACATAGTGCGCTTAAGTTGTGCTTGTTGTGCGAGCCTCGTGAGCAGCCATTCGCGCGCCAGTTCGTGCTGTCCGATCGCGTGACCAGATGGCGCAGCCCGATCGTGCGGCCAGATGGTGCGCCAGTAGGCGCGCTCCCACATCCCAAACTTGTTGCTAGCTTGATGGTTACAGAGCGAGACTATAAAAGCTTCTCTGCTCTCTCTCTCTCTCAGGGTAAAGAATATACAAGTGTTCAGAACACAAGTTCCTTACGAATCCTGAGAGTTCAAGAGAGAAGAGAAGTGTGCCAGCACCAGTGCCACTTAGCGCAGGAGTCCGTGCCATCCGAGGAGTCAGAAGAGCGGAGTGTTCCAAAGTTCTCCGTCGAACTTGCTAGTTCCTGGAAGCTGTTCGTGTGGGGCGAATCAAGCTTTGAGCATTGGTCACTATCAAAATACGACAATTTAGCGACGTCCTGAAATGTCGCTTAAAATACAAAATATGTCGCTAAAATAAAGTAGCAACGTAATAAATAGGTCGTCGAAAACCTAGTCGCAGATTAAAACTTCATCGTTGTTCGTCGTTGTAGCGACATTTTTCTTACGACGCTAAAACGTCACAATTTTAGCGACATTGAGCGACATTAACTACACGTCGCTAAATTAGCGACGTAAATACGTCGCATGTGATGACATGGCAATGTTTGACATGCCAGCATATTGGCGACGTTTAGCGACGTACAGATACATATTAGCGACGTATACGATACATATTAGCAACGTACTGATACATATTTGCGATGTATATCCACGTTTCTAAACGTCGCAGAACGTTGTAGAATGTCGCTAAATTACTGGAAAAATTAAAAAAAATGCAGTTTCTAAAATCCTGCACATAATTTTCAATGGTGCCTAAATTGCACTTCACACACATACACATATCATCACAAACATACACACATATACATATTATCACATACACTGTAAACACAAACACATATCACAAACATACACAGAAATATCACAAACATACATGTCCAATAAAGTAAATATCATACATGTACTCAATAAAAATATCAACAAAGTAAATATCACAAACATACATGTCCAACAAATATATATATCCAACAGAGTCAAATAAAAATGAAAATCAGTGTACCAATGATCAATGGGCCCATAGGGCCAATACATACAAAGATGATAAAAAAAAACTACTGGATCACTGAGGAGCCATGTTGCGCATCTGAGATAACATGAACTCATACTGCTCCTGTATAAGCTGCACCACAGGGGCAGGAGGAGGCAGTACAACGTCTAGAGTCGGCGTCGCTGATGGACAGAGAGGAAATTTCAACACCGTAATATTTTCAGATTTGACACGTATCCGTCTGGAAATTTTAGGCCCTAGATCCACCGACAAAGTCTCACTTTATCATCCTTGTCCAGTGAGAAAATTGACTTCGGCAGGAACTGTTTCCCATTCTCCTCTATCAAATGCAAAGCAGGATGTTTGCATATTTCTTCTACGTCCAACCTGGCCTTCGGATTGTCTTTTGTTTTTTCCTTTACGTCCATCACAATATTAATTATGTTATCAAACACATTCTTCTCAATATGCATGACATCAAGATTATGTCTGATCAGATTGGTACTCCAATATGGCAGATCCCAGAATATGCTCCTCTTCGTCCAGTTATGATCTCGACCAAATCCATCGCACTTGTACACAGTTGTAGGGTCTTCGATAGCACTTGGAAAATCTCTAACCTCCTTCCATATCGTGTCTCCGCACCACCTTGGCGGTTGATCAGCCTTCTCTACAACGTCGGCACGGAACGTATTCATGTTCCTTCTAAACGGATGATCTTTTGACAGAAATTGTCTATGACAATCAAAGAAGCACGGTTTTCCTCTATGTTTCAAACGGATAGCCTAAGTACGGTCCATGCAATACAGACATGAGAGACGGCCATAAGTGCTCCATGCAGATAACATTCCATAGGCTGAAAAGTCGTTGATGGTCCACATAAGGGTTGCCTTCATCTGAAAATTCTGCTTCCTGAAAATATCATACGTGTTGGTGCCTACTTCCCATAACTGATTCAACTCATCTATCAACGGCTGTAAATACACATCAATATTCCTTTTAGGATTGTTCGGACCAGGAATGATAACGGTTAAAAACATGTACTGAGTCTTCATGCACATCCAAGGCGGTAGGTTATATGGAGTGACAATCACAGGCCAGCATGAATACTGGGATCCCGAAAGACCAAAAGGAGTGAAACCGTTAGAAGATAGCCCCAACCTGACATTACGCGGATCTGAAGCAAAATCAGGATACACTCGATCAAAGTGCTTTCATGCTTCTCCATCTGATGGGTGATCCAACACTCCTTCAATCTGTTCTCGCCTGTGCCAACTCATATTTTTGGCAGTCTCTTTCACCATAAATAATCTCTGCAACTGTAGCGTTACAGACAAGTAGTGCATTGAATCGGTCGATCTTCTTGCACCGGTAGACATCTATGTACTAGTTGCCGTATAACGATCAGCACCACAAAATTTGCACATATCTGCATCCTTGTCGTTTTTGTAGTACAGCATGCACCCGTTGCGACAAGAATCGATTTTTTCGTATCCCATCTAGAGCGATCTTACCATCCTCTTAGACCGGTAGAAGTCTTTAGGTAACTTAGCATCCGCCGACAAGATCTCTATAATCAACTCCATCACTCGGTTGTAGCATTCTTGTGACATGTTAAAATCTGACTTAATACTCAACAGTCTTGTAACCACCTCCAACGGTGAATGATCCTCACAACCAGGATACAATGGAGTCCTTGCATTCTCCAGCAACTCTATAAACTTTGCAGCATCGACATTCGGTGCCTACTCAGCTGCATCATGATTATCCGGAACGAAACTAGGCCCCGCAGTGTCGAAAACCATGTTCACGCATCCGTCATCGTATGTATGATTATATGAAATAAAACTAGGTCCCGCTTCCATATACGGCTCCACATAAGGCTCTGGCGCTAAAGACACAAGTTCTCCGTATGCGGTCCACTGATAGTAATTAGACGTGAAACCCCTCGAGTACACACGAACACTTAATTTTGGTACCGTCCATGTACTGAGGGAATGTCTTGGCAAACTGTAGGAACTGCTCTACTCACGCTATGTATTCATCCCGTACATCGCACATGTCATCAGGACGACGATTGTACATCCATGAACGACACCGCAAGTAGTAATTCATATCCATTTAAAAATAATTCTGCAAAGATGGACACACATTATCCAATAGGCACAAATTCATTTTTTATATCTTATTATCATAGTGATATTTACCTTATCTAATCCATGGCCCTTATCTATTTGTACACAACCCAGACATAGACTGAACTGAACTATAGTTCAGTTGATGCTTAAGAGTGTGTACTGCACCACTGAAATGAACTATAGATATTTAGTGACTAAATCTTGTGCAATAAGTAGGCTGAGGACTATGCAGCCTACAGCTCATGTACAATTGTACAGTTCCTGAACTGCGATTGTGTACCCCTGTGCACACAGCTCAACAACTAAGCTTCCCCCTTGTTGCAACTGCAGTTATGCACACACCTCTGTACACTCCCTCTAGCTATTAACACACACACACAACTAAGCACTCATACAACACATAATAAAAACACACTCATGTATCAAGCTATGATATACTTCAATAAATACACACACTCACACTTATATATACTAGCACAACACTAAGGTGTATGCATATATACACACATCAATACTAACGTGGATTGTGCTCAATACTCCCCTAGTAGCCATACTCCCTGTCACGATCCGCTACAAAAATTGTTGGGTCGGGCCGAGTCATGTCTAGCCTACGCTTGAGATGAAGCGTAGTAAGCTGTTCTAAAGATAACAGGATAAGACTAAAATGAGCTAACAATTCTATAAGTAATAAAGAGTCAGAATGCTCCAAACACAAAAGTCATCTCGTATAATAATAAGTCCAAGTACAAGTCCGAAATATAAAGCTGGATACAGGTCCAGTCACAAAATACATAGTCTAATACATGACTAGTCTCAAAAGTCTAAAATATAAATAGATAACTAGACGAGGTTCCCCGTAGGTACATCCTCGTAAGACAAAGCCTGGTCCTCGGCAATAACTCCATAATATGAGTCACAGAGCAACTCCTCCTCAGTAAGTATACCTACAACGTTATCCTGTCAGGACGGGAGCAAGTACTGTTTCTAGCAAACTAATATACGAAACATGAAATGAACATAAGAGGAATAAACTGGAAACATGGCATCTCATAGTCTATCATGGCAAGGACACATATGTCATATAGACAGATGTATATGTAATATTTAAAACTATAGCAGGTACGTGATCATCAATAGGTGTACAATGTGCAGGGACACATAATAAAATATACTTCCGTACAAGTGATAAGGCGATAGATGTACATACGCACAAATTCGCTTTGAGATAAAGCCTACGGCGCAGTAATCATATAAAATGAAACTTTGCTCGGTACATACGTACGAAGAAGGGAGAATGATCACGTACACTACTAACAGTTTTTTCATAACCCAGATTCTAATCATGTGAGAGATATATAAAGACTGTTCTAAGCATGGTAGTGACTGAAAGTACAACATGTGAAGATTTAACTTGCTACCCCAAGGATCAGCATTTAACATGGTTGGATTCGCAGTTCATTGTTATAACAGTATGTAAAGTTTGTAGAAGTACTTGCCTTTAGCAAAGCAAAGCAGCGATAAAAATGCTATAGATGTCTGGTAACTCGTCACTGTAGAAATAAATACATAAACTTAGTTTTTACACTAAGTTAAACACTAAAACACTAGTGGTACAACACGACTTTCTGACTGGACACCTAGCCAAATGGTGACTTTAGCATAGGAGACCAATGTGGGGTGATACAATATTCTAACTAACTTCCTAGGACCTTTACACTAGTGCGGGGTGAGGTCCAATATGTCTATAACTCAAAACAACACAAAACACTGAAAGTCGTAATTATTCAATAAATAAATCAAACTGTATACTATATTCCAACAAATTTTGAGATAGACAAAAAGCTCAATTTTACATAAAATAAAGTACCAAAATGATCCTTCTTAATTATAGAAATTTATACTAATTTTTCTGGAATTTATAAACCCTCATAAATATTTATTAAAAATCAGCAAACATATATATACTGAAAATGAGTTCTGTTTTCCTATTTTTATAAAATACCAAAAGTACTTATTAAATACTGGAAAAATTATAGTAAATTGTCTAAATTAACATAGTATTTAAATATAATTTTTTCCATATTTTTACAGTAATTAAAATGTACATAAAAATTCAAATACAGCAAGTAACACTTTTTGGAAATTAATTAATTAATTATTTACTATTTTGTCCATGTATTCGAAATTGAACCGAAGTCCAGATACAGGACCCAGAGCCATGAATTAAGTCCAATATGACTTGTACAGACTCTGAATGTATTAGACACAATCGGACCCAAAAATCCATGCTAGGCATGGACAACAATTGGTCATAATCAATAAAAAGCAGTAATTTATATACATAAATAAATATATTTTTAAAGTGCTAAAATATACAAGTCACAATTTAAATAACAAAAATGAATTGTGAATTCATGCACAATAATATTTTGTACAAAGTAGAATTTGAAATACATATATAAATATACAACAACTATATTTATATATATACATACCAATATATAGATATTTATATATATACATATAATGGATATATATACATATAATAAATATACATATATATTTAAAGAAATACTAAATATAAAATATATATATATATACAAATACTGTATACATATATATATAACAGTATATATATAATAATATATATACATAAATACATATACATATATACATATATATATATATATATATATATATATATATATATATATATATATATATATATATATATATATAAAATATATATATATATATAAATATATATATATATATATATATATATATATATATATATATATATATATATATATATATATATATATATATAAATACATATATATATATATATATATATATAATAAAATAAAATAAACAAAACAAAAACAAAAATAAACAAAACATGGAAGGGGGGCTCGAACTCGGCCCAGGGGGGTCGGGTTTTAGGCGCAGTCGGGCTGGCCAGGGGGTCAGCCCGAGTTATCTGTTAGGGAAGGGTTTGGGTTAGTATTAAGTTAGAGTTAGGTTAATGGGTTTCTAAACCCAATAGCACGAAACTAAACCCGTTAACCCTATAACCTGTTCTTCGTGTCCTGACAGTTAAGGACATGAAGAACAGTCAAGTCCAAGTGTCCTGGTCATCTATGACACGCACGACACGAGTTCGTCATGTCCAAACTCACCATTAGACTCGTCGGGATGCGACGAGTCACATATGTAAAAACGAGTCGTATCGGGGAAGGGAAAAACAAAGTGACACGTACGTGTCCAAGTCGAGCGGGTTGTTGGTGCGACGACTGGGCGGAGGAGGCATCTGCGTCGCGGCGCTCGGGTGGCGCTTTGCTTGTCTCGACAGGGCGGACTCGGTGGTGGTGATCGATGGTGGTGATGGTTGCTGTGGAGGTGGCGGTAGGGTGTGGCCGGAGTTAGGGTCCAGGCGAAGAAGAAATGGGGGACACGGTGGTCGTGGTGGTCGGAAAAGAAGCAGGGTTAGGGTTTAGGCCTGGGGGGCATTTATAGGCGAGTAGGGCGGTCGGTTTAGGTCCTTAGATTAGGATTAGGGTTAGGGTTTCGACGAGTGTATGCCGGAGACGACGACAGCGCGCGGTCGTCGGGGGTGGGTGAGATTAGGGTTTTGCAAAAAACCCCTCGGAGATTGGGATATTGCACAAATGTGCGCCGCCTTGGTTATTGCAAATATCAAATTTGCAAGTAACCCCCCCGCTATGATTCTGTGCAAAATTGAAATTGCACAGACAAATAGGATATTGCAAAAGGCTATTAAAACAATTAAAACAATTGCACAATGATATTAAAATAATTTAATTTATTACAAAATGATATATTTTGATTTAAAAACTATTTAAAAATCATTTAAAAATTCTAAAAAATTCCTAGCAATTATATTAATCTATTTTAAATATATAAAAGCTATTTAATATTATAAAAATATTATTTTGAAATTTTGGGGCTTACCCTCCCCTACACACATAAACATATCTATCTATATATATGTATACACTATTATATATAAGCACGCACTACATATGTTAATGCATAGGATACACATATACAATATTGACACATTCACTTCATTTCCAATACCAATTGGTATCAATAAAATACAACATATTCTCAATAGGATACCAACTATAGGTAAATCGATCTCCAAATGACAATCACCAATTGAAATCACACAATGTCCAAGTGCACAACATAATTTTATGACATTTTACCGAATACTTGTTGTGCACTAGAGATATACACAAGCTTATCCCTATGATACATGTTGGATACTCTCAATACACTATGATACTACCCTCAATAAGACATAAAACACATTATAATTATAATTTATAATATAAAATACATATATAAATATTAGACCTAGCATAAGTGTCATAGTACTATGTATAAATATATAAATACCCAGGCCTGCGCACTCACTTAACTTGTCATCGTGTCAGCAACAGTGAATGTGTTATCGTGTCAGCGTGTCAGCAACAGTGTATGTGTCAGTGTCGTGTCAGAGCATGCCATTGTGTTAGTGTCCAAAATTTGGGGATTTAGGATTTAGGGTTTACCTGAGAGGGAAGAGGGGGTCGTCGGCGGGGGAGAGGGGGGTCGACGGCATGGAGAAAGAGAGAGGGGGTCGGTCGTCGACTGAGAGACGGAGAGAGAGGGGGCCGATCGTCAGTAGGGGGTCGTCAAGCACGAAAGAAGGGAAGACGTCGAGGGAGAGGATGGAAGACGACGGGGAGACGGTCGTCGGTCATCGAGCTCGAGTGGAGAGAGAGAGAGAGAGAGAGAGAGAGAGAATTTACGAAATAGAAAAAAAGATATTTCCTCTGACCTAAGTTAAAATATTAGCGACGTAAGAAAATACGTCGCTAAACGTTGGTAAAAATAAGTATACGAAGACGTGGTTTACAATACGTCGCTAAACGCCGCCATTTTAGCGATGAACAACGACGTTTAGCATCAAAGTTTTCCCAAAACTAAGATTTCGTCGCTAAGCGTCGGTGTACATCGCTATTCAGCTACGTCTTGCGACGATAACTCTTGGCGTCGTTAAATTAGCGACGTACATGAACGGAGTCGCTAATTCCGTCGCTGATATGAGTTATTTTGGTAGTGGGTGATAATTTACCCCAGCATGCTTTCTTCCTCTCTGATCTAATCAGAACCTTCAGTTCTTCCATTATCCACTTGCAACTCGTTCTGAACGAGAACTTCTCTGATCTTATTAGAAAAGTTAGTGGACGTTCGCTGCTGCTGCTGCTATGAATTCTTCTGTGTCTTCTTCGAAGTAACACATTAGTTTTTGTTTTTCAGAATCCTCCAAGGATCTCAGTTTTGCACCTTCTTTGAAGTGTTGCTACGAAACATTGTTCTTACAATCGTTTCATTTCTCGGTTTTCCATCGAAAATTATGCCCCAGGACTAACATTTCTCGTTATGGAAAGACTTCTTCGGAATCAAATCCCATATTCAGCGAGTTGCACATCGAGGATAGAATCTGCGGCTGAGTCGAAAGTAGAGACCTTTCATTGCTCTGCTTTTCAAGCCGCACATGCTCTTTGGCTTTGGTTTTTGTGAATGCGTTTTCGTGAATGTTTTCATAGCTTGCATTTTTTAACTTCGTATTTGTATCGAACTTCTTGAACGGCACAGTATTCTAATCATTGCTTATGTGATTTCAGGTGATCGCTTAGGCGCCTTCTAGCGCAGCCAACCAGTCTCTCACCTCAAGCAAAATCAAGGTGAGTGGCTGACCCTTCTCCCCCTTGACCCCTTCTTAAATCCATCAATAGCGTCGTTGCGGATAAATATTAGATGCAAAAACACGGACACATCTGCTTATTCTATAAAACTGCTATAAGCTTGCTATACGATTCATGATATAGAACTGCGTTAAACAAAAGATAGACTCATTGATTAATGATGTCACGATAAGACGGGACACGATAAAAATGGTTAAGTATCAAAATGTAAACCGTACTTGAGTAAACTAAATTAGTCTAGCACGGTCATGGACAACTTGTCGACAAGGTAAAGTTTTCTCGAACAGTACCTCGGGGCCATCGGACCACTTCGGCCTAGGAGAAAATACGGTATAGCTGTGCTAGATAATAGCACGGGTTAGATGAAAACTTTCAGCGGGACTCACTACTTGCGTTGAAGGATCCCAACTAACAAAGCTATAAGTCCAGGATGGCTTGTGGTGTCAGTAACCAATCACACATAAATTTGCATACGTTATGCTAGCGATAAAAATTGACAGGAAAGAACATGGTAAGTCTCATATTGCACGGCACCCTCTGCCGTAGGTAAGTTCTAGCGTAATTTATATTATGCTTGTCATATGCTTGTCTGAAATTCATTAGGATGGTTAGAAAGATCACAAACTAAGTCATATAAACTCTTCAACCAAATGAGAGCATGGAACTTAATTTGTCACGCACCAGTACAAAGTGTAATGTACTGATCCTCACCCTCCATAGGTACCCCGAACCAAGAAGGACGTGCCACTTAAGCTCAAGGTGACGCAAGTACATTTGAAGTATCGTCCGTGTATTGAAGGCTTATTTTGAATCCTTTTGAAGACTGCACATTAGTCCAAAAGAAAAGATGTCTCGACTCGAGACGACACCAGGTGGAATGAAATATTTTGCTTGTAAATGGGGATATAATGTATGGAACGACTATCTCATCATCATTTATTTTGTAATCGAGTCATATTGTAGCCCGCGCGACAATATTTGTAACGGAGTCATGTAAGTGATGTTTTATTATCAATGAAAGAAAAGTTCCTTCCGTTTTCAATGTGTTTGTTCAATTTTTCCGCGTACTCTTCTTGATGTTGTGTTTCGGATAACCTTATGACTATGCCTTGTACGATCGTAACTTAGGTTCGCACGGCATCACGTCCGGAGGACGATTATCGATTCTATAGAATCAGGACGTGACAGGACTTGTCACGCCCCAAAACTAGAATACTGGAGAGCGGGGGCAGACATAGCCAGCTACGTATAACAGAATGGGATCCACACCGCTATACGGTCACGGCTGTCTAGATATGTGAGGGTTTCACTACAATCCATCAGTCTCTTAAGGTCATAAAATAGTCTATTGTCTCAATCTCAACCAACTAATAGTAATTACAAGATATCAGATCTCCAAATATACAATTGTAAGGCGTCCCAAACATTACATATCCAGATGATCATGAAGCTAGTCGTTACAAAATATGAGGACTAGCAAGAGTTCAGTCATACATGATCAACCCCCGAGGCTTGTCAATCATGTTACAGCCCGTAGGCAGACAGTAAGTAAGTACAATCGAGCTAACACTTGATCGTCGGCTAAACGCCTCAAAAGAATAATTTACAATATTATAGTGGGAGAACAAAAGAAACCCACTCGATGCCCTGGTTACGCCTGGTGACCACCATCGGGCTGGAAGGCAGGGAGATCCTTTGGTGCTGCTCCGGTATCTGGCCATACAAAACCAGCTGGGTCAGACCCCAGAAAGAGCAAGTGCCACAAAGGAGGCTTCACTTAAGAACTAAAGCCAGCAAATTAGCACAATAATATAATTACATAATAAGAGAGTAATTTAAGAAAAGCATGATAGGTAATTATAAAAGACAATCTTGCATAGAATCATAAAAAGACAGGACATAGGGAAAAGCAGGTCAGGATGATATACGATGAGATAACCATGGGACTATTCAGATAGCTAGGTTACAACCCGTAAACCAAACAAGGACCGGGGTTGTAACCCTTCGTCTGAACGGAACTTGGTTTCTCTCACCATTTATCGGCAAGATAAATATAAGAAATCAGGTCAAGTAACAATCTGGAGTGACAATCATTATAGTGACCATCTGGAATGACAATCATTATAGTGACAATCTGGAGTGACAATAATTCAATCATTCTGGTACAATCTTGCAATCAATCAATTCTAGACAATACCATACTGGACTAGACTCCATCCAATCAATCACGGCCAATCATTGCCTACGGCTTTCTACATTAACTAACTAGGGTTATCACAATCCTAGTTACTAGCAAGATGCAATGAGATGCTCCAAGTAGTCACAGGCCCTGCAGCTATCCAGGTTATCCAGGCAATCATTATAGTGACAATCTGGAGAGTTCAATGCATTAGAGTGACAATAGAGTTCAATCATTAAAGTAACAATCAAGAGTGTCCCACATAACAGTGGGCTGAAAATGTTTCCTACTCGTCGGCAGGCTACAAGTCCAAACATTTGCGGCCAGGATAACGGGATCGCCTGTAACTGGGAACATCTCTTCATGTCTAGTGAATTATACTAGTTATTAACCTTAGTCTATTTCATTAGGTACTCCTGACCGTGGTACTCAGGAGTTCCCTCCTAGACATGATGCAAAACAGGACTGGATTATTTGTACAAGCACAATCGCCCACGGTGTCAGGATTAATTATACAGGTCATGTCATGTCAGGTGGCTGTCGCAACAGCTATTCGAGATAATCATGTCAGTTTTATCATATCAAGTGTACTTGCCAGGAGTACGTCATGACGGGCCACTATCAGGTCATGTCAGGTTATCATGTCAAGAGTGCACCACTACGGGTCACTATCGTGTCATGCTCAAGTTATCATGTCAAGCTCAGTGCAAAAGTCATACGCTCAGGCCAACCTACGCTCAGGCCAACCTACGCTCAGGTCGAGCGTATACAAGTCATACGCTTCCAAAAGGCAGCGTATGGGGTCCATACGACTCCTTGTCAAGCAAGCGAGCGTATGCGAGTCATACGCTCCCAAAAAGGCAACGTATAGGGTCCATACGACTCCTTGTCAAGCAAGCGAGCGTATGCGAGTCATACTCTCCCAAAAGGCAGCATATGGGGTCCATACGACTCCTTGTCAAGCAAGCGAGCGTATGCGAGTCATACGCTCCCAAAAGGCAGCGTATGGGGACTGCGCTGCGCTAAAAAGCGCGCGCAACTCAGTGGCACAAGCTAAAAAGCTCGTGCACTGCTCACTGTCTTCTCCAAACCGCAAGAACTCCATGGTTGAACCCAAAGCTTCAAAAGTCCATGACTTGGTCAAAACAAGTCCAAATCCAACTTTCAAATGATCAAAATTGGGTAGAATAAAATTCTCAACAACATGGAACCATCAAAACTAGAAAACAAAGAAGTTTGATAGATCAAAACCACCAAAATCCGAAAATACTTCAATTCTAGATCTACAAAATTCTAAGCTCCAAATGGAGAAAACCCCAGTGCTAATATTGCTACAAATGAGCTAATAAAACTATTAGACAAATAAAATGTAGCCCTCAAGTGATAGCAAGATGCAACTTGCCTAGACCTCTCTCTCCCTCTCTTTAGTAGGTGAAGGGAGTGAATGAGGAAGAAGAAGATGAGTAATGAAGAGAGAGAAAGAAGAAGGGCTAATAAATACAAATGGTGGTGGTAGGTAGGGGGTTCACCCCTTGGTTCATGATGAACCAAGAGCAATCCCAAACCGAACCAAGCCGAACCAACCCAGGAATAAACCAAGCCCAAATAAACCAATGAATCATTAAAAGCAATTAAACTATCAATGATAATAAAACCAAGCCAATGCAACATAAACCAAGACAACTAACCATGAATAAATAAAATATGGGTCCAAAACACGTATACGTACACTAAATACGTATCACGAATTTGGGACATTACAGGACTCGTCTTAGAAAAGGGCCAAGCACAAAAGATATTGAACCATGTTAAATAATTTTCGATAACTACATAATTTTTTATATTAAAATAATATTTCGTTCCTGATCAATAGTATGTATCATATGAAAGTAAAAACTAAGGGCATGGCATTTAAATACTGATACTAGCAACTCTTCAATTATATTCAATTGTCTGTTGGTAAGGAAAATATAAGTTAAATGTACAAAATTAAAAGAGTTTATGATATGTTTGTTTATCGAAACTAATACCTTATGTAACAGTTAATTATATAATACCTTGTGTAAATCAATGTGCATACCTTCAATATTTTTTTTAGACTTTTTATCAAAGTCAGGGGTGGGGGGCAAGGGCCCCTTTGGCCCTAGTTTCGTCCCTGAGTAGGCCACACCCAACTCGATCCTTACGAAAACTCGGTCAAGAGTTTTTGGTGTTGATCATGGAATTGTAATTTGTAGTTAAGCACAATATGTAGTAATTGTGTCTCGTTAAACCAGTGTTGAGATATAATCAGATTTAGGATTATATCTTCAACTCTTATACTTCCTTCTTCTATATATAGATAAAGATTTATTTTTTCTTTATACATATTTATATTTGTTCTCATTGAATGGCTCTTTTGGCACTTTAATCATCAATAAATCAATATTATTGATTGGATAATTCATCAATATAATCAATATTGTTGATTTGTTTATACTTCCTAAAAGGAAGAAGCTATGGCACGACCACTCTATCGAGCTATCATGGTATATATGTGGTGCTTTTTCTTGCATCCGAAGTAAAGAAAGATGCAAGTAATTAGTAACACTACTCTGAAATTAAATAACTAGGTGTTGTGCTTAATGTTATATAATAAAATACGAAGGTTGTGTTAGGTAGTCGCATGGGCGGGTCTAGACAAATGTTGGAATGGACTCCAAGCAACCCCAAATATATATATATATATATATATATATATATATATATATATATATATATATATATATATATATATATATATATAGTTTTTGGATCCGCTTATATATATATATATATATAGAGAGAGAGAGGATGAGGGAGGTGAGGTGCCACCCTATGTAGGGTGTCTACTTGTCACCCCCCACATGCTATCATCATGCACCCATGTGCATGATGATAGCATGGGGGGTGACAAGTAGACACCCCCCGTGAGGTGGCACCCTACCTCCCTTATTCTCATATATATAGAGGATGAGGGAGGTGAGGTGCCACCCTATGGAGGGTGTCTACTTGTCACCCCCAACATGCTATCATCATGCACCCATGTCTCGATAGGACAATACATTATTAGTATATCTATATAAAAGGATCTGATCTATATATAAAATGAGTTTACTCAGGAGTACTGAGTTTGGGCAAGGTATGCTTATCAATGTTGTAAAAATCGGACCGGACCGGCAGTTGGACCGGGTCCAACCGGTTTAAACCAAAAAATCGGTCCGGTTCGATTAAAATCGGGTCTTTTAAAGAACCGTCGATTTTTTGTCAAAATCGGGTTCAACCGGTGAACCGGCCGAACCGGTTCACAATTGAATTGGCCAATTTTGATTATTTTTTATTGTAAAAAATTTAAAATAAATTATTATGTAAAATTTGGACCATTTGATTCTTTATTTGGTTTTAATCAACCTTATAGTTGTAAAATTAAACCGAACTAACATACTTATGACCAAATCAAACTAAACCAATAAGTAAATATGGATATTTTACCTATTTGAACCAAACTAAAGCAAGTCTATTGAACTCCAATTGAACCCTCCGACCAATACCAAAAAATTTTGGTTCGATCATCGGTCCGGTTTTTAAAACATTGCTGGTTATAGATAGAAAGCTGAGCAATCAAAAGGAAATGAACACATGATTTTAATATTTTGTCCACAGGTGGCGGCAATTAACTGTTGATCATGAGTAGTGTCTAATTCTTGGTTTAGGAAAGTGGGATGTACGTGATACATACGAGAGTACTAAGGATCATCAGTCAAGACTCAAATGTAGACATCTTGATGATGTGAAGAAAGTGGAGTGAGAAGGACAAGGAGAGGCCAGTAATTCCCATGGTTTGGTTAGGCAACAAGCTGCTCAAGTTGCATGTCTCCACTTGCCTCTCAAGTGAAGCTTCCCAGAAGTCTAACACCACGTACTGCATGCATGACTCATGTTTTTCTAGTTACATAATTATTATTATTTTTTGAGATATTCGACGATACGTACGAAACTTTGTGCACGCTGTATTGTATGTCGGTTGGGCTCACTGTTCTCAACTTCCATCCAGCTAGAATTTTATACATCTTCTCGATAACCACAAGAGCCACTCAAGTTTGATTTCTAATTACATAATTAGTTAATGGTATATTTATATACATATATATACTAATTATACTATGACCTATTGGCATTGTCAATGTTGTGTATGTGAGCATTATATATAATATTAATAATAAGGGGTCCTCGTCTTCCAAGCGAAGTTCAAGGCTACAATTCCTTTTAGAAATGGGGCCCTAGCTACATTTGTACGTATATGTTGGTTGCGATTGCGTACTTAGTTGAACTAAACATAAAATTCTGTTTCTGTATTTTGCCATGCATATATATGTCCTGGTGTATGAACCCAATAAGGACCGCCCAGCAGATTGGGTCGTCCTAGTCGAAACTAAATTTGGTTGTACCTTGTTCCTGACTCCGAAAAAAAATCAATTTTAAAACGCCGGTCTTTCAACAAGGTGCACATAAAGCTCAGGGTCCAGATGGGACGTTTCTTCTCTTTTACCAAGTTTTTTGCGTCTTCATTTAAATCAGCTGACTTGTTGCTATTTTCAATAGGGGGATGCTACCTTGTCCGTAGATTTGGATTGCAGTCATGACTCACAGACTACGTGTCGTCCCTACATTGGAGGGTGGCTGTCAAAAAAAGAGAGATGGATTCGATGTGGTACAGGAGATCAGAGGGGTCAGTGGAGGGTGACACTTCGGCGCGGTCACGCACACGGTAAGATCCATCTAGCATTTTCCTTTTTAATACTACACTGAAAATAAGTCTGCAGTATCAGTCAAGCCCTTGGAATGTTGATCTGCAACATTAATGAAGTTAACCAATCTCAAGTCTCAACATCATACATACATTTACGAAAAACCTCGCTTGACTGTTACATCTACCCATCGACCATTATGGTTGCTGATAGCAGCATCGTTGTTTCATGCACAACGGTTGGCATTCGTCCGAGCTCTCTAGCCTAATGGTATTAGAACGGACATCCAGAGAGGCCGGCAAGGTTCGAGTCCCTCAATTGTGTGTGTGTGATTTCCAAAAAAAAAAAAAAGAACAGTTGGCATTCGGAAGTAATAAAAGTTGGGAACGCCGTGTGATCAGGCGACTGGGTTGTAATATTACTTTATGTGAAGCCTAATAAATTTCAATTATCTACACCTCCGATGTGGATTCTCATCACTTTTGAGCATTCAAATGGAAACAAGATACAATCCAACAATTTTCATTTTAGTTCGACTACCTTCGTTCATTTCGGCCAACCAAGCATCCAGAAGATCTAACATATTGGCATATTGATTCGTTCGACCACAGAACCAAACTGACAGTTTATTCAGACCATAATTATGTGCCAACCACAACGTTATCTCCACCTTAGTTCGGTTACGTTTGTTCATTCCGACAGATCCAACATACTGTTATCTCGATCCGTTTGACCACAGAACCAAACTGACACGCTCATTCACACCACAAATTGCATGCCAACGACTACGTCTTGCTCCACCGTACAATCTGTATAGTTGCCTCCAACATTAGGTCTGATCTGCACCATTTGAACCAATTTGTGTAGTTGCCTCCAATATTAGGTGTGAACCGTCTTCCTGCCAATTATACACATGAACGTTCAGCACAATCTGTCTCGAATTAATTAGAACCGTCAAAACCAGTCCCATAATCTTGGAGTCTAGTATAACTTGTGACAACACTTTGTGACCCGAACCGGAGTTGGTCCATAATGTACGATATTGGACCGAACCCATATGTCTTAAAATAAAATTTTCATGTAAGGTCTTAACCAATCACAATTATCTACATCTCATGATCCCACTTTCTATTCGATGTTGGACTAAATTATAAACTCCATTGTCACCACCTTTGAGCAGTTGACCCCAGAAACGATATACAATCCAAAAATGAACAGGGACTAAAAGCTTCAAGGGAAGGGATAGCCGATAGGGACAACCTTGATTATTCTTTTTGTAACTTTTACAGATAAATTCTAGGATTTATTAGCCTTTCGGTCCCTAAAATATTCAAAAATTCATGAATATGTTGAGATTAAAATTTGGAAGCTAATGACGGTTGAGCCGTATTAACCATCTAAAATCTGTTAATAAACAAATTGATTTCAAAACTCGAGGGACAAAAATATATTTGTGACCATGCGTCATATTAAACTTAAAATATTTATTAACAAATTTTAGATGATCAACACGGATCAACCGTCATCTTAGCACCCAAATTCTAAACTAGACATCTTCGTAACTCAAAACATTAATTGTTGAATATTCCCGAAAACAAAACAGAAGTCTAATTAACTACACTAGTCTACATGTACTGCTTTGTACGTATTTTAATTAGAATATCATAAGGTCAGTTGTTGTCTTTCCGTCTTTTTCAGGTGACTATTCATGCGTTTGTGCTTTCTTTTTAAAATGCCAATAGATTCAAATTACGATTTTTTTTTAAATTTTCTATTGAGAATAATAATCTTTAGAAAATGGTAAGGCCAGAAAAAATTATTACCATTGGAACATGAAGAGTTGTATGAAAAAATAAAACTTCATAGCATGCAAACTTTATTGCTTTGACTCTTAAACATAAATGACATGAAAGTTGACATAATAACATCATGTTTATAAAATACTTAAGGGTATTTTAGGAATTCAAAAGTTTCACCACCAAGTTTTTCTATTATACAGTAGAATAGATATATGTATAAAACGCATTGTGCACAAGCCGATACATACACATATATAGGTCATGTTATGTGCAATACGAGGTCATACTCCTAGTCAGCAAGCACCCGACTAAAATTCGTATTATACGCGAATTTTTTCATTTCTTTCATAAACATATAACATTTTCGTACATTTGGAAGATTCGAATTAGTATACAAATTTTAAGCATGTAAAATTTTAAACGTGTTTCGTATAAATTATTGAAAAATTGGCAAAAAAAAAATGATGGAAACATATTAATTAACCAAATTTGAAGGATGTGAAGTTTCTAACATCAATATTTCTATTTGAAGAATATTTGATCGGTTTTTTTAATGTATTTTATTTATATTGTGCCGATTTATATTCATACTTTCTCTGCAACGCCAACAACGGTCATACTAGGATGTGCACATAGCGAATTACACTGTGTTTGGGAACATTTTTGAGGAAGGGAAGAAAAATTTGAGGGGAAAAAAATAGAGGAGAGTAAAATGAAGGTAAAAAAAAAAAAAATTCTTCACTTGTTTGGATGACCAAAAAGTAGACGAAGAAAAATTTTAAAAATAATATTTTATTTCTTTGTGGAGATGGATATAATTATCATTCAATTTTTGATTTTTTTTAAATCATAAATAAAACTAACTTTTTTGAAGGGTAGATGGATAATTTCTCCCACAATCTTCTCAACTCTCTCCATTTTTTCTTCCATCTTGGGAGAAAATTTTTTGGATGGAGTCCGCATAAATTTTCCTCCCAAAATTCTCTTCCTTCTCTTTTCTCTCCCTTCCCAAACACCAATATGTGTGGACATTAAAGCGGTATGCATAAGCATTAACTTTGAGGTGAAAATTTTGCTTCATTTTGGGTTCTTACATGCATCTATGAAGAAACTCTGGTGGTGATGCCCCTCGATCTTCCCAATAGAACGACTCATAATTCCCTAGGTTGAGATGGATTTCAGAACCCTATTTTTAGTTACATGAATTTCATAATCATCTTGGTCGTCCGAGCCTTCTTCCATCGAAATGCGGGTTAAAACTTAAAAGATTCAAAAATAATATTTTGTCCGCGATTTATAATCGCGAACGTAACCACCAACCGACGTGGAGGCCACCTATTGGCCCTCCTACTCTCTCCAGATCCCACCCGGACTAGGGAGCCAATGACCGGCCGGTCGGCGGTTACGTCCACGGTTACAAATCGCAGAAAATGTAGCAGCTTCGTAAAAGATTTGACAATTTATGCTGATCAAACTTGAAGGGAAGATGACTTGCACAAAAATGCATTACAAGTCGGGTGGCAAATAAAAATCTTGCCGGTGCAAAGCGGTCGATGCAGGAAAAAGAAGAAGAAGACAATTGTGCATCATCTTTTAAGATATCGAACATCGATGTTGCTCGGAGGGGCGACAAATGCCGACATAAGTTAGACTTGTTTCGATGCTCATACTAATTAGATAATCGATAGATTACGTATACATACAGGATCGGCCCAAGGATGACTAAACAATACTTTGGAATTGGACAATTTTATTCTGCTTAAGCAATCTAGACTCAGCATGACCCTACAAGAAATCAAAATTGCGGATGAGTCTCTAGGAGTGGCATTGAATCATAAAAAAAAAAAATTTCGGATAGGACAACTCGATTTCTTGGACTTACCCTGTATACGTAAGCATCTTCTACTAATTCTTAGCAAACCCTACTTACCCACTCATTACTTTTATGACTAAACAAGGACAAAATTATCTATTATTCTGTTTGTGATAACTAATTATAAAATAGGGTCCAGTACATTTCTACTTTTTTGAAAGAGCCTTGAAAACTATTCAAAATAAGTCGTTTAAACTATATGTATATATTTCACATAATTAAAAAAATCAAAAAAAAAGTCTAACTAATTATTTAACTAACAATTATTATTTAACTATAGTCAAATATTTCTATCTTACGTGATTAAGGTGAAGACATTTTCTAGGCTTGGGTAAATTTGATCCCACAAGACAACATTTTTTATAACAAATTATAATTATTATTTTTTATGTGCTTGCAATCCGCGTACTTGTTACTAGTGGAGCTAATTACCAAGAAAACAAAAGCGACAAGCACAAGATAATCCTAAATTAATTAAAAGTAAAGTAATATACAAACTGTTGCATGTTTCAGGCAAAAGTCAAGTCCTCAAAAGCCAAGTCTTCAACATGCCAAGTCTTCAACATGTGTCATTTTTAAGTTGGAGACTTAGCCTCTTTTGGCTAATTTTAGTATAAGCTATTTTAAGCATAGACTATCTTTAGCATATGCTTAATGCTATATAAGAGAGTATCCTTTCAATAAAAATCACAATCTTCACTCCACTCTCTCCCTCTCATTCTCTCTTGTTCAATTCAAAGCATTGTTCTTCGATTTGTGCTCTGGACAGAAAAGCTAAGTTCGGGGTCGCTCTTTTCGAGTTGTGTGCGACGAGGAGATACCGGTAGAGCGGGAGTTTTACCACTAGGAGCATTCGGAACAAGTCTGCACATAGATCCGAATTAACTCTTAGGGCAGTGTTTCGTGCGCGACTTTTCCGGAGGCCGGTAACATTTACTTTATTTTATTTTGTTTGCAAATTTTTTGAAATAATTTTCAACAATCTAAGAGTTAATTCATTTATAAAATAAAATCTCTAATTGCTGCTACGAAATTTGTTATCAACATTGTTATAGTATACGGTTCTTAAATTATTGTAAACATTAAGACTTATATGCATTGTTATAACTTATATTAGTGTTAGCATATCTCCTATTCACTCACTAAATTTGCTATACATTGCTTACTCTTTACTATCATCAAGCAAATATTTTAACTTACCATTAACAAGTTATTTGTTAATTTTGAATATTTGTCACATTAGTAACAATTTGTCATTTTCATAAAGTGACACCTGAGACAAACATTATTGTGTTAGTAATTTTGTCAATTCTAGTTTTCTTTACTCAATATTTATATTTAGGCTAAAGTAAACAATTAATTGATTTAGTAAATTTTCTTTAATTTTAAAGTTTTAAAGTAGAGATTTGTTTGAAAACAAGCCGAAAGGGCCCTTCTGTCAAAAAGACGTAAATCGTCTAAGCGACCGGTTCTTAAGAGTTCCTAGTGAACCTCCGCTTGCTGGGATCCGGCCCCTACAGCTAACCCAACCTTATCAAAACTTGAAAAACTAAAATTTTAAAGGTCTATTACCAAAATCATTTAAATTGTTAAGTTTTAGCTTAATCCATCTTATTGAGTAAATATTTTATTTTATTTTCAGACCTTAGAAATCATGTCTACCAAAGACGAGACTTCGACTGCTAAGCCAGCCAAGTTTGATGGCACCCACTTCAAGAGGTGGCAGAGTCAAATGAATTTCTGGCTCACCACATTAGGACTGATTTCAGCCATTGATGGTTCCACACCCATCATAAATGATTCTGACGACACTGAGTCTGACATAGGAATGTTCAAAACCTCCAGTTCCTCCAAACTTAAAACCCCTAAGGAAATAGACTTTCACTGCTTCCATCGAATTCTAAGCGCTTTATCTGATTCACTTTATGATATATTCTTTGAATATAAAAGCGCCAAAGAACTTTGGAATGCTTTAGAAGATGAATATGGTTGTGATGATGCTGGAATTGAAAGATTCACTTCTTCAGCATTTAATAAGTATTTCATGGTAGATGACAAACCTATGAATGAACAAATCCATGAATTCCAAAAATTTGTGAGGCACATTCAAGCTAAAGGTACAACCTTTTCAGCTGAACATAAGATAGCCTGCCTAGTAGATAAGCTCCCTCCCTCTTGGTCTGATGTAAAAAAGAACCTCCATCGTACCCAAGGTGACCTTACTTTTGTCCAAGTACTGAAGCAAATTAGAGTTGAAGAACAACTTAGGCTGAGGTCTAACTCCAAGACTGAGACTAAGGCTAAGGTAAACCTAGTAGAGTCATCCCAAAGCAAACCTAAGCCTAATAATCCTCACAAACCCAAGAATAATATCTTTAAGACGAAGAATATTGTTCAGCCTCATCAACAGAACCACCAGAATCGTCAACACCAGCAACTCCAAAAACCTAGAAACTTTGGTCAGACTCAGGATCAAGAAAGATTTTGTTTTGTGTGTGGTAGAACAAACCACACGGCCATCAACTGTTTCCAAAGGAAGAAGGAACCAATCAAGACTTCCTATAGGGGGAAAGGCCCAGCCAAACCAGAAGCCAACATGATTCTGAATGGGTCTTCTGGTTCCTTCAGGTCTGTGACTTACCAACCCTTAGTTAATATTTCTTATCATTCTGATGACTGGTGGTTGGATTCTGGAGCTAATGTTCATGTTTCATTTGATCGCTCCTGTTTTTCAAACTATCAGGAATCATGTGGAGGAGGCATAACCCTAGGAGATGGCTCTACGGCACAAACTATAGGAAGAGGAAGAATAGATCTGAAGATGACATTAGGAAAAATTCTGCCTCTTCATGATGTTCTTCATGTGCCGACTGTTAGGAGAAATTTAGTTAGCGGTTACCTTCTTGTAGCATCTGGTTACAAGATTGTAATGGAAGCTAATAAAGTTGTATTTGCTAAGAATGAGTCCTTTGTTGGTAAAGGATTTGTAAAGGATAGTCTGTTTATTCTCAGTACTGTAAATAAAATGTTGGATCCTTCTCCTACTGTTTCCAATATAGAATCTTCCAATGTATGGCATGGTAGACTAGGTCATGTGAACCTGGATTCCCTTAGAAGGATGATGAACCTAAATCTTATTCCCAAGTCTCCTGTAGATAATAAAGACAAGTGTGAGATTTGTGTTCAAGCCAAACATTCTAGGCTACCATTCAAATCCGTAGAAAGAAATTCTGATCTTCTAGAACTAGTTCATAGTGATGTTTGTGATTCAAATAGGGTTTTGACTCGAGGCAGTAAGAAATACTTTGTCACATTTATAGATGATTGTTCAAAGTATTGCTATACCTACCTTCTCAAAACCAAAGATGAAGTTCTAGATAGATTCAAGGTTTACAAATCAGAAGCTGAAAACCAATTAGAGAAAAGGATTAAGATCCTTAGATCTGATCGTGGCGGAGAGTATACCTCAAACGAAATAACTAACTTCTGTGAAGAATACAAATAATTCATGAGGTGACTGCTCCTTATTCACCACAATCCAACGGAGTTGCTGAAAGGAAGAATCGCACTCTGTTAGACATGGTGAATGCCATGCTTCTCAGCTCAGGTGCTCCTGATAACTTGTGGGAAGAAGCCTTATTAACATCTTGCTACATCCTAAATAGGATTCCTAGTAAATCTAAGGATAAGACTCCCTATGAAGTATGGAAAGGTAGAACTCCTAGAGTCCATTACCTCAAAGTTTGGGAATGTCTAGCAAAAGTTGGAATCCCTGAACCAAAAAAAGAAAAAGATTGGACCTAAGACCATAGATGGTGTGTTCATAGGATACGCCTTAGATAGCAATGCCAATAGATTTCTAGTGACTAATTCTGAAGTAAATGAAATCTCTAACAATACCATTATAGAAGCTAGAGATGCAGTTTACTTTGAAAATATATTCCCTTTTAAGGATAGAATTTCTTCCAACCCCTCAAGTTTTTTCCTAGCTCCTTCTACAAGTTCCCATTGCCATTCATCAAGCTCACAACCTGAACAAGACTTATAACCTAGAAGAAGTAAAAGAGGAAGGATTGAAAGGAATTTTGGGGAAGGCTTCTTCACTTATTTGATAGAGGGTGATCCCTCAACTTACGAAGAAGCAATATCTTCTTCTGATGCTCCTTTCTGGAAAGAAGCCATAAACAATGAGTATAACTCTATTATGGAGAATAATACTTGGTTTCTTGCAGATCTACCTTTAGGTAGTAAACCCATAGGTTGTCAGTGGATCTTGAAAAAGAAACTCAGAGCTGACGGTACTATAGAGAAATACAAAGCTAGATTAGTAGCCAAGGGTTTCACTCAGAAAAAGGGATTAGATTATTTTGATACATATTCTCCTGTAGCTAGGATTACTTCTGTTAGAATCCTTCTAGCCTTAGCATCCATTCATAACATGCTGATCCATCAAATGGATGTAAAAACAGTATTTTTGAATGGAGATCTAGAAGAAGAGATCTACATGGAGCAACCTGAAGGTTTTATTGCTAAATGTCAAAAAAAAAATTTGCAGATTAGTAAAAATCACTTTATGGCCTAAAGCAAGCTCCCAAGCAATGGCACAACAAATTTGATAAAGTGATTATAGAATATGGTTTCTTGCCAAATGAGTATGACAAATGTATATACTCTAAAAATTCTGGTAGAAGTTGTGTCATTTTATGCTTGTATGTTGATGATATCCTTATTCTAGGATCTTCATTGGAACTGATAAATAACACTAAGAATTATTTATCTAACCAGTTTGATATGAAAGTGTCACCCCCAGTTTCCAGAAACAGGGGTATTTTTATCATTTTTCATTTTTAAATTATTTTGGAGTTATTTATTTATTTATTGTAATATTTTGGGATTATTTGAGTCGGGTTCGAATTTCAACTCATTCCGACTTGTATCGGGGACCCGGGGTAGTTTTGACTCTAGCGGGCCCACACACTAGTTAGGTATGGCCCACATAATATTAATTTTAGTCCACATGATATTAATTTTAGTTAGTGACTAGACTAATTATTTTGGTTAGTATTAATATGGATTAGCGTTTTAGGATTGACCAAACTACCCCCGACTTAACCACCTTTATGGCCAGCCACAATAAGGATAGGGTTGAGCCTCCCATTTGTCATTATCCATCTATTTTTCTCTCTTGTTCTTCCCCAAATTTCTAGAGAGCAAATCCCTATCATTTCTCCACCAAATCAACTCCTTCTTCCACCAAATCTTCTTCTTTTCTCCTCTACTCCATGAAAGGGAGGAGCTAGCCAAGTTTGGGAGGATTCGGAGCTTGTTCGTATCCTTTTGGAATCTCTACGTGTCGGTGTCGTGTCGGAAGACTTTTCCTTTGAATCTCTCTCCCGGAAGGTATAATCTCTCCTCTAAACCACCCCTACATGCATATAGGAATATTGTAAACCCATAGGAATGACCCCCACGGTTGTATCTCCATTTGTGTCCATTTTGTGTCCATTTGGAGGTCATAGGAGTGTCCTTTGTGTTGTGGATGTGTTCATGTTACATATATAGATTTATATATATATATATATTGTAATGAGAGTGTATCTATATTTATATATGTAATAAATGGTTCATGATGATTATATAATCAAGTTTGTGAGTGTGGTTCCTCATATTATTATTGCTATTATTGTTGTGGATAATTAGGATATATATTGTGTATTCTTTTGGCTCAAACTATTTAAATCCGTCATGATTTTTATCCACGTTTTTAATTTCAGCCCTAACTTAGAAATGCCATAACTTCTAGCTCAAAGCTCAGTTTAATCTTCCGTTTTTTTAAAAGAAGCGTATTGAAGTTAGCTTTCCAAAAACATGTATTAATCGGCCTATTTCTTTCTGTAACTTTCTGGAGAATTATTTGAGTGTCAGCTGTACGAAAGACAAACGCGTTCTCGGTGTTTTCGCGATTCCGGGAGTTTTCGGAAACGAAAACGCGATCCGTTTGAAGTTTCGGAAAGCTAACACATAGATCTATAACATACTTTAATCCTAGAATTTAATTCATGCTGAGTTGGTACAGTATTGATTATTAGTAGGAGTTACTATTCGGCATATGCATTTTGTGCACCCCTGTGTGTAATATAATGTTCTATTTGATTTTAACCCATGTTAATGTATATACATTATGTAACTAAATAGAGAATGCAAGCATGAGTAAATGGTTAAATAAATGATGTATGAGGTGTAAGTATTCTATCTAATGTAAGCATGTATAAGTATGGCTTGTAATGAATATGTAGGTTCCATAGTATGTAATGTATGGTGCATATAGTAGTGCAAGAGAATAAATGAATCATGAATGAATGCAAGTATGAATGTAATGTATGCAATATACAAGTTAATGAGATATAATGTTCTATGTTAACACAAATCCTATATTACCTCATGTACCCCCTTACACTATGTTGACACTATCACACTTGACACATTGTTCACTTACACTTTGACACTCTTTGATATGTATACACTATGTATGCCCATTTAACCCTCACTTGCCCCTTTGCCATGTTCACATACACACACATAGCCTCTTAAATAAGTATTTATGAATATAGTTAACTTAGCTATGTATGTATATTATATATATGTTAGCATATTGTGTTGTAATATATATAAGTTTATATAACCATTTGAAATGCCATAATTATAGACCTAATGTTGAATACCAATATATGCATGTGTATATATGTGTAGACATATATAGCTTAAAGTAATAGATTACCTAGTGTATATCTAATGTGAATTCTTGCCTATTTGAGTATTGAATAATTGCATGCTATATAGAGTCGGGTGTATGTTGGATTGTATAGCCTTGTATTGATGTGTGCTTGCTAGGATAGTCTTGGTTAGGCCTAGTAAGACTTGCTGGGTTAGGACATGACCTAGTTTGACCTAGTTTGACTAGTGCAGTTGACCAGAGTTGACCAAGGGTTGACTTTGGCCTAGTTGACCTAGATTCATGTAGAATACATTGTAGTGCTTTATATTACCCTTCTGGACATGTTGTAACTTGTGCTGTTCTAATTAGGAGCCAGACACCTTGTAACATGTGTTGCTTTAAATAGGACTCTGTGGCTTCAGTTGGACCCTGTATACTTATCAGCTCAGGACCGCAAGCGAGTACATTCACTGATAGTTTTCATTGTCTTGATATCTACTATATCCGATTCAGTCGTAGCATTTTACTTGATTCCCGACACGACGGTTCACGGACTAGTATACGTCGGATCCTGTCATGAGATGTTATTCCTGGACTTTCTTGGTATATGGGTATGAGATATTTTCGTGTTCCTGTACTTGTATAGACATTGATTTGGGAGTGGGCTGGCCCCCTGCTCTCGAAACCTGTGTCATGACGTGCCATGTCCGGATCCGTGATACTATTCGGAGGATAGAGGGGAATTATTAGGGGTTATGTGATCAAAGCCTCCGTGTGTTACTATATATTGCTAGCGCCACCCTCACCTCATGTAGGGTGTAGCAGATATCCCGTGCCGGTTATCCAGGTTGGCCAACATGACCCTTTCCAGAGATTTCGTGTCATTACCGGGCCAAGTGGATAACCTAGAGGAGACACATTAGAGGTTGTTTAGCTAGCTATCCTCAGTTGTCTGGAGTTGTATTTATTTTATGGATTACTGTTGTCACGACCCGATACCCAAATTGTTGGGCCGGGCCGAGCCATGTCCAGCCTACGCTTGGTTAAAGCGCAGTAAGCTGTTCTAGAATAAACAATAAAGGATCTAAGCTGCTAACAGTTCTAAAATCATATTTAAAGGTTCATCACAACACAGCATCTATAAGCGAAGGTAAACAAACACAGATTTAATAATATATAACCAAAGTATCTAACTGGAGACAAAGTCCAGTATCCAAATATAAGAACAGACAAAGTCTAAGTCTACTAAACACATGAAAGATAACTAAGCAATGTTCCCCGCTGGGGCCTCTTCTGGAGCTAAGGCCAGGTCCATGGTAAGTAGGGCATGTATCCTCAGGACTATCATCTGTAATATTTTCAACAGGTCCAATCAGGACGGGAACGAGTACAACTCATCTAGAAAAACCCAAGTAAATGACAAAGAACTATAAAGCAGTTATAGACAGTTTTATTGATGAACATGGCTGTTTTATACAGGTAATGATGGCATAGAGAAACAGTAAGATACAAGAAAAGAAAGGTAACTAAACAAGAGAAGAATCATGGCAATGAAGGCTGTAATAAAAGCTAACTGAACTAGAATATCATGTGTGAGTCCAGACAGTACGATATAAGTCTAATATAATTCCAGTGTGAGTCCAGTCCATAAAATCTGATACCAGATAAATTTCGGTACAAGATGAGTCCAACAGTGATCAATGAATCCAGGGTGAGTCCAACTATGATCTAACAGTGTGTTTTAAAATACCGAGGTCGACATGCAAACGGCTGTAGGTATCAGGCACATCTCTCACTGATCGGGCAAGAGATGGCTATGCTTCCGGTAGATTCCAGTAGGAGATTCTGGATTTGGGGTATGTCTACATGTCTTACTCAATATTTCCCCGCCCAGCAAGTGAATCTAGTACAAGACACAAAAATCGAGACGAGTCCGGCCAAATAATGATTCCAGAAATGATTCCGAAATGATTCCAGTGATTCCAATAATAGAGATCAGTAAGTAAGGTATGTGTCGCATACATGAATCCAGAAATATCCATACGTGTTGATACAGAGAATCACATAGAACTAACTAGAACTGAAATACAGTAATTGACAAATAAATGAGAGAACTATCAGAGAATGTACTCGCCTCGAGCAAAGCAAGAATACCAGTACGAAGGTACAGATGTCCGGTATCCTGTCAATAATGATATACAACTCAGTTCTAAGCTAGGATCAACAATATACTAGTGGTGTGACACGACTCCTAACTGGATACTAGCCAAGTGGGGACCTAGCATAAAAGTCTAATGTGAAGTGCCATTATACACAAACTAACTCTCTAGGGTCTTTACACTAGTGCGGGGTGAGGTCCAATGCGCCTATAACTCAAATCAACACAAAATATTGAAAGTCGTAATTATTTAATAAATAAATCAGCTGTACACTATGGTCCAATAATTTTAGAGATAGACAAAAAGCTCAAATATATATAAAATAAAGTACCAAAATAATCCTTGTTAATTATAGAAATTTATACTAATTTTTCTGGGATTTATAAACCTTCATAAATATTTATTAAAAATCAGCAAAAACATGCATCCCGAAAATGAGTTCTGTTTTCCCATTTTTATAAAATACCAAAAGTACTTATTAAATACTGGAAAAATTATAATAAATTAGCTAAATTAACATAGTATTTAAATACCATTTTTCCAAGATTTTTACAGCAATTAAAATATATATAAAAATTCAAAACCAGAAAGTAACAATATCTAGAAAAATAATTAATTATAAATTAAGGATAATACATAATAAAAATCTACAGATGTTGTCGGATGATAAAATAAATATCACCAATGTGTCCAGAACGGTCAAATCAGCTAGGATAGCCTACCCATAAGTCCAATTTGGACACAGGGGCAAAACGGTAATTTCGGGTCAAAATGATGTCCGCCGTTGGACACACTTTGCACCGAAAAATATGTCGAAATAGAAGTCTACAAAACCTAGCAAATTATATGTCCACAAATTCAGAATGACGATACGAACCCAACGGTATATCCGGAATAGGATTCCGATGTGCCGATCTCAAAATGATACGTTGACGCGACACTTGGTATCCGGTTTGCACGGAAATGCGTGCCGAAGCAAATGTCTTCAAAACTCAGCAAATTATATGTCAACGAGTCCAGAATGACGATACGAACTCAACGGTATATCCGGAATTGGATTCCGATGAGCCGATCTCAAAGTGACCCGTTGACTCGAAAAGTAGGACCCGTTTTGCACCGAAATGCGTGCCAGGGCCAACGTTCTCCAAATCAAGCAAATTTTATATGAAAATAATCCAGAACGACGCCATGAGTCTACTGGTGGTGTCAGAAATTGAATCCGGAGTCCCGGGTTCAAAAATGGAATTTAACAAGTGCAAATTAAAGAATTCGGACGGCCAACTTTGGCGTCGAATTCGACCGACCAAACGTGCTTATAATGAAACGAAACCTGAAGGAGGCAGGAAGATGGTTATACCAGCTGTGCACCGGAACTGACGGTGTGCAAAACGGAGCTGCGACGGCGAATTTACGAGCTGACGAAGTCGGCTCCACGAAACTGTCCAAAAATAGTTTAATTTAAAATGTCAACTTGGTGGCCAGTTTTGAGGTATCAAATGATAAAATTAACGGACGAAAATTGGCAGAAGTGAAGTGCTATATACCGAGATTGCGGCGGAGCAAAGAGTTCGCCGATCCAACGGTCGGATCTCCCAGAAAACGTGCGCGAAGTCGCTGCGACGGAGCGCCATTTCCGAGTTCAAAACTCGCGCGCGTCGACGGGATTCCGTTCAAAACGCACGAATAGCCCATGCGTCGCGCCGGGGAGGAAGGCGGAGGCCAGGGGGTGATCGCCAGGGGGTGCGCGCGCCTAGGGGGACGACCACAGGGGCCGTGCGGCGGCGCGACGGCGCACGACGGCGGCCCGCGCGTGCGCGCACGTGGCGTCGCTGCTGCGTTTGCAGCTACTGCTGTGGCTGTTGCTCGCGCGCCTGAGCGCGGGGCTGCGCAGGGTGGTCGCCGGCCTGGCGCGGTGGCGGGGGAAGGCTCGCCGGCCACGAAGTGGCGCACGGCGGCGGGGGTGTTGGAGTGGAGGTGGTGGCGCATGGTGGTGGTGGGAAGATGATGGTGAGGGTGACGGGAAGACGATAATAATAGAGGAGGAGGAGAAGAAGAAGAGGGAGGTGGCTGTGGGCGTTTGTGGTGGTGGTGGTGTGTTGCTCGGCCATGGGGGGGCTGTCGTCGGCCGAGAGGGAGGTGGGATGTGTGTGTTTGTGTTTTGATACAGAGAGAGGGAGAGAGTTATTGTGTGTGAGTTGTGTGTATATGAGTGTAATATAAATATAGGAAGAGAGAGAGAGAGTGAGATTAGAGAGAGATATTTGGGAGAGTGAGAATAGAGAGAGGTCGGTTGGGGGTGCTCTTGCTGGCTGAGAGAGAGGGGAGGGGGAGTGTAGGTGTAAAGTGAGTGAGAGATAGAGTTAGATATATATGTTTATATATATATATATATATATATATATATATATATATATATATATATATATATATGTAGGTATATATATATATATATATATATATATATATATATATATATATATAAAGAGGGATAGAGAGAGAAAAGTATAGAGAGAGGGGAGGGGGAGATGTCGGTCCACACAAAGGGGGGGTGTACTGTGAGGTGGAGTGAGAGAGAGTGTAAGAGAGAGAGATTATATATATATATATATATATATGTATATATATATATATATATATATATATATATATATATATATATATATATATATATATAAGGGATATTAAATGAGATATTTATAAAATAGAGAGAGGAAGAGACATTTTTCAAATAGGAAAAAGAGGAAAATTAAGTGGGGTACTTGGACAGGCATGAGAGGACAACATGGAGCTGGGGTTCGGGTTCGGTCGAGCCGGGTCGGGTCAAAATCGGACAGAGTGCAATAATTGAAATTAAATACGTATTTATAATCACGGAAAAATAAATAATATACGGGGACTCCAATAAATGGGACACAAGCGTCATGCATGTAGTAGGCTTCATGTGGGCCACGTCCATACTTTGGGTCGACTAGGTTGGATCGATGTCGGGTCCCGAAATTAAATTGGAAAATTAAATCAGGTTTTACGGTAGATAATAAATCGGCCTAAATTGACCCGGAAGTTGTGCGAAGAAAATGGAGCACAAAATGGAGTGTCTGAGTGGGACACGAAGGTCATGGGTGGAGAGCGTCTCGAGTAGATCATTCATGAGAAGTTGGTTATGAGAAAACGACTGGTCTGGTGCTCCTAAATTAAAAGCCACGGTAACGTGCAAACGACGATCAAAAATAAAAGTGGGAATAATTATTGAATGATTAATCGGTCTAAGTTGACCCGAACTTGCGCGATACAAAAAGAGCACAAGGGAACGAGTTCAAGTGGGACAGGATATATCAAAATGAAGATAGTCTTGTCTACTTCAAAACTCGTGAAGAGAGTTTACAGAGATTGGCATCCCTGACGCTCCAGAAGTCAAAGTTATAGAAAGGTACATTAACGATCTAAACAATTAAATAATAAAACATTTATCGAAAATAATTCATTTAGAAAAATAAAAATAAACCCCTGAAATTCAGGGGGCTTACATCCTACCCACCTTACAAAAATTTCGTCCTCGAAATTAAAAATCATCCAATAGGTCAAACTATAACATGTAGCTGCTCTGGCTACGATACTCAATCTGCTATCCTTGTAATCATCTCTTTTGTTTCTCCTACAAACTTTTTGGTTTAGGTTCAACAAAGTTCTTCTATCATAAACTACGTCATATATCCTTTAGAATCTTCCATACTATCATGAACATTAACGTATACCCTAAAATATAGGTCATTCTCTGGACCTGTCTATAAGCCTAAAAAGCTTAATCATCAACCATATTTTCAACCTCAATTGTAAATAATTGATTTCCTTATCGTATTCTAAGTATCTATATTCTATCAATCCACAGTTCCTTAGCATTATTTGTCGTCAATCCTTTTCTACAGTTTCTTCTCGAAATCATACGTTCAATTCTTATCCTTGGCGCAGAGCCTTCTTTTTTTTACTCAACAAGTCCTCCAAATATAAATCCTCGATTTCAAAACTCCCGATTTATTAATTACCAATGTACATATGTCTCTGTCTTGTTCCTTGTCTTTTAACTGATATCTTTCCGATCTCGTACGCAATACGATAACTCATTCTAATTTATTCTATATCAATCCACGTATCGATCTACCCTCTAATCACATGTAATTAGCTATAGATAACCCATAATCACTTGGTCATCAAAGTCATTTAATGCTCAATCCTCAAATTCTAAGCACAAGATTCTAATCCTCAATCCATAGTCACAACAATATACGATCTCATTTCTCCATCTTAGATACCCTATCATCAAGTCATATTATCAATGCAATCGTTCTTAATGGTTTCCAAGTCTGCTACAGTCAGTCACCTATACTTGTCCTATAAGCTTAATCTAACCAATCCCTAGGAAAAGTACTTATCACAATCACACAATACATTTATAGTTATACTACAGGATCAGTCAACAAGGTTTGGCTATTTCGGTCGTCTATCAAATAGAAGGTAACAATGCCTAAGACTGGGTCAAGCAATCCATAACAGTGTCCAAACAAGTTAAAGGTCAAGCAAGACAGGAAAGTTTATCGGAATATCTCCAAGAATGGTACGAAGACAACGAGATTTATAACGAAAAGAATTATCCAAGAGGTTAACGAAGAAAAGTTTAGTCAAGTCATAGGAAAGATGGAACACAAAAATAATTATGTCCAAAAGATAACATGAAAGCAATCATGTTGGAGAGTCCTAGAGAGCCTATAATCCTAGTTGTAGATGTAGATAGAACGGAGCTAATCAAGACGGGGAAAAATGATAATAATAAGAATTTATTCTTGCTCAATCGATCATAACGAAGTGAACCAAGCTGAGATATGATCTGATAACCATATACGTCTTCCAGAAATCATGTTGCCAAAATTTTCGCCACACCAGTAAGCTTAGATGCAATAAACGATAGAGTCATAACTAAGGTATACTCCCTAAAATCATATTATCTAGAATCCTCACCACGCCAACCGGTATGGCTGCGAGAAAATCTAAATTCTATGAATAGGATAGTATATCCAAAATCAGGCTCTATGTTTTGTCATACCAGCTAATATGGCTGCGATAAATTCTAAACTCCATAACTAAAGCAGACGTTTACCTTATCAGAATATATCACAATTCAATCCACAAAATTTATCACGATGCAAGACCAAAGTTAACAACAAAAATCAGAAATTAAATTCAACAACGAATTTAAAGAAGAGCAAATGAAAATAAGTGAAAACTGATTTCGAGATAAGATTAGAGTGAGATCCTCAGGGGTCATCCCAAAGGTACAAACTTGGTCTAAATTGACCCACTGAAATACAAACAAGAGGCTAATTATAGCTAACGGTCCTATGCTGTGATGAGTTCTCCCTATGTTACAATCCTAGAAATCCTCTAGGTGTTCTAAATGTTTATCCCTAGTGTTAACAAGTTGTCCTAGATCCTAATTGCAGGCATGTTTGGTACAATAACGTAACCAAACAACTTAAGTCGAGACCTGCATGGGCCGCCAAAAAAACATGTCACGACCCGATACCCAAATTGTTGGGCCGGGCCGAGCCATGTCCAGCCTACGCTTGGTTAAAGCGCAGTAAGCTGTTCTAGAATAAACAATAAAGGATCTAAGCTGCTAACAGTTCTAAAATCACATTTAAAGGTTCATCACAACACAGCATCTATAAGCGAAGGTAAACAAACACAGATTTAATAATACATAACCAAAGTATCTAACTGGAGACAAAGTCCAGTATCTAAATATAAGAACAGACAAAGTCTAAGTCTACTAAACACATGAAAGATAACTAAGCAAGGTTCCCCGCTGGGGCCTCTTCTGGAGCTAAGGCCAGGTCCATGGTAAGTAGGGCATGTATCCTCAGGACTATCATCTGTGATATTTTCAACAGGTCCAATCAGGACGGAAACGAGTACAACTCATCTAGAAAAACCCAAGTAAATGACAAAGAACTATAAAGCAGTTATAGACAGTTTTATTGATGAACATGGCTGTTTTATACAGGTAATGATGGCATAGAGAAACAGTAAGATACAAGAAAAGAAAGGTAACTAAAACAAGAGAAGAATCATGGCAATGAAGGCTGTAATAAAAGCTAACTGAACTAGAATATCATGTGTGAGTCCAGACAGTACGATATAAGTCTAATATAATCCCAGTGTGAGTTCAGTCCATAAAATCTGATACCAGATAAATTCCGGTACAAGATGAGTCCAACAGTGATCAATGAATCCAGGGTGAGTCCAACTATGATCTAATAGTGTGTTTTAAAATACCGAGGTCGACATGCAAACGGCTGTAGGTATCAGGCATATCTCTCACTGATCGGGCAAGAGATGGCTATGCTTCCGGTAGATTCCAGTGGGAGATTCCGGATTTGGGGTATGTCTACATGTCTTATTCAATATTTCTCCGCCCAGCAAGTGAATCCAGTACAAGACACAAAAATTGAGACGAGTCCGACCAAATGATGATTCCAGAAATGATTCTGGAATGATTCCAGTGATTCCAGTAATAGAGATCAGTAAGTAAGGTATGTGTCGCATACATGAATCCAGAAATATCCATACGTGTTGATACAGAAAATCACATAGAACTAACTAGAACTGAAATACAGTAATTGACAAATAAATGAGAGAACTATCAGAGAATGTACTCGCCTCGAGCAAAGCAAGAATACCAGTACGAAGGTACAGATGTCCGGTATCCTGTCAATAATGATATACAACTCAGTTCTAAGCTAGGATCAACAATATACTAGTGGTGTGACACGACTCCTAACTGGATACTAGCCAAGTGGGGACCTAGCATAAAAGTCTAATGTGAAGTGCCACTATACACAAACTAACTCTCTAGGGTCTTTACACTAGTGCGGGGTGAGGTCCAATGCGCCTATAACTCAAATCAACACAAAATATTGAAAGTCGTAATTATTTAATAAATAAATCAGCTGTACACTATGGTCCAATAATTTTAGAGATAGACAAAAAGCTCAAATATATATAAAATAAAGTACCAAAATAATCTTTGTTAATTATAGAAATTTATACTAATTTTTTTGGGATTTATAAACCTTCATAAATATTTATTAAAAATCAGCAAAAACATGCATCCCGAAAATGAGTTTTGTTTTCCCATTTTTATAAAATACCAAAAGTACTTATTAAATACTGGAAAAATTATAATAAATTAGCTAAATTAACATATTATTTAAATACCATTTTTCCAAGATTTTTACAGCAATTAAAATATATATAAAAATTCAAAACCAGAAAGTAACAATATCTAGAAAAATAATTAATTATAAATTAAGGATAATACATAATCAAAATCTACAGATGTTGTCGGATGATAAAATAAATATCACCAACGTGTCCAGAACGGTCAAATCAGCTAGGATAGCCTACCCATAAGTCCAATTTGGACACAGGGGCAAAACGGTAATTTCGGGTCAAAATGATGTCCGCCGTTGGACACACTTTGCACCAAAAAATGTGTCAGAATAGAAGTCTACAAAACCTAGCAAATTATACGTCCACGAATTCAGAATGACGATACGAACCCATCGGTATATCCGGAATAGGATTCCGATGTGCCGATCTCAAAATGATACGTTGACGCGACACTTGGTATCCGGTTTGCACGGAAATACGTGCCGAGCAAATGTCTTCAAAACTCAGCAAATTATATGTCAACGAGTCCAGAATGACGATACGAACTCAACGGTATATCCGGAATTGGATTCCGATGAGCCGATCTCAAAGTGATCTGTTGACTCGAAAAGTGGGACCCGTTTTGCATCGAAATACGTGCCAGGGCCCACGTTCTCCAAATCAAGCAAATTTTATATGAAAACATGCCATAACGACGCCACGAGTCTACTGGTGGTGTCAGAAATTGAATCCGGAGTCCCGGGTTCAAAAATGAAATTTAACAAGTGCAAATTAAAGAATTCGGACGGTCAACTTTGGCGTCGAATTCGACCGACCAAACGTGCTTATAATGAAACGAAACCTAAAGGAGGCATGAAGATGGTTATACCAGCTGTGCACCGGAACTGACGGTGCGCAAAACGGAGCTGCGACGGCGAAGTTACGAGCTGACGAAGTCGGCTCCACGAAACTGTCCAAAAATAGTTCAATTTAAAACGTCAACTTGGTGGCCAGTTTTGAGGTATCAAATTATAAAATTAACGGACGAAAATTGGCAGGAGTGAAGTACTATATACCGAGATTGCGGCGGAGCAAAGAGTTTGCCGATCCAACGGTCGGATCTCCCAGAAAACATGCGCGAAGTCGCTGCGACGGAGTGCCATTTCCGAGTTCAAAACTCGCGCGCGCCGACGGGATTCCGTTCAAAATGCACGAATAGCCCATGCGTCGCACCGGGGAGGAATGCGGAGGCCAGGGGGTGATCGCCAGGGGGTGCGCGCGCCTAGGGGGACAGCCACGGCGGCCGTGCGGCGGTGCGGCGGCGCACGACGGCGGCCCGTGCGCGCGCGCACGTGGCGCCGCTGCTGCGTTTGCAGCTACTGCTGCGGCTGTTGCTCGCGCGCCTGAGCGCGGGGCTGCGCAGGGTGGTCGTCGGCCTGGCGCGGTGGCGGGGGAAGGCTCGCCGGCCACGAAGTGGCGCACGGCGGCGGGGGTGTTGGAGTGGAGGTGGTGGCGCATGGTGGTGGTGGGAAGATGATGGTGAGGGTGACGGAAAGACGATAATAATAGAGGAGGAGGAGAAGAAGAAGAGGGAGGTGGCTGTGGGCGTTTGTGGTGGTGGTGGTGTGTTGCTCGGCCATGGGGGGGCTGTCGTCGGCCGAGAGGGAGGTGGGATGTGTGTGTTTGTGTTTTGATACAGAGAGAGAGGGAGAGAGTTATTGTGTGTGAGTTGTGTGTATATGAGTGTAATATAAATATAGGAAGAGAGAGAGATTAGAGAGAGATATTTGGGAGAGTGAGAATAGAGAGAGGTCGGTTGGGGGTGCTCTTGCTGGCTGAGAGAGAGGGGTGGGGGAGTGTAGGTGTAAAGTGAGTGAGAGATAGAGTTAGATATATATGTTTATATATATATATATATATATATGTAGGTATATATATATATATATATATATATATATATATATATATATAAAGAGGGGTTGAGAGAGAAAAGTATAGAGAGAGGGGAGGGGGAGATGTCGGTCCACACAAAGGGGGGTGCTGTGAGGTGGAGTGAGAGAGAGTGTAAGAGAAAGAGATTTATATATATATATATATATATATATATATATATATATATATATATATATATATTATATATATATATATATATATATGTATATATATATATATATATATATATATATATATATAAGGGATATTAAATGAGATATTTATAAAATAAAGAGAGGAAGAGACATTTTTCAAAATAGGAAAAAGGGGAAAATTAAGTGGGGTACTTGGACAGGCATGAGAGGACAACGTGGAGCTGGGGTTCGGGTTCGGTCGAGCCGGGTCGGGTCAAAATCGGACAGAGTGCAATAATTGAAATTAAATACGTATTTATAATCACGGAAAAATAAATAATATACGGGGACTCCAATAAATGGGACACAAGCGTCATGCAGGTAGTAGGCTTCATGTGGGCCACGTCCATACTTTGGGTCGACTAGGTTGGATCGATGTCGGGTCCCGAAATTAAATTGGAAAATTAAATCAGGTTTTACGGTAGATAATAAATCGGCCTAAATTGACCCGGAAGTTGTGCGAAGAAAATAGAGCACAAAATGGAGTGTCTGAGTGGGACACGAAGGTCATGGGTGGAGAGCGTCTCGAGTAGATCATTCATGAGAAGTTGGTTATGAGAAAACGACTGGTCTGGTGCTCCTAAATTAAAAGCCACGGTAACGTGCAAACGACGATCAAAAATAAAAGTGGGAATAATTATTGAATGATTAATCGGTCTAAGTTGACCCGAACTTGCGCGATACAAAAGAGCACAAGGGAACGAGTTCAAGTGGGACAGGATATATCAAAACGAAGATAGTCTTGTCTACTTCAAAACTCGTGAAGAGAGTTTACAGAGATTGGCATCCCTGACGCTCCAGAAGTCAAAGTTATGGAAAGGTACATTAACGATCTAAACAATTAAATAATAAAACATTTATCGAAAATAATTTATTTAGAAAAATAAAAATAAACCCCTGAAATTCAGGGGGCTTACAACTGTATTTGAGCTTTGAGATGTATTCTGAGTTTGTACCTTAGACACTTAGACTCCTATCTGTTGTATCTCTTTTCGATTTTATGTTGTATCTATCTTCCTTTATGCTCTACCTTAGATGTGATTGAGTTTACATTCTGCTATGTCACCCCCATTCGGGGAGTATAAACTGTTTAGTCTTATACTGTTAGATGCATTGAGACCTAGGACAGCGTTCTACCGTCGACACTGCGGCGTAGGCTGGGCGTTGTTACGTTCTCGTGCCCTAATTCTAGGGTGCGGGTCGTGACACGTTTTTAGTGGTGGCCCATGCAGGTCGAGACTAAAAGTGTAGTGGTATTCGAACTAGAGTACCACTACAGCCTGCAGTAGGATTAGGATATATTTTGAAGGTACTCAATCACAGTTAGGACCCTTGAGAGATTCCCGGGACGACCCTTGAGAATCTTATTTAACTTCGATTTGAATACTCTTTTTCCTTGATTGATTTATCTTTACTTTCTGCTATTGAATTTGATTTTGATGGATTATTATTGAATTTGAGTTTGTATTTATTGATTTTGAAGGATGATTATTTAATTTTAAATTTTGATGATAGCTGTTGCATCCGAGTTTGTATTTTCATGGATTTTTTTCATTTTTGGATTTTGATGTTCGTTGATAAATTTGAATTGATTTTTGAGTATTCATTGTTGATTTAAATTAATTTTGTCAAGATGAAATTATATGGGCTAGGTCATCTATGTTATGGAGTCTAGTCTTCTACAGTCATATTAGCCAGCATGGTGAGGATATATAGTTTGACTTGGATATATCTCTCGGGTGTGGGAATTTAAGGTTTTCGCAGCCAAGCTAGCGGCATCGCAAAAATATTAAATACCATGATTTTAGAGGTATGTGCCTAAGTCAAGGACTCTGTGATTATCGTAGCCTTGCTTACTAGTATGACGAGGATTTAGTGTACCATAATTTGGACAGACGCATATGATTATCTGATTGTACCTTAAATGTTTTCGAAACATGTTTTCTCTACTTTTGTTTCTATCCTTCAAAAAAAATTTAATTATTAATTGTTTTGTTTTGTTTGCTTCTCATTATTTAACTTAAGAGTAGGTTTGCCTGTTTTTATAAACCTTTGCGTAACTTCTTGCTATGAGTTTCTTCTTAATGCAATGAATCGATAATTTTGCTAGACTTTATCTTGGATTTGATAATTTAGCTCTGGATTTCAATATGGTTCTTCTTTAAATAGATAAGCAAAACAGATTTTATCGTTATTTCTTCCTTGCTATTATTCTTGTATTAAATAATAATAATAAAACTGCCTTGATTACGTCAATCACCTGCTTGCAATCTTGGTAGGAATCTAAATGTTAGTCTTAACGTAGAAATAATTTTTTTTATATTAGGACATGAGAATATGTATATGAATATATATAGCAGACACTTTGCCTAACACGTATGCATGCTACACTTGATTTTTCCACCTATCTAAATACATATTAATATGTTGTTGATGTTTAAATTGTCAAAACCCCAATATTTTTGGTTCTCTGCTTTTCCATGTTTAAATTTGTAATTTAAATATAAATTTTATATTATTAGTTATGTTTAAATCACTGCACATGTATGTTATACGTGGGATTTCAATTCAAAATTTTGGTTGAGTTTTGTGTTTAAATTTGTAAAATCTGAGACTGTATGCATGTTAACCCTTGATGCGGGATTTCAAATGTTAGTTCAAATTGCTGTTTTATTTCTTAAATGTAATATTTAAGCTATATACCTTGTGGGAAGTAGGGATATAAATTTAGGTTTCATATTCTTACATGTTAGTTGTGATAAACATTGAGTTGGTTTTTAATGTTCAAATTTCTCCAAAATCCTGAAAACTAGTTACATGTTAACATTTTTACATTGATTTCCATGTTTAGTTAAATTTCAGATTTAACATGTAATATTGAACTGTGTGCATAGATAAATGTATGGATAGTATGTTAGGGTTTCATTTCTATCATGTTAGGATGTATTAGGACCATTGAGATGGGTTGCGATGTTTCAAAACCCTAAAATTTGAGACTGCATTATGTTAATATTTCACTGTTTTAAATGTTAGCTTATTTTCAGACTTTGCATGTAAATGCTGAAGTAAAACTGGGTTTAACCTTTTAATACTAAGCTATAACCCTCTACAAGGACACACACACCCTCTTTATATATATATGTATAAGGTTAGCCATGCATGTTATGAGTAAATAAGTTGCGTATTGTAGATTGTTTAACCAATATGCCATGATTAGTGTAACTTGATAGCCGTTGTTTTGAAACCCAATTTCTCATATACAATTTTATGTATATTTCGTCTTCACATATGCCTACTATCTTACCATATTAACCTGTTCACATACACCCATATACACACAAACCATATAACATTACATAATGCCAGCTTTTCCCTCTCTAACGCTCTATATTTTATATATATATATATATATATATATATATATATATATATATATATATATATATATATATATATATATATATATATATTGTGATTGGATTTCAATGCAAGTGACTTTCAATTCTTTAACTTTGAAATTGATTTTTCTGTACCCTTTTAGATTATTGGAAGTTACCTTTCTTATTTTTATATGTTTTTTTTGAGTACCAGCTTTCACATAGGATGGTAGACTGTCTTACAGTTTTGATGATTTGTTATTTATGTATCTTTTCCAGTTTAGCACTCTAGATTTCTTGTGTGTTTGATATCCTATGACCGTCTTGGTTTAGCATGACTAGTATACCTAGATGAGACTTTCACTACCACCGTATGTAATGACCCTGTATGTCGTCCTTTTGATCACATAATTTGTTTTAATCTGGGACTTTGATTTGTGGGGGTTTGAGCTAGAGGGAGTATGGACATTTTAATTTCGAGGATGAAATTTTTCTAAGGTGGGTAGACTTGTAACACCTAATTTTCTAAAATGAGAGTAATTTTGAAATTTTGTAATTTTAATCATTTATTGATTTGACATTTAAATCATGATATAATTTTTGGTTATTTTTTTAAATTATTTTAAAACTATTTAAAATCTTGACTTGTAATTTTGATGTTTTGCTAGTGAAACCCTAGAGACTGTTTGACCTAGAGCCTAACAATGTGATTAGGATGTTTAAATGTCATTTCTGGCCTAAGGATATTTTGCATTTGACCTCCTTGAGTTATTTTGATATTTATTGCGTTGATGATTGTTAATTTTGACCTTTGATAGGTGTGATGGTTTTGTGTCCGTATCGGATACGTATCAGTTTTTATTTATAAATGTTTGATGTGCCTCAAGGAGATATTTTTATTGCTGATTTTTTTTTGAAAAGTATTTGAATGAGATTGTTTTCTGCATGTGTTTCCTGTGATTGCTTTGTTTTAATTTCGAGGACGAAATTTTTTTAAGGTGGATAGATTTGTCACCCCCAGTTTCCAGAAACAGGGGTATTTTTATCATTTTTTATTTTTAAATTATTTTGGAGTTATTTATTTATTGTAATATTTTGGGGTTATTTGAGTCGGGTTCGAATTTCAACTCATTCCGACTTGTATCGGGGACCCGGAGTAGTTTTGACTCTAGCGGACCCACTCACTAGTTAGGCATGGCCCACATAATATTAATTTTAGTCCACATGATATTAATTTTAGTTAGTGACTAGACTAATTATTTTGGTTAGTATTAATATGGATTAGTGTTTTAGGATTGACCAAACTACCCCCGACTTAACCCCTTACCAATGTATTAGTAAATAGACTAGAAAAGGGGCTTTTGGACTTTTCCGAATAGGACAAAACCACCTTATGGCCAGCCACAATAAGGATAGGGTTGAGCCTCCCATTTGTCATTATCCATCTATTTTTCTCTCTCTTGTTCTTTCCCAAATTTCTAGAGAGCAAATCCCTATCATTTCTCCACCAAATCAACTCCTTCTTCCACCAAATCTTCTTCTTTTCTCCTCTACTCCATGAAAGGGAGGAGCTAGCCAAGTTTGGGAGGATTCGGAGCTCGTTCGTGTCCTTTTGGAATCTCTACGTGTCGGTGTCGTGTCGGAAGACTTTTCCTTTGAATCTCTCTCCCGGAAGGTATAATCTCTCCTCTAAACCACCCCTACATGCATATAGGAATATTGTAAACCCATAGGAATGACCCCCACGGTTGTATCTCCATTTGTGTCCATTTGGAGGTCATAGGAGTGTCCTTTGTGTTGTGGATGTGTTCATGTTACATATATAGATTTATATATATATATATATATTGTAATGAGAGTGTATCTATATTTATATATGTAATAAATGGTTCATGATGATTATATAATCAAGTTTATGAGTGTGGTTCCTCATATTATTATTGCTATTATTGTTGTGGATAATTAGGATATATATTGTATATTCTTTTGGCTCAAACTATTTAAATCCGTCATGATTTTTATCCACGTTTTAATTTCAGCCCTAACTTAGAAATGTCATAACTTCTAGCTCAAATCTCGGTTTAATCTCCCATTTTTTTAAAAGAAGCGTATTGAAGTTAGATTTCCAAAAACATGTATTAATCGGCCTATTTCTTTCTGTAACTTTCTGGAGAATTATTTGAGTGTCAGTTGTACGAAAGACAAATGCGTTCTCGGTGTTTTCGCGATTCCGGGAGTTTTCGAAAACGAAAACGCGATCCGTTTGAAGTTTTGGAAAGCTAACACATAGATCTATAACATACTTTAATCCTAGAATTTAATTCATGCTGAGTTGGTACAGTATTGATTATTAGTAGGAGTTACTATTCGGCATATGCATTTTGTGCACCCCTGTGTGTAATATAATGTTCTATTTGATTTTAACCCATATTAATGTATATACATTATGTAACTAAATAGAGAATGCAAGCATGAGTAAATGGTTAAATAAATAATGTATGAGGTGTAAGTATCCTATCTAATGTAAGCATGTATAAGTATGGCTTGTAATGAATATGTAGGTTCCATAGTATGTAATGTATGGTGCATATAGTAGTGCAAGAGAATAAATGAATGATGAATGAATGCAAGCATGAATGTAATGTAATAATAGATGTAATGTATGCAATATACAAGTTAATGAGATGTAATGTTCTATGTTAACACAAATCCTATATTACCTCATGTACCCCCTTACACTATGTTGACACTATCACACTTGACACATTGTTCACTTACACTTTAACACTCTTTGATATGTATACACTATGTATGCCCATTTAACCCTCACTTGCCCCTTTGCCATGTTCACATACACACACATAGCCTCTTAAATAAGTATTTATGAATATAGTTAACTTAGCTATGTATGTATATTATATATATGTTAGCATATTGTGTTGTAATATATATAAGTTTATATAACCATTTGAAATGCCATAATTATAGACCTAATGTTGAATACCAATATATGTATGTGTATATATGTGTAGACATATATAGCTTAAAGTAATAGATTACCTAGTGTATATCTAATGTGAATTCTTGCCTATTTGAGTATTGAATAATTGCATGCTATATAGAGTCGGGTGTATGTTGGATTGTATAGCCTTGTATTGATGTGTGCTTGCTAGGATAGTCTTGGTTAGGCCTAGTAAGACTTGCTGGGTTAGGACATGACCTAGTTTGACCTAGTTTGACTAGTGCAGTTGACCAGAGTTGACCAAGGGTTGACTTTGGCCTAGTTGACCTAGATTCATGTAGAATGCATTGTAGTGCTTTATATTACCCTTCTGGACATGTTGTAACTTGTGCTGTTCTAATTAGGAGCCAGACACCTTGTAACATGTGTTGCTTTAAATAGGACTCTGTGGCTTCAGTTGGACCCTCTATACTTATCAGCTCAGGACCGCAGGCGAGTACATTCACTGATAGTTTTCATTGTCTTGATATCTACTATATCCGATTCAGTCGTAGTGTTTTACTTGATTCCCGACACGACGGTTCACGGACTAGTATACGTCGGATCCTGTCATGAGATGTTATTCCTGGACTTTCTTGGTATATGGGTATGAGATATTTCCGTGTTCCTGTACTTGTATAGACATTGATTTGGGAGTAGGCTGGCCCCCTGCTCTCGAAACCTGTGTCATGACGTGCCATGTCCGGATCCGTGATACTATTCGGGGGATAGAGGGAAATTATTAGGGGTTATGTGATCAAAGCCTCCGTGTGTTACTATATATTGCTAGCGCCACCCTCACCTCACGTAGGGTGTAGCAGATATCCCGTGTCGGTTATCCAGGTTGGCCGACATGACCCTTTTCAGAGATTTTCGTGTGATTGTCGGGCCAAGTGGATAACCTTTCCGTGTTTTCCAGCCGATCACGTTTTGCCCTAATAGTTCAAATCACTTTTTATTTATTTGTTGTCATATCTTACATTCTAGTTCACCTTTACTTATTGTACTTTCACCATGCTATGATTCATTTCTCATATGCTCTACCTGCCTTTTATACTGTACCATGATGATGGGACTAGGTTCTGTTCGAAAGAATTGTTACAACCCCGGTCCTTGTTTGGTTTAAGGGTCGTAATCGGCTTTCAAATGGTTCCCAAGTCGCCGATATCTTTGTCATGTTTCATTATTATCTCTATAGTATTGTCAATTCATATGGAACTGCTGTTGGTGGTTGTACTTGCTCATTTTTCTGACAGGATACGTTGACAAATTTTACAGATAACTTGGAAATTGCTTGCTAGCCTAGAGGAGACACATAGAGGTTTGTTAGTTAGCTATCCTCAGTTGTCGGAGTTGTATTTATTTATGGATTACTGTATTTGAGCTTGAGATTCTGAGTTGTACCTTAGACACTTAGACTCCTATCTGTTGGTATCTCTTTTCGATTTCATGGTATCTATCTTCCTTTATGCTCTACCTTAGATGTGATTGAGTTTACATTCTGCTATGTCACCCCCATTCGGGGAGTATAAACTGTTTAGTCTTATACTGTTAGATGCATTGAGACCTAGGACAGCGTTCTACCGCCGACACTGCGGCGTAGGCTGGGCGTTGTTTCGTTCTCGTGCCCTAATT
>JANAVB010035817.1:3664187-3734406 GCA_029216955.1 Iris pallida
CGTCCCGCCCCGTCCCGCCAATTAACGGGTCCGGTCCGGATCCATAAAATTTGGACCCGGCCCGACCCGTGTCCACCCCTACTTTGGTCCGAAATTAAGGATTTCTGCTAATAGATATGGCTTTTTCTAAGGGCACTACCAATTTTACTTGGGGCTAGCCCAAAAATATTCAAAAAATTATAAGTTTGTCATCCATTTTTGGGTAAAGTGCAAAAAAATCCCTCGTTAGATTTTCGTTTTTTGCACTAAAAGACCTCATGCTCTTAAAATTTCAGAAAGTATGAAATCTGCTCATTTTGTCCCTTTTTCGTTAACTGCCGTTAAGTGGATATGTAATGACCATTTTATCCCTCCACTCTTTCCCCTCCCTCTCTCTCTCCTCTCCTCCGGTGGTACGGGAAGGAGGAGGAGGGGTCGGAGCTGCCCGGGGTGGGGAGGAGGAGGGGAGTGATGGCCGGAGTACAGGAGGGGCTGAGGGGGCGGGAAGGAAGAGAAGGAGGGGGGGGGCTGAGGGGGGTGGGGAGGAGGAGGAGGGGGCTGAGGGGGTCGGGGAGGGGTGTAACCCCATCTTTCCAATTTTTTAGGAATTTAAAGTTTTCTAAATAATAATAAGTTTGATTTAAACCATTTCGAATAATAATAATTCTTGATTAAATATTTTCGAATAAATATTTCATGATTGCTTTTGGAGGGAGATTTGATTTTTGGCAAATAAATAATTTTTAAATTTAGTTAGAGTGGTCCCCAACCCTTTAACCAACTCTCTAACAATTTTTATGTGTTTTCGTAAATACTGAAAAGGGGGAGGAGCTTCTGTGAAATTATTTCTGAGCGGGGGGGGGGGGCCTGTTTACAAATATTCCTGGGCGGAGGGCTTAGATGCAAATGTGCATCTCTATATTTTTCGGCTGAGGAAAAGAAAACCCTATTCTCTTCTTCAGACCATTTTCCGCATCGAGCTCTTCCTTCCTCTTCAGCCCAAGCCAAACCCTAACCCAAATTCTTCACGGCGGCGATGAGTCGGAGCTACACCGGCGACTGAACGAGAAGACGATTCCCCTCTCGGCGGTGCTTGGACGGAGCAATCGACTCCGACGATCGAGGCATAGGCGCGGCGACATGTGTTCATCCGGCGACTGAACTCTGTGGAGGAGTCAAGTCCTCTCGTGAGGGATCGATCTCCCTCGTCGATTGTTAGGTTTGTGATCGAAACTCTTAATCCTCGTTTTGTGTCTCGTATCGTTCTTTCTTGTTTAAAAACTGTGTCTGATCCATGGTTGGCAGCTCGAGTACTCGAAGCTGGGTCAGATTTCTTGTTGGAGGACTATGTTCCGTTCGGGAAACCAGATCGATGAGTTCACTACGAACGTTCCTCTTCATTGAGTACCAATTGAAGTAGCTCGGATCGACTGATCATATGGTTTGGTTTCAGATTCTTTGAACGAATCTTCGGTTCAATCTTGAGAACTGCTGTACATATCGAGTACAGATCTAGTGAGTTCATTTTGTTCCAATTTTGATTTGAGTTCAATCGACAGTTGATGCTGTCGTGAATGATATTAGCGATTTGATTCGTTGACCTACTCTGTTTTGTCTGAAGATCTGCTGCTCCAGGCCAGATCTGATTTATTTCGTTGAGAAGGCTTGTGGTGATTCACTGATTTGAAGTAGGAATCTGTGGTCAGCGTTCTTGCTTTGGTTCGATTTCTTCAGGTATTTCCTTCCTTCAAATTGTCTTCTATTTTCTGATGATTGTGATTTTTCAGTAAGAGTTGTGTTCTTTTATGTTGTGTATGTTCGTGTTGCTCTTGGGGGGCTCCGGGACGTGTTCGAGACCTTGTACCAATCTGTGTCGTGTCTGTTGTACCTGGCCGTGGTTGTGTCCATTTTATCTGTGTTCATGGGTGCGTGACCAAGCCGGTTCGTGTCTATCTGCGTGTTCGTGTCTCCGTGGACTGAGAGTCGATCGGATCTGGAGATTAGCAAGTGCATGATTGATTCTGTTCTGTTTATAATCGATTGGGTTGTAATTCTATTTTTCATGGGTTTGTATAATTCTTGTTGGTTGTTGATAAGTCTAGCGTATGATTTGATGGGTTTGCATAAATTCTGAACTGAGTTTGGGTGTCGGGTGCAGGAGGGATTTATACAGACCCATGGGGAGTTCTGTTATTCATGTACTTTGTTTGTAATCTTCAATTTCCTTGTGTTTGTGTTTCAGCATTTAAATTAAACGGGTTATAGCCGTTGAGTAGTAGAATTGAGAAGTTTGGAAAGTTTAAATAACCTGGAGATTGTAGGCTTCCCAAATGTTTTGTAGCTAGTTATAAAAGAAGGGGGCTTACTTTCAGTATGATTGTTGAATATTGTTGGCTATGCAACGAGTGTTTTGAAATTTAGTTTTGAAATATGCCTGCTGGGTTGGGTTGCTCAAGTCTTACTCATGCAACCTTGGTTTGATCTGAGGCCAAAGGAATAAGCTACAGGGGAGAAATCCTATATTTTGCTTAAGAATTAAACGTGTAGTTTCATTATATTTCAAGCCTAGTTATTCCAAATGGGATGTTGTAGAAGTGCAGGTGCCATAAGTTCATTTTGCTATAAAATCCAAACTCATGTTTTTGATGGAACTGGGGATTCCCAGGACCCTTACTTTGGTGTGTGTATTGATCGATAAAAAGTTAAACATATTTAATACGTGTTCTAACCCTTCATAGGCGGAAACTAGGGTTCACGAATTATACCTGCGGCGGAAAGAAGACAAGTATTTCCTGGCAATCTTGAGCGAACGACCCCAAGATCTTCTGCACGTATTCATTCCTCGAGTTGGACGTCGTGTGGGCGACGATCTCCCAACCTTTTTCTTCTCCTTGGCATCCCTCTCTTTCTCTCCTTACGTGAATCATGAATTTAGAGAAAGCTTCAGATTTCTGATCTCTTATTTGCCGGCCAGAGAATAGAGGATATATATAGGCTACGGCAGGGACCATGAGGAGAAATTAGGGTTAGGCCTCCTAACGGATCTGGATATCCCGTGTTCAGTCCGAACACACAATCCAGGCCCATTAACAATAGCTCGGTCCACTAATGAGCTATTGTTGCACTACCTCCCTAATCCCAAATTATGTTTGTGGGCTCCTTTTATTATATGCTCGTTTGTCTCCCCATGTTAAGATATCGTATGTCCGTCGATCAAATTAAGTTACTGACAACTATATTGATTCGACATCTTTTATCCTTAAGTAGTACCGCTCAACTTTATTTGTTATGTCGTATATAATCCACCTGCAGAGTTTACATGACAATCTTATGAGCTCCTTAAGGGGACATCATCAACCCGATGTATCGGGACATGGATTCCATTTATAATCAACAACCCATCATACATACAATGTTATTATCCAATTCATAAAGGTTGTTGATCCATAATGAATCTCACTCTTTCATGAGTCAAAGTAATGCACACTGTATATACGTGTCTGTTATATCCGGATCACAGGCATCCATAATAACAGAGGTGTTTGTTGTCTTATGTAGTCAGTACAAAGAGAACAACCTCAAGTGGTCCTGTTCAATATACACAAAGTGTACTAGTGTAAACATATAGTCAAGATAGACTAATACCATTACACTACAACCTTTCCAATAGATTGTCCAAGTCCATCTAGGTTGTGAACTATTTATATACTCCATAGGGAACTGATAATATGTTCTTCTGTGTGACACCACACACCATATTATCTACAATATAGAATATCAGACATTTGCATTAACACTTGCAACAAATACAATATGCAAATATTTGCCCATATGATTCTCATTCAAAATTTAAGGAAATAAGATTACTACAAAAGTGATGCTTTTAGTAGGGGTATAAAATGGACAAAGTAGTCTGTTGTCCGTACGTGTCCGGCTCGATAAATGGTTCGACCGCGAACCGTCCGATTGATTAACGAACAGAACATGGACTATTTTTTGGTCCGTTTAAAAATCGGACCCGGACACGGTCATATCCATGTCCGGTCCGTATTTGTCCGCGAACCGTCCAATAGTGGAGACTCATTTTAGTTTTGCATCAATTATGTCATATTGTTTTGGTTTTGCATCAATTTTTTGTTGTTCGGTCTCGATTTTTGTTAACCTTTTACTATTGTTTGTTGTATTCTATAACCTTCAATTGTATTTTCTTTTAACTTGATTTTTTGTACCAACTATCAAGGTATCTTGATAAAATAATGGCATTTGGTAATATATTTCATTTGTCCGCGGACCGTTCGATTGAATTAACGAACAGTGGTTGTCCATGTCTGTCCGGCCCAAATTAGAACAGTAGACTGTCTGTGTCCGTCCGTCCGAATTTATTTTCATTTTTGGACCGAACACGGACAGTGGACTGTCCGTGTCCGTCCGGCCCGTTTACACCCTAGCTTTTATATAAGCCTAACAGATTTAGCCCAGAATCATATTGAGCTAGTATATATTAAGATAAACTATGTCCTAGCCTTTGTAAATTATTATAGATATCTTAAATGATAGGTTGAACACTATGTAACCTTATCAAATTCTATAGTGGACTGTAATAGTTGATATTAATTGTTTAGAACTTAATCAACTTATAACAAATTGAACAGGAGGACATCCAGCTCCATTCATTATCCGTACTTTTTCGGAGCAAGGCAAGTACTTTTCTATGATTTTTTGTGCATTTACATATCTTGTACTTTTCTTGTGACACGATATCTTGTACCCTTGTACTTTCCTGTTCTTGTACTTACTTGTGTCGGAAAGGAAAAATACACTAGTTATGTGACCAAACCCCGGTTACAATATTCATGTAGATAGCTTAGGCCTCGCATCGTGCACGCGGATCCTAAGCCGTACCGATATTCATGTACTCATGTACATATTCCTATACTCACCCCAGCCGGTCACATAGGCTAGTTTTATTTTAAATATTGTGCACATATCATGTCTTGTACTTCAGGTTCATGGTTTACATTCTTGTACTTTATTTTCTGTACTTTACATTCCTATACTTTCATGTTCTTTTCCTATAATTTATATTTCATGCTCTCCTGTACTCATTTCCATTTTATGATGGTCTTGTTCATTACCTAGAATTGTACTTTGCTCCGCTCCTGACTATGATATGTTACAGGTGAGATGGAGGCTTTGTGTGACACCTACTATGGCTATGAGCCTATAGATGCAGTAGAGCCAGCTGGAGTTGCTCTGGACTTAGAGGCTGAGGAAGCCTAGTATCTTACCCTTAGCAGTTTATATTCTATTGTACTTGAGACTGTCAGATTTTACTTTTCTTTTAGCTTGATGAATGTAATAACTCTTAGACATGTACTTTGATTCTGGGATTCACTTATATAGATGTTGTGGTTTATATTCATGTATGTCTGGACTTATAGTTTCCTTAGAGATTAGTACAACTTGTAGAACCCTAGAGGGGGGGGGGTGAATAGGGAAATAAAAATAACTTGATCACAAGAAGCAATATATGACAAATAAAAAGAGAGAGTAGGAAGATCAAACACAAGATGTATCCTGGTATCCTCGCTTGAGGCAATCCAGTCCCGGAACTCTCTCCGGCTTAAATCCACTATTTAATCAAATAGTACACACAAGTTTGGATCCGAAGAACTCGCCAACTTCAACACGAGTTTGGATCCGAAGACTCGCCAACTTCAACACACGAGTTTTCTTACGAAGGCTCGCCAACTGCAAACAAAAGAGAAGAGAACTTGTTGATCTTCTAACACGTGAAGATCGAAAAATACAACTCTTAAATACTCTAGCACTTTGGGAGAGGATGACAATTAAAAGCTTAGTAGAGTATTAATGGTGGAGCTCTTGGTTGTTTAGAAAATTTATGGCAAGAGTTGGTAAAAGCTTCAAGAGAGAGAAGACTTTCATTTATAGAGAAACCAAGAGTAGGTGGCATTTAATGCTCCTGAATACAGCCAGACCGGCATACCGTCGGTATGCAGCGGCATACCGTCGGTATGCAGCGGCATACCGTCGGTATACCGGTCGAACAGTAACGGTCATATTAATATCTGTTTGCCATTAATGCAGTCTATGATATTCAAAATCAAATTTTGTAAGCCGGTATACCGTCGGTATACCGTTGTGTGTCACAGAACCTTTTTGTAATAAACAAAACGGTATACCGTCGGTATGCCGAAGTTTGTCACAGAAAGTTTTATGGCTCACAAAACGGTATACCGCCGGTATACCGGAGTATACCGTCGGTATTCCGACGATTATCATAGAACGTTTTGAGGCAAACAAAACGGTATACCGTCGGTATGCCGGAGCATACCGTCGGTATTCCGACGTTTGTCACAAAACGTTTTGTGGTCCACAAAACGGTATACCACCGGTATGCCGGAGCATACCGTCGGTATGCCGACAATTTTTCACAGAAAGTTTGTGGACGATAAAACGGTATACCGCCGGTATGCCGGAGCATACCGCCGGTATGCCATTCTATAATATATTGATTTTTGACTTAAAGCTTTTAATTTGTCATCCAACCTTAAGTGTTTACAGATATACCTAGACCTTGTACAGACTTGAAATCTTTAAGCAGTGTAGGAAGCCGTCTATGCAAAGAGCGCCGGTATCTGCTTCAGTCTTCAATGCAAAAGATGGTAGCACTTGAAAGGATAGACTTTATGTAGTAGAGCTTCTGAGAAGATATGAATCTGAAGACACGGAAAACTAAACTACGAAGATGCTGTTAATATATCAAATAAAATGTGCCAACAATCTCTCCCATTTTGATAATTAACAAAATAGAGAGATAGCATCTTCAAGGAGTAACTCCCCCGTAGGTAGACAACTCCCCCTCAATACGTTTTCTCCCCCTTTGTCACTTAGTCAAAGATGGGAATAAAAGAATTTAGCATGAATAAGAAACATAGTAACATAGATAAACGCATGTTATATAGATAAAAGTTGAAAGAGTGATACATGCAGGACACCCATACTACATAAGACATAGTAAAAACTCTCTCTACGAGAGTTTAGCAAGACAATAAAAAAGACCAATATAAAGTCCCTGTAGGACTGCAAACTACTAGAACCAACCAAACACTGGTCCCCGAAGGACCGCAAAAGACAAAAAGAAGACAACCACACAACAAAAGAAGACAACCAAATATTCGAAATCATCAACCCTAGGAAGCAACCCCTACTCATCAGTCGGATCATCCCCACCCTCCTGAGCCTGGTGGAAAGCGCCAAAGGGATCAATGCCGTCTGGGTACATAAACCCGTAGGCATTGGGATCGGAGAAGCGGGGTGCTTGGTACAATGGATCCTGAAGGTTCAGATCCAGAAAAGCATCCCGTTCCTGAAGGGTGCGCTGAAGAAAGTATGCCTGGTCATGGAAGCGAGACTGGATGAGGGTGCCCAAGCCACGAGTGTATGCCCGCATCTGCTCCTCGGCCTGAGCCACCCGTATGTCGAAATGCTGCTGTGTCAGCGGCATGTAGCGGCCCGAGGCAGAAGAAGTAGAGGCGGGTGCAACAGGAGCAGAAGCCGACGGCTCTTGGGAGGAGGAGGCACGAGATGTAGAGGTACCACCGAGGAAGCGGGAACAGCAAGGAATGATGGTACACCGTCCGAGTAGCAGAGGGAGAGATCGACTTGCTTGGCCTCCAAGATCAGAGTGATGAACGAGCCATAGTACAGATTCTGCTTCCCCGGGGACAGGACGCCGAAGAAGGCATTGAGGAGAGTCTTGGGGAAGGACCAAGACTTCCGGGAATACAGGTAGTACATACATACCAAGGCGTCACCGGTGATGGCGTCATAGTTCCCGTCCTTAGGATAGAGTGTGTGGCACACAATCCTATGGAGCTCGTAGTAAAACGGCTCCAGTTGAGCGGAAAGAGCATGGATAGCAGGAGGGTTAGGGCCTTTGCAAATACTGGCACAGAACTCGTCAAAAGAGACCGACGCCGAAGAGTGAAGAGCAGCTAGGGCCGGAAGAGCCTCGTCTCTGTCCGGGACATCGAGGATGCTGGCGAGGTCACGAGCCGTCAGGCGGAAATGGCGTTCATTTACCATTGTCTCAATGGTGCCATTCTCGACATCAGGGATCATGTTGTAGTAGAAAAGATGCACGACGGCGGGGTAGACGGGCACTTGACGCCGAAGGAGGGAAGAAAGATCGGCATCGTCGAAGAGAGAATGATGGCCGGGGAAGAGATTCCAGTTAACGGCACATCCTTTGAAGACATTATGGTGCACGAAGTGTTGGAACCACGAATCGGCAGCCAAGGAGGACGTGAAAACCTGCTGGTCAAATCCATGGGGGAGAGCCGCCGGGGTGAAAGGATTCGACGCGACGGAGGAGGAACGAGCACGCTTGGGGGCAGCCATTGGGAGAAGAAGATAGGTTTTTGAGAGGATGATAGTGTAGGGTGTGAAAATTATGACACGTTGACATAAGACTCAGTCCAAGTCATACGCTCAAGGCCATACGCTCAGTCAAGGCCATACGCTCATCTAAAGGCCGTACGCTCAGTGAATATTTTAATATTTCTTGAGATGATAACACAGCATGTATTTAATGAAGGACGAATCTGACACTTCGTCTTTTGTGCAAAGACAGCTGTCCTATGAAGATTAACCGTCGTATAGGTTTTCGAGAAAGGATTTTGTCTCTTACGAGGACAGCTCAGCAGTCATCATAAATAAAAAGCTGTCATTTCTGACAGTCTGTCAGTCATCATATCTGCAGCACGACGCTCAAGAAATATTTGTCAGTATTTGAAGATATGGCGTGTTTGAGAAGATTGAGAACAGCCACGTGTCTACTCCTTCCCAACCAAGTGAGCGTATGGACCTCATACGACTCCATCCCAACCAAGTGAGCGTATGGACTCCATACGACTCCTTCCCAGCCAAGTGAGCGTATGGACTCCATACGACTCCTTCCCAGCCAAGTGAGCGTATGGACTCCATACGACTCCTTCCCAGCCAAGTGAGCGTATGGATCCCATACGACCCCTTATCAATAAAGTAAGCGTATCAGCCTTCTATGGCTCTATGCTGTCCAAGTCAGCGTATGCAAGACATGTGCCTTCAAAAGCTAGCGTATGACTCCTCTTCAAAGACAAGCGTATCACAGCAAAGGCATCCAGGATGACTTTCAATGTACAGTCAACACACGTTCTCACGTGTCCTGTACTCAGTTACTCAGTTATTCAGAAGTTATGCAACGTGGCATCCATGCCACCAATCTCTCCTAGATATATTCTACTACTCTCAACCGCACTCCAAGGTGTCTTCACCAGAATTCACCACGCGTCCCTGCAGTTATGCACACGTCAAGTAACTGATTGAGCGTATGCTTCAGAACAGTTATCCAGAACTCTATAAAAAAAGTTTCTTCATCTTCATCACACTACAGTCAATTTCAGAGAGAACAGAGAGATTGCCCAGTTGCTGTCCAAGTTCTTCGAAGTTCGAGTTTTCTTCATCGCATCGTCCAAGGGATAAAGTAATCGTCTTCTAGATTAGATTCCTACAGTTGTAATTTTCTCAGATACAAAATAATAAAGTAAATTTATTTATGGAAAATAAATTGGCGACTCTGCTGGGGAAAGCTGTCTCCTCCAACGAGATAGCAACAACTCAATGCGATACTTCGTCGATCGGCTCGAGGAAGAAGACGATGGTCGTACAATTCGACCAATCTGCTTACGAAGAAATGCTCAAGGCGAAGGAGGGCCGAACTGCTTCCTCCGCTCTTCCTGCTGCCAAGAAGAAGGGACGCTCTGTCTATGTCCCTAAGTCTTCTTCAACAGCCCGAGACGCTTCTGTCACTTCTCTCGCTGACAAGAACACGTCTTCAACTTCCACGAAGAACACTTCGGCTTCTCTGAACACGGCAACAGTGGCTTCTCCTAGTCACGCTGACAAAGTTGGTTCTTTAACCAAGTCAGCGTGTCCAAGGAAAACCATCTCTGGACATGTCAAAGTCTCTTCCCCCTCTACTCTTACGACAGCAGTTGGCTCTTTAGCCATTGATGACTCTGTACGTATGGCAGTCAAAGGGCAGCGTACGGCAAAGGCAGCGTATGCTAAGCCAAAGCCAGCGTATGCTAATAAAAAGGCAGCGTATGACCAGAAGTCCAAACTGAAGTCAGCGTATGCTAACAGATACAGTCCTTTGACTGTTTCTCAAAATCAAGCTGGGGGTTCTCTTCCACAGAACATACAAATGATTCCCCCTCAACTTGCACATCTTGTGCCAGCCAAGGAGAAAGACTCTTTAGTCAACTCCTCTACTCCTAAGGTATTTACCTCTGGAGTTAATTTGACTAGTACTCTTACTAGATCAAACAAAGGAAAACGCCTTTTGGCTAATTCCTCTAAAGATGGATTATTACCGACTCCCTGTCGGAATAATACCAATCTTCCTTCTCTCAAAATTTCTCGATCTGAGAAAGGCAAATTATAAGTATCCAAGACTGATACCAAAGTCAGATCTCCTACGGATCTTCGTAACAAGCTTCATCAGAATCGTCTCGGTTCCACTGAGACAAGTATATTAGACCCTGATGCAGAATATGCCAAAAACTATGTGGCTCAAATTAATCAGTCTTTATACACTCAAGAACCGAGAAGACAGAAGAACAAAAGACAAGTTTTCACACAGAAATTATCTTCAAGTACTTCCCAATCTGTTCCTACAGATCTCCGGGAGTATTTGCAAAATAAACGGAGAATCGACACTCCATCAGGATATGATATTGCTCATATTTGCCATGAAAAGCATGGTTGCAACTTCCAACCTCGAGTTGTAATTCAATGTTGTTGTTCACCAAAAAGACGATCTGTTTTCGAACGGATTCAATATGAACCAATATTGGATGAAGATGAACCTCTTTATGCTTCTGTCAACAAGACCTCCAGAAACATTGGAGGTAGCATACGATCTGATGCTATATCAGATTCTGAAGATGGTGTTTATCTCGGCACCCGATCCAGGACCGGAGCCTTGGCCAGGGTCTCTTCTTCTTCTGGTAATCCGGAGATCACAGAGGACTTCCTTGGAGAATCCAACTTTCCAGTATTGATTTCCGTAAGTAGCCCCGGGAAAGATACTGACTCACACAGTGATGATTCAGAACAGACTGTTTCATCATCTATTCCTCGAATGATTACCACTTATATGGCAGAGGGCAATCATGAACCTTCAACTAGCACCGAAGCTCATGAACAAAGGATTTCTTCCTTAGAACAACAGTTGCGAGCTATGGCAGATACATTGAATGCTATGCACACTCTTATGCAAGCTCAGCATCAAACTCAGCAAGTCCAACATACAGCCCCTCCAGTTGTATTACATACTTCTGTTGTTCCAAACCCGAAACCCTCTACTATTCCGGGGATACAATCTAATGTTCCTGTACAACCCACTCCAAGTCAGTCTGGAGCTGGGGGTGGTACATATGCTGCAGTCCCTCCTCCCAATTACACTCAACAAGTTACAACTCCACAATCCTCCGGAATTGTTACTGAAGAGTTAAGAAATCTCCGAACTCAATTTGAGGCATTCAAACAGAAGGATGGTTTGCAAAGGTTAGGTATCAAGCAACCTTACCCGATAGAATGGAAGCAAGTATCATATCCTCCTAAATACAAGCCTCCGACTATCTCTTTCTTTGATGGGACAACCTCCCCAAGTCAGTTCATTAACCACTTTGAGGTAATGACTGATCAACTGCAACCAAGTGACGCCCTCCTTACTCGGGTGTTTGTTGGGTGTCTCAAAGGAACGGCTTATAAATAGTATAGAAGTCTCCCTGATGGGTGCATTACCTCATTTGCCGGTTTCAAGCAAATGTTTCTTGAACGGTTCTATGAAGGACTCAATGACATGACCATGTCAGCCCTTATAAGAATTAAACAGAAAAATAATAAAACCACCGAGGACTTCATTGAAAGATTCAGAAGAGAAGCCCTCAAAATGCCTCTCGGAACTCCCGATGCTGTTACTATCGACACTTGCAAGTCGAATCTCTTACCAATTATCAGCATGTGGACATGGTCCACTCAGTTCCAAGATTGGCCTTCTTCATTGTCAATGCCAAGGCTGCTGAAGTCAGTACTGAGACCTTCAAAGGTCTGGGGGTACAAATGGCTCCCAAGGAATCAAATCAGAGTGCTAGCAATAGTACTCGACCCAACAATCGCAAAGGGAAAGAAGCTCTTGAAGTCAATCTCCAAAGCAGTAGTCAAGAGGTAAAGACTACTCAAGCTACCCCAGCTCCAACAAATCAACAACAGAGACCTCCTCGGCCGAAGGAAGAATATTCTTTCGACGATGACGATGTTCAGGGTATCTTTGAATGCTTGCTCAAAGGTAACAAGATTCAATTGCCAGAAATCAAAAAGCCTGATGAAGCCAATAAGACAGATCATCCAAAATACTGTCCATATCATAGAATGCTGGGTCATACAATCCGGTCTTGCTATGTATTAAAAGGAAAGATCCAAGAGATGATTAAATCAGGAGCTGTGACACTGACACCCAAAGATAAGACAGTCACAGCAAATGTAATTTCAATGCAGTTCGGTGACTTCCCTCCTTTAATGGTGGAAAGTGGGATTGTTCCTATCCCCAAAGCAACTTTCGAAGTTGTGAACATCCCACCAGCACAGAATGAAGGACTTGTTCCTGTCACAACTAAGAAAGAAGAGATCATGTGGATTCACCCGGATTTAATGACGGAGTTTGAGACATCTTCCTCTTCTCCTCGGAAGACTCCCTCATCTAAAAAGAAGCTCGGGAAGACTAAGTCATGCAATGTGACTTCTAGTTTTACACCCGATTTTTATCTAACCTCTACTTTCATCTTGGCAGGAAATTCACTCCCTACAGAGATAAAATCTGTTCAATCTGAAGATAGGTATAAGCCTGTATTTCATCTATATAGTTCACAATCTCGTGAATTAATGGCGAAGATGGGTTATGATCTAGCCACTGCTCCTGGTTTGAACTCAGGCAAAGGACTCCGAGCACCTTTAGCCATCACTATGAGGCACAATCAATCTCGTGTTGGCCTTGGTTTTTGGAATGAAGCTCTCATCAAGCATAAAAGAACCAAGAGCAAGATAAAGAATTGCAACATGGTTTCCATAGACCTTGAATCTGAGCCTGAAGGCGAAGTTCTTGCTGGAACTCGGTCAGGAAAAATATATCTGAAAGATTATGCTAAAATTCCTGAAGAAACTTTTGATGTCCCTCCGGTTACGGCTCCAACACCAGTCTCTACTGAAGAGCCTTCAAATGTTCCTGTTGAGACAATTCCTTCTAAGCCAACAGCAGCTGACAAAGGCAAACAACAAGTCCGCTTCGACAAACCATTGAAGAAGTCATCTCCTACAGGACTTGAAAAGCCTTATAATTTTGATATATTGGCTCAACTAGCCAATACACCAGCTAAATTATCAATCTTCGAGCTCTTACGCCTCTCTAAAGAGACTCGAGAAACTCTGAGTGAAGCACTGCTGCAAGCAGAAACCTGCCTAACTCTCCTCAAGAAGTTGGAAACAGAACCTGTTTCTCATTGCCATAATGTATTGGAATTTATTCCAAACATTACCTTTACGCAGGACGATATGCTGCTAGAGGATAATCGACACGACCGTCCTTTATATCATACAGGATATATCGATTCTATGAAGGTTGATCGTCTACTGATTGATCCAGGATCTGCTCTCAGTATTATGCCAAAGGCTATGCTAGATGCACTAAAGATACCTGTGCATAGTCTTTCCAGCACTATCACTACCATCTTGGGATTCAATCAGGGAAAAAGTGAGCCTTTGGGCAAGATTCGCCTCAAATTTCAAATAGGCGATCTTCGCACCAAAGTTACTTTTTACATCATCGACAATCATGGTTGCTCATACAATGCTCTATTGGGGAGACCATTCTTGCATGAACATAATGTCGTCCCTTCGACTCTTCATCAATGCTTCAAATACGTTGATGATAATAGAGAAGTTCAGAAGGAGGTAGCAGATCTCTATCCATTCAAAGGAGTCAAAGCTTACTTCAATGATGCTCGCATATACAAAGATGAATACTCAAAAGTCTTGCAAGCTATGGATAATGATGATGAGATATCAAAAGTCGACACTTTTGTTATTCCTGTAAAAGGGCGTATCACTCCTCCGCAGTCTGTTAAATCATCCGAAGAAGGCTCACTGATAATTCTTGTCAGTGGACGTACTACTTCATCACCTGTCCAGGCTCCACAAGGCTCACTGATAATTTCTGTCAGTGGACGTACTACTGTGTTGTCTTCCCAAGCTCCACAAAGTTCACTGATAATTCCTGTCAGTGGACGTACCACTCCCCCTCCATCTTCTCAGGCTAGACCAGATACTCTAGTCATTCCAGTCAGTGGACGTACTACTTATCCACGATCTTCTTCAAGGGAGCTCACCTCTTCTGAGCCTTTTGTTATCGATCTTAATCGAAACAACACTTCTGATCGCTCTTTCCTCTCCCCCTTTTGTCATTAATTTGACTAAGTCTGATAAGGCTCAGCCTTCTGTTGTAAATACAGTATCTAATATTAATGAAGCATCTCCTTTGCAGTATATTGATGTCTGTAATCATGTACAAAGTTATTTACAATTGCTAGATAGCTTAGAGCCACTAACTATAGGAGTTATTCAAACTCTTCATACAGACGTATCATTGGAGTCCATACAAAAATCATACTTCGTGGTCCCTATTAGAAAGAAGGGAGAAAATCCAATATTCTTCTATAAAGGACCCCAGAATCCTCCTAACATAGAAGAAGATGACATAAACGACGATACTGGAAGGTTATAACTGCGTCGCTACAGTCAGCAATCCAAAAATATCATCAAGAATATGGGTTATGACTTCAGAACCAGTCTCAATAATACAAAAGGAAGAAGAATGCCTGTTCGAATTCCTCCATTAAAATACGGAAGGACAAAATGTGGCTTAGGTTACATTGCTCCTGCTTCCTTTATCAACATAGTCCATGAAGATTCAAAATCCGATGAAGACGAACGATCTGAGTCTTCCGATTCCCTCTCTTGGGATTCTGACACGAGTATTGGCGATCTCCATCGCTCTATTTTATCCATCAATATGGTCTCTGTTGATGGCCCGCAAGAAAATGATGAAGATGAGGATGATTTTGAAATATCTCCTGAATCAGAACAATGGACTCAAAGATTAGATAATCAATGGGAATTCAGGTTCGAGCAGAGGGAACCTCCTACTGAAGATAAACTGATCCAAATTGATGTTGGTGAAGAAGGGTCCCCTAAACCAATATTCATCAGTGAAAGTCTTTCAGAAACAGATAAGCAAGATATGATCAAGCTTATTCATGATTATATCGATGTCTTCGCTTGGAGTTATGAGGATATGCCGGGACTAGATCCAAAGATTGTAATGCATAAACTTAATATCATGCCAAATGCTAAACCAGTCAAACAACAACAGCGACGATTTCGTCCAGACATTATGGATGCAATTGAAGCTGAAGTCAACAAGCTTATGGCTTCTGGATTTATTCGAGAGGAACAACATCCTGAATGGGTGGCTAACATCATTCATGTCCTTAAAAAAACTGGCAAGATCCGAGTCTGTATAGATTTTCATGATCTCAATGCAGCTTGTCCTAAAGACGAGTTTCCTCTTCCAATTACAGATGTCATGATCGACAACACATGTGGTTTCGAACGGATGTCATTCATGGATGGGTATTCGGGATACAATCAAATCAAAATGTTTCCAGACGACGAGAGACATACTTCCTTCAGAACGCCAATCGGTACATATTGTTATACAGTAATGCCGTTTGGTCTCAAAAATGCAGGAGCAACATATCAGCGAGCAATGCGTACTATATTCCGCGAACATCTCCGGAAAATAGTCGAATGCTATGTTGATGATATTGCAGTCAAAAGTCGACGAAAAGAGGATCATATCCAAGATTTGAAGACTATCTTTGATTTAATGCGTCAGCATCAACTTAAAATGAACCCTACTAAGTCCTTCCTGGGCGTCTCTAGTGGTAAATTTCTCGGCTTCGTCATTACCGCTAAAGGTATAGACGTGGATCCCGAGAAGATCAAAGCCATTCAAGAGATGCGTCCTCTACGCACCTTAAAAGAGCTACGAGGATTTCAAGGAAGAATCGCTTATATCAGGAGATTCATTTCTAACTTATCAGGACGCTGCAGACCATTCAACAAACTTCTGAAGAAAGGTGTATCTTTCGTCTGGAACGAAGAATGTCAAAAAGCATTTAACGATATCAAACAGTATCTCATGAACCCTCCGGTTTTGGTACCTCCCGTTTCGGGAATACCATTCCTTCTATATGTTCGAGCCATGGATCATTCTCTTGGTGCATTACTCGTCCAAAAAAATAAAGATGGCCATGAGCAGGCTATTTATTATCTCAGTCGCACAATGACAGGCGCTGAACCGCGTTATTCTCCAATTGAGAAAGAATGCTTAACATTAATGTTTGCTGTTCAGAAAATGCGACATTATATTATCGGTCAAACGATTCACGTTATTTCTAGAGTGAATCCCATCAGGATTATGATGAAGAAACCCGGTATTCTCAACTCCAGACTAGCTAATTGGGGAATTTTATTAGCTCAATACGATATGCATTATATTCCTCAGAAGTCCGTTAAAGGACAGGCTCTTGCTGATTTTCTGGCAGCTCATGCGATTCCAGAAGATTCTAAATTATATGATGAGATTCCAGATGAAGTTTTGGATTCAAATCTGGTTTCTGAAGAAATTCCTACCTGGCGTCTATTCTTTGATGGAGCATCTAGAATAGGTCCTAACGGCGATATTGTCGCCGGAGTTGGGATTGTTCTTGTATCCCCAGAAGGACTAACTATTCAGAGGACTTATTCTCTGGATCAATCATGTTCAAACAATGTAGCCGAATACAATGCATTGCTCATCGGTCTTCAACTTGCTAAACATTTAGATATTCAATATTTGGAAGTTTATGGAGACTCCAAGCTTATTGTCAATCAGATCAGAGGAACGTATGAAGTTCGTCATCAAGATTTGATACCTTATCATCGAGCAGCACTCTCTATGGCCTCCTTCTTTGAAGGTTTCTTTATTGAACATGTTCGACGAGCCTATAATACAGAAGCTGATGCTTTGGCTAATCTTGCTGCTGTATTAGCCATACCAATCAGACGTCAACAAATAATAGTGGTTTATAACCGAGAACTATTCTGTATTGAGAATAATTTGGCTTTGGCTTTTCCTCATAATCCTCATGAAGATTCTCTCAACCTTGATGCTGGATTAAAGTTTGACAAAGTGTCCTCGTCTTCTTCTGATTCTACTATAGAATATGTCTTTTCTAATGAAACAGCAGCCATAACTGAAGACTGGAGACGCCCATTTCTAGACTTTGTATTATATGACATACTTCCCGATAATCCGAGTGAAGCAGCGTCTATTCGGCGTAGATCTCTCAGATTCTATTATAATCATACTACGAAGACACTATATCGTCGGTCCTACGACGGTCTTCTCCTTCGATGCATCGCTGGTGAAGAAGCACAGCAGATTATCCGTGAAGCACATGATGGTGTTTGTGGAGCCCATCAACCAGGTCCTAAACTTCAAGATCGTATCCGACGTATGGGTTATTATTGGCCCACGATGGTGGCTGACGCCATTCAATATGCTCGGAAATATAAAGCCTGTCAAATTCATGCAGACTTTATCCATCAACCGTCAGAGTTCTTACACCCAACAGCGGCATCATGTCCCTTTGAAGCTTGGGGCATGGACGTCATTGGTCCCATCAACCCACCATCATCAAGAGGACATCGGTTTATTCTAGCAATAACCGATTACTTTTCCAAATGGGCTGAAGCAATCCCGTTATCTGAAGTCAAAACTTCTAGTGTTATCAACTTCATCAAGCATCATGTCATCTATCGATTTGGTGTTCCTCGACGTATTATCCATGATAACGGACCGCAGTTCGTCAGTCAAAAATTTACTCGATTCTGCGACGATCATCGGATCAATAATTTAGCTTCTACAGCATATAATCCAGCAGCTAATGGATTGGCAGAAGCTTTCAATAAAACGATCATCAAACTCTTGAAAAAGTTTGTTTCTTCCAATAAACGCAACTGGAGCAAGAAGCTTGGTGAATGTTTATGGGCCTACCGCACCACAGTTCGCAATGCGACCGGATGTACGCCTTTCTCTTTAGTATATGGGTGTGAAGCTGTTCTTCCCCTTGAGATCCAGATTCCTTCTCTGAGAATTGCAATCTCCAATGAACTTACAACAGAAAACAATGATCGTCTTCGACTCCAAGAATTTGAAGCTCTAGATGAAAAACGATTGTATGCTCAACAAAATATCGAGCTGTATCAGGCCCGAATCTCAAAAGCTTTTAACCGAAAAGTCAAAGTCAGAGCATATCAGAAGGGAGAACTGGTCCTTACTGTCAGACGTCCTATGACCATGACACATATGAGCAAAGGCAAATTTGACACGAAATGGGAAGGCCCATTCGTAGTAAACAAAGTCTTCTCTAACGGAGCATACCAGCTTGCCTCTATGGATAGGAAAGTCATGATGATGCCTATCAATGGCAAATTCTTAAAGAAATATTATGTATAATATTTTTATCATTCTCCAGCAAATATAAAGTTCTTCTCTACAAAAGTTATTTTGATATCGTTATCCCCAGAGGAAACTGATATTCTACCATGTATCATTTTTCCAGAGAATTTGATATTTTGTCTTATTAGATCCCCAGTGGATTTAATAAAGATCTTGCTTAGAAAATCATGTCCATATTACCTCTGAATTTTTTATCTCAGTATGTATCATATTTTCTATTCTCTGAAAATGATATCTCGTCTTTTGATTTCCGAGTCCAAAGATCATGGAAAATAGAATTCAAAGATATCTTTATATCTGAATTCTGTTTTCTCTAATCAGTATTAAACTAAAATTATCTTTGGTTTAGTATCATGATAGAGTTACAAAGTTTATTTGTATATTCTATTTTTTTGAAATATGTCATGTATTATTTACCTCTGAACATGTTTTCTACAAAAATATCATCCACAGAATTGAAATCAAGCCAAGATATTCATTTCAATCAAAATCAGAACAATGATTACAAATGGGTATCAAAACTTCAATACATGATAAATGTAAAAGATCTATTTAGGAGGAGTAATTATCTCCTGAATACGAACGATTATATTATTTATCTTTTCTTCATGAGCTTTCTTGATTCGCTCTGCTGTTTCAGCTCCAATCATCCGTTGGTCATATTCCATAATAATAGAGCTACGGCGATTGGTCTCTTCAATCTGATTGGTTTGCATCAATTTTCGCTCTTGCTGTAAAACTTGACAGCGTTCAGCTGCAGATTTACAATTAGTAGCAATCTCTGATTGTTCTGTTTCTACGGAGGCAATTTGCTCCTGAATACGAGCTAGCTCTTCCCTCAGCTTTCTAAGCTCTTCAGCTTTTGACGTTTCATCTTTCTCTAGGTGCTCCATATTCTGACGAGTACTTATTATTTCTTCGTCTTTCGCCATTAACTCTTTGGAAGACTGAGCGAGGAATTCTGTCAGAGCAATGTGTTGAGCTTGAGCTTCATTCTCCAATTGAGCAATCTCAGCTGCAGTCAGGGAATTAATATCCTCCTTTTTTATCTCCTAATATTTATGGATGTTTGCTTCTAAATCATTCAGGAGATGTTCAAAAAAGACACACTGGGTCCCATAACCAGCCTGTCTCAAAGCTGAAAGTGGAAAACTAGTCGCTTCTCGAAGACTCGAAAAGGGCATAGTCTCATCCTTCATAAGTCGTCTTGAGAATGTATCCAGATACAAATAAATAATATCTGAATACATTCCCATGATCTTTGCTATCCCTGTATCAAAACCGGGAGTCGCTACAATAGTAGGGGAAGGAGCAGGAGGAGCCTCTATTCTTGGAGCTGAAGTTAGTGCTTTTGGAGAACTCAGCAAATGTGAACTCCCCTCACCCACATCAGTTTGAACAAGTGGGGCTTGAGTAGAACTCATAGCCAGTGCAGTTCCTACAGCTGTTGGAATCAAAGAAGCATGATCAAAACCAAAAGACAATAAAGCAGAGACAAGACAAAACTTTGATGAATAAAATATTACCTGGAGCTGGTTCATATTCAGTTTCCTTCGGATCATTCAGCCCGGCTCGTAGTCTGTTCAGAGTACTTTCTGACACGGGATTTATTTCACTGCTTCCCGCCCCAGAAGTACTCGGAACTTGAACTTCTATATGCCTCTCCGGCTCTGGTGTCAACCCTGAGTGTTGACCAATGGTCTTCAGTGCATCAATTGGTGTTTTAGACGGTGATTCATCGTCTATCTCCATGTCTTCTTCTCCAGAAGAATGAGATGACGGTTCATAGTCAACTTGTTCGCTCTCTGAAGCTTCAGCAATTGGTTTGAGAGAAGTGGCTTCCTTCACTGATTCTCCCGAAATCAGTAAGTCATTAGCTGTTTCAGTCTGATGCTCGGCCTCTACCGCAGGTTGACTAATCTCCTGCGTATCATCGGCCATTGGCGGAATCGGTCCTATATCAGAAGGCATGGATGACCTAGCAGGTTCAGGAATATCTTCTTCAACAGGTTCTGCCTTTACAGAAAAATTAAAAGCAGCTTGTTTTTCTGAAGCTAATCGCACAGCACGATTAGTGGGACTCTCTGCATCGAGACAAATTACGGATTTAGTTTTTGAAACTATCACTTTCCTTCCTATTCTTTTTGTGAATGGAACAGTAGGATAATTGTCTTTTGGATCACTACCTGCTTCATCAGTATCTCTGACTCGATTGGAAACAGGAGAAGTCCCTGGAATGGTAATTCCTCCACGATTTCGAGTCTCTGCTCGAGTGACTCTTTTTGGGGCAGGCCCAGCAGCACCTTTGCCCCGCTTCCTCTTCGGGGTATTATCAGCAGATATACTTTCTTCAGCACTCCCGATGGGTACATGTAATGGTTGATGAAGGTCATCAGAGAAGAAAGTTTCCAGAACTTCATCATCAACTTCATCGGTAGCCAAAGGATCTTCTTGATCATGGCAATCTCTAGGCAGGGCTGATTTAGTTGATTTCTTTTCAATATGAATAAAGCTTCTACCTAAGATGCTGAATTTTTCATCAAAGGTATTAGCTGATACATAGAATTTGGCATAAGATGCCAATATTCTAGCTCCTCTCTGATAGGTGATCGGATCTGTCATGGAAAAGGTAGCCCATGTACCTTTAGCAATGTAATATATCCACGCTCTGGCACCATCAATCAACCCGCCTTGATAACCAAAACACGTCGTTGCATTGCCTACATGCAACTGATCGTAACCAAATTGTCGAGCAAACCTGCTCGAAAGATATGGTTCTAGATAAGTGATGTTGTCACGGCGGCAGATTAAATGAGATGGCCTGATCCTCTTCAGCCATTCATGTTGAACATCATCCAACTCATTGCCACCAATGCCATCAATCAACCTTCCAGGCATGGTCTCATATCCAACAGGTGGAGGAACACAAGTGAAGCTCCATAGTTCTTCCCTGTTTAATATAGTCCTGCAATCTGTCAAAGTGTCATATTTCCACTTTGGTGTATGACTGTATCTTTCCAGAAAGGTGTCATCTGGTCTAGCCATCCCAGCACTCATAAGAGATTCGAAATGCAGAAGTAACCATCCAAATAAATAGGTAAAGAGCATTTCTACCCGAGGAAAGGATGTAAGGCTCTTCCTTGCCAATTCGAACATTCTGTCTGTGTATGCCCTTAATCCAGCATTCAGACGACATGTCATCGCTGTCAGTAAATCCATCTTATACCCAAAAACCAGACGGACTGCTGCGAAGACAACTCCTCTGTGCATCCTGTCTGCTGAACAGGTGCCAGGAACTACGAATTTTCTCAGCCAGAGAGAGATAAATCCGGCCAGATGACCTTCAGCGGATAATTCTCGGCTGCCCTGCTTAATATAAGTTTCAAACCTATCACCGGCTTTATAAGTGCCTTCGTCTTCCTCAATGACAATGTCGTCATGAGTAGTATCCCGGATGAGCCTATCAATCTCAGCTTGATTCAGAGGTTTAAATTCACCGACATACTGCTCAGATTTCTTCTTCTTTTGAACTTCATCAGTACGGCCTTGAAATAAATAGGCTATCCATTTGGAAGAATAACAGTTGGAATCTCCTTCTCCACCTTGTCCTTTATAAAATGCCTTACAAATACTGTAATGGCACATCAATTCTTCAAAGACATGAAGAACCAGTAGGTTGGCTTCGGAGATCTTATTCATTTCATCAACAAAAGGGATATATTCTTCATATGGCAGATCTGCTGTTGGCAGTTGAGAAATATATGCCATTTCATGAAGGACGAATCCCATTTCGCCTCTTGGGGTCATGAAGGTGCCGGTACGGTAGTTATACCTCTCAGCTAACGCCAAGAACGAATCCGGGTTTGGCCTGAAACCATAGGCAGTGCACTTAATGGCATCATATAGGCCTATCACTTGTAACTGTTCACCAAAATTCTTCAGGATCCATTTCACAAGAGCAGTCCATCTGGTATTTTCAGGATTCACCAGACCAGTCAGCCTCATTGACTGTTTTGGATAGATGGCATTTTCTAGTTGAGCAAATTCGTTTGCAAAAATTGGGACTCTGACTGGCTTCAGCAGTGCCGAGTCCTCAGGAGGGATGGTGGCAGGTAGCAGTCCTCGCAGAGATGTGACATGTGGTTCAGTACCACTGTGGAATCTTCCTTGGCGATATCCTATCCACCCAGCCTTTGCTTGTCGGGATGGAGTGATATCCCACTTCATCTGTCTTTGACAACTCGCATGAAATAAACGAGCTATGTTGATGCTTTTTGATAAACCAGTCAAATACATTGGCTGATTTACATCACCATCCCTATAGTAACAGTATGATACTTTGTCCAGAGCAGGCTGAGAATTCATGTCAATAGCATCCCCGAAAAGAAATGCTGGCTTCGAATGGGTAACACCATCCACACTTTGTAAAGGCAGTCCACTCATCAGGTTCAGCAAAGTGTCATTTTCTTGATTGGTCAAAAGAGCTATTCTTGTAGAAGGTCCATCGAATTGGGGAAAACGAACATATGATAAGTCACTTCTATAGTTATTTCCCACACATCCTTCAAATTCTGCCTCCTGAGCCAGAATATCCACTGCAAAAGAAGAATGAAACCTTAGTAATCTTCAACATCAAGAGATGACAAAGTTCAGCATACGCTCAGTTTTCCTTAAGCGTATGGCAGATTCAAAGTTCAGCATACGCTCAGTTTTTACTAAGCGTATGGCAGACTCAAAGTTCAGCATACGCTCAGTTTTTACTAAGCGTATGGCAGACTCAAGGTTCAGCATACGCTCAGTATATACTAAGCGTATGACAGACTCGAAGATCCATATACGCTCAGTTTATTCTAAGTGTATGACAGATTCAGAGATCACTTTTTACGCTCAGTTTATCTTATCTTAAGTGAATGATTTTAGAAGTTCAGTTTATGTTCAGTTTGAGCGTATCAGTGTATGGTTGACAAGATGATCATCAAAAACATACGCTAACACAGGAGTTAGCGTATCTCAGTGAGACAACTCGCCATAGCATATTCTTTCAAGACAGCGTATTTTGACATTTCTATCAAAAATACGCGTATCATACAGAATACGCTCCAAACATATTTTTCGTATAAACAAAAAATATGGGATACGGCTAAACCCTAAAGAGGGAAGCGTATTTTCTGACGTATTTGACCCTAAAAAGGGGATACGTTTTATGATTTTGTTCTAACCAGAGCCCTAAATAGGGGATAGTTACAGTTCATCATCATCATCCTCACCATAGAGAGGCTTCAATGGGCGTTCACTTCGTCGAACGCGCTCATTGGTAGTCTTCTTAGCAGCGGCGGCGGCGGGCTGAGATGACTCCGCAGGAGCCTTCTCCTTTCCCTTTGCAGCAGCATCAACCTTGGGCGCCATTGATAAAGCTTGAGTCGAAGAAGAAGAAGAAGTTGAGTCTTGAGTTTCTTTTTCTCTCTCGAAGATGAATGCAAAAGTAAAGAAATAAATTAGGTCTTGGAAGATCTATTTATAGAAGAAAAGAAGAAGTTCAAACGGCGGATATTCTTTAAACAGAATCCCTAAAGATTTGCACTGATATTGAGGAAGATAACAAACTTATGCCAGCGTGTCAGGACTTATTCCCACTTTAAGTTCAAAGTAATTTCGAACTTTTGAAATTTATAAAGTTCGAAAACTTTGAAGGGGGTCTTGTAGGGTGTGAAAATTATGACACGCTGACATAAGACTCAGTCCAAGTCATACACTCAAGGCCATACGCTCAGTCAAGGCCATACGCTCATCTAAAGGCCGTACGCTCAGTGAATATTTTAATGTTTCTTGAGATGATAATACAGCATGTATTTAATGAAGGACGAATCTGATACTTCATCTTTTGTACAAAGACAGCTGCCCTATGAAGATTAACCGTCGTATAGGTTTTCGAGAAAGGATTTTGTCTCTTACGAGGACAGCTCAGCAGTCATCATAAATAAAAAGCTGTCATTTCTGACAGTCTGTCAGCCATCATATCTGCAGCACGACGCTCAAGAAATATTTGCCAGTATTTGAAGATATGGCATGTTTGAGAAGATTGAGAACAGCCACGTGTCTACTCCTTCCCAACCAAGTGAGCGTATAGACCTCATACGACTCCATCCCAACCAAGTGAGCGTATGGACTCCATACGACTCCTTCCCAGCCAAGTGAGCGTATGGACTCCATACGACTCCTTCCCAGCCAAGTGAGCGTATAGACTCCATACGACTCCTTTCCAGCCAAGTGAGCGTATGGACTCCATACGACTCCTTCCCAGCCAAGTGAGCGTATGGACTCCATACGACTCCTTCCCAGCCAAGTGAGCGTATGGATCCCATACGACCCCTTATCAATAAAGTAAGCGTATCAGCCTTCTATGGCTCTATGCTTTCCAAGTCAGCGTATGCAAGACATGTGCCTTCAAAAGCTAGCGTATGACTCCTCTTCAAAGACAAGCGTATCACAGCAAAGGCATCCAGGATGACTTTCAATGTACAGTCAACACACGTTCTCACGTGTCCTGTAGTCAGTTACTCAGTTATTCAGAAGTTATGCAACGTGGCATCCATGCCACCAATCTCTCCTAGATATATTCCACTACTCTCAACCGCACTCCAAGGTATCTTCACCAGAATTCGCCACGCGTCCCTGCAGTTATGCACACGTCAAGTAACTGATTGAGCGTATGCTTCAGAACAGTTATCCAGAACTCTATAAAAAAAAGTTTCTTCATCTTCATCACACTACAGTTAATTTCAGAGAGAACAGAGAGATTACCCAGTTGCTGTCCAAGTTCTTCGAAGTTCGAGTTTTCTTCATCGCATCGTCCAAGGGATAAAGTAATCGTCTTCTAGATTAGATTCCTACAGTTATAATTTTCTCAGATACAAAATAAATAAAGTAAATTTATTTATGGAAAACAGATAGTGGTGGAGGAAAAGGAAGAAGAAAATAGGAATTTTAAAGGGGAAGATGGGAAGGAGAACGGTTATGGATTTTGGGAAGGGGAAATGGTGGGTTGGAAATGATGATGGAGATAAAGGAGGAGTAAATAGGGGAAGTGGAAGAGATGGGTAGTTAATGATGATGGGAAGTTGAGATATGGGAAAGAGGAGAGGAGGAGGTGGGTAATAAATAGGGAATAGATTGATGTGAAATGTATTAAATGAGGAGGATGAAAGAAAAGAGAGAATGGAAGAAAAGGTGGGTCCCGTGCTGGATGTGACTCAGCAGTCCGTCGCAAATCGGTATACCGTCGGTATGCCAATGTATGCCGACGGTATACCGATTTTTGACACAGAACATAATTCTGAATCAAAATCGGTATGCCGTCGATATACCGTAGTATACCGTCTGTGTGCCACCCGAGGAAAACTATGAGTCGATATTTAAAATGTCTAATTCTTAGCAGAGAAAAATGAAGCGATCCTTCGGGAGCGGTTTGGTAAAGATGTCGGTTAACTGATAGGTAGTGTCAATAAATTATAGGCGGATATCCCGCTTTGTTGATGATCACGAAGAAAATGATGTCTAATTTTAATGTGCTTCGTGCGTGAGTGACAAATCGGGTTTTTCGTGAGATTGATCGAACTAGTGTTATCACATTTAATGGAGGTGCAAGTATGAGAAATGTCGTAATCTAAAAGTGTTTGTGACATCCAAAGAATTTGTGCACAACAGCAACCAGCCGCAATATACTCGATCTCAGTGGTTGAAAGAGCAACAGAATTTTGTTTCTTACTAAACCACGATACCAAGGATTTCCCAAGGAATTGACATGTGCCGCTAGTGCTTTTTCGGTCAATCTTACATCCGGCAAAATCTGCATCCGAAAAGCCGTGAAGCTCGAAGGATGAAGATTTTGGATACCAAAGGTCCATGTTCACGATGCCTTTGAGATACCGAAAAATACGTTTTACGGCACATAAGTGCGATTCTTTTGGATTTGCTTGATATCGTGCACAAAGACAAACACTAAACATGATATCTGGACGGCTAACAGTAAGATAAAGTAAACTACCAATCATACCTCGATACTTACGAATGTCAACCGATGTGCCATCTTCATCATTGTCAAGCTTTGTAGTTGTTGCCATAGGAGTCCTCATTGATTTGGATGAGTCAAGTTCGAAACGCTTGAGGAGATCCTTTGTATATTTTGCTTGATTGATGAAGGTCCCTTTGGGTCCTTGTTTGATTTGTAAGCCCAAAAAGAATGATAGTTCACCCATCATGCTCATTTCAAATTTTTCCTGCATAATTTTAGCAAATTCTACACAAAGTGTATTGTTATTATAACCAAAAATAATGTCATCGGCGTAAATTTCAACCAATAAAAGAGTGCCACTATGGGATTTGATAAAAAGTGTTGTGTCGACTTTGCCCTTAGAAAAATTGTGTGAAACAATAAAGGAGCTAAGGCGCTCATACCAAGCACGAGGAGCTTGTTTGAGGCCATAGAGGGCTTTGTGTAGTTTGAACACGTGATTAGGAAATTGAAAATCTTCAAAGCCAGGAGGTTGTTTTACATAAACTTCCTCTTTAATAATATCATTTAGAAAAGTACTCTTAACATCCATTTGAAAGAGTTTAAAATCATTAAAGCAAGCAAAGGCACATAGCATGCGAATGGATTCAAGACGAGCAACCGGAGCATAGGTTTCGTCGTAGTCAATGCCTTCCTCTTGGTTATAGCCTTGAGCAACCAATCGGACTTTGTTACGAGTCACTAACCCATCTTTATTAAGTTTATTTCGAAACACCCATTTAGTTCCAATAATGGGATGATTGCTAGGTTTTGGGACAAGTTCCCAAACCATGTTTCGCTCAAATTGATTTAGATCTTCTTGCATCGCTATCATCCAAAATTCATCAAGAAAAGCATCATTAACATTTTTAGGCTCTATTTGAGAGATAAAAGCTACGTTCGCACAAAGATCACGAGTTGAGGATCTAGTGCTAACACTGGAGGAAGGATCCCCAATGATAAGTTCCTTAGGATGGTTGGTGACAAATCTCCATTCTTTTGGGAGACCCTAGGAGGCTTGAGAGGTGGAGACTCTTTTGTTGGAGGAGTCACAACTTTACTGTTAGATGAAGAAGGACGATCTCCAATAGAGGAGTTCTCCAACCCAAACGAGATGTCATCAATATCATCGGAAGAAGAGAATGTAGAAGAGTTAAGTTCATTAAAAGAGACATTGATTGACTCTTCGACAACAAGACTTCTTTTATTAAAAACAAGAAAACTTTTACTATGCGTAGAGTATCCAAGGAATATTCCTTCATAGGCTTTTTCTTCAAACTTGCCTAGGTTATCCTTGGTATTCAAAATAAAACAATTACAACCAAAAACTTTAAAATATTCAATAGAGGGAATTTTGTCAAACCAAAGCTCATAAGGAGTCTTCTTAGAAATAGGTCTAATCAAGACCCTATTTATAACATGACATGCCGTGTTAACGGCTTCCGCCATTGGGGGAGCTTATATTGGTTTAACATAACCCGGGCCATATCGCCAAGGGTTCTATTCTTTCTCTCCACAATACCATTTTGTTGAGGAGTTCGTGGACAAGCAAAATCATGTCCAAAATCATTCTTTTCACAAAATCTTTTGAAATCGGCATTGTCAAATTCTCCTCCATGATCACTCCTAATCTTGTTAATAGAAAAACCTTTTTCATTTTGAACACGTTTACAAAAAGCAACAAATTCACGAAAATATCACTTTTGTAAGCAAGAAAAATAACCCAAGTAAATCTCGAAAAATCATCAACCAAAACAAAAGCATAAAGCTTGCCTCCAAGACTAGCAACTCTACTAGGACCAAAAAGATCCATATGAATAAGTTGAAGAGGTCTAGAGGTACTCACAGAGTTGATGGATTTGAAGGATGACTTGGTCAACTTACTCTTCTCTCATTCTTCACACACCATATCCTTTTTGAACGGGATAATTGGGAGTCCTCTTACGAGCTTCTTGGTAGCAAGACGAGAAATAGTATCCATGTTGGCGTGTCCGAGCCTCATGTGCCAAAGCCAACTCTCATCGTTCTTAGCAACTAAGCACCTGTCATTGTTAGTATCTTCGACAAGATATAAAACATAGATATTGTTTTCTCTAATGCCTTCATAAACAATAGATCCACTTGAACTATCGGTAATGAAATATTTGAGCTTAACAAACTTGATATCATAACCATTATCGGTAAGATGACTAATACTAAGAAGATTGTGTTTAAGATTAGTAACAAGACACACATTCTTAATACAAGGATAAGGAGGGAACCGATATTACCATTTCCTATAATGTGACCTTTAAGATTGTTACCAAAGGAGACATGTCATTCCTTCTTCATCGATAGCGTTGTAAATAATGAAGCATCCCCGGTCATGTGCCGTGAACAACCGCTATCGAGAATCCACTTGCTTCTAGCATGAGAAGGACTCTTTACCTACAACATAAGTTAAAGATGAACATTTTGGTACCCATGATCGTATGGGTCCTTGAGTGTTAGTCTTAGGAACCCACTTAAAAACTTTCTTATCAACTAGTTTCCTTGTATAAAATAATTGGTCGTATGTCCAAGTAAGCCACAGTAGTTGCAAATCATAGAGGATTTAGAAGAAGATGTATAAGTATCATGCATATGTGAATTTCTAGTGCGAGGAGTTCTATCATTAGTATTATGATGATGATAATAAAAGGCATGATGCGAAGTATTTTTCTTAACAAAAGGTCATTTCCTTGTGTTAGAAAAAGATTTGTGTGTAGTGTTCATGTAAGAAGTATGCCTAACATTGTGATGAGTGTGGAGGTGTCTTGGAGTGTGCATGTGAGTAGTGTTCTTATTACCTAGTTTCTTACTCTGAACAAGAAGATCATTATACTTAATAGAAGTATCATATTCTCTCCTATTAGCATCTTGAACCTTATGCATAACAAATTCATAAGCTCTTCTCATGGATTGAATCTCATCATCCTTTTTCTTGATGATGACAAGGAATTCTTGAAACTTGTGTCGCAAAGACTCTATCTCATCCGAGTCAGAAGCAGAAGATTTTCTCTTTACATCAATAATGATGTTTGAGAGTCTTTCTACTTCAAGTTGAAGAGCATCAACCTCTTTTAGAGATTTCTTGTATTTGTTCCTAACACCTTTGTGCTCTTCGTGTAGTTCAAGGATAGCTTTCTCCAAGTCATCATAAGTAAGAGTATTTAAGGAGAGATCATCAAGTACCTCATCGGTTGCCATGAGACAAACATTGGCATTGTGTTTGTACTCTTTGTCGTTGTCGGAGTCGCTTGCGTCACTCTCACACCAAATGCTTGTGTTGGCAAATTTCCTGGAGGACGAGCTTCTTTTGCTAGGCTTCTCGTACTTGCTTGAGTCTTTTCTTATCATCGGACAGTCCCTCTTGATGTATCCGGTTCTTCTGTATTGATAACACGTCGGATCTTCTTCATTGTCCCGTCTGAAGCGGTTGGCTTTGTTGAATGTGAGGAACTTCCAGAAGTGCTTAGCTGTGAGAGCTATTTCTTCATCATCGTCCGACTCATTGTCGTCGGAGCTATCCTTGGAGTAGGACTTTGTAACTTTGAGAGCAAGAGACTTCTTCTTCTCTTTGGCCTTCTCCTTCTCCTTCTCTTGTATGGAGGATTCCTCTTGATCCTTCATATCGAGTTCATGAGTCATTAGCTTACCCATGAGGGTCTCAAGGTTTATGACTGTCAGGTCATTTCCCTCAATGATTGCGGTAGCTTTAAGACTCCATACTTTTGTCAATCCTCTAAGATTTTTTCTGATCTTTTTATGAGCAGGATATTCCTTACCAAGAGAAGAGAGAGGATTAATAATATCACCAAAATGAGTAAACATACAAGTAATAGATTCATCATGCTTCATCTTAAAGGACACATATTCTTGCGTGAGTCTACTAATCTTGGATTCCTTCACTTGTGAAGTACCATCGTGTGTGACTTCAAGTAACTTCCAAATCTCATTGGAAGTCTTGCAAGTAGAGATTCTATTGAATTCACTACTTGTCACGACCCGTACCCGATGTAAGGGCATGAGTGCGTGATAACGTCCCAGCCTACGTCGCAGAAACGGCGTAGAATGCTGTCTAGGTCTACTATCTAACAACAATTATAATATCAAAACTTGTCGAGAATATGGTCAACTCCGAACGGAGGACAAGCAATGATAATATATGAGTGCTCAATCACAACTCTAAGATGATAAAGTAAAGACTGAAAGATAAAGACAACAAGAAATAAAATATCATTCCGAAAATCTAACACAGAATAATACAAGTTCAGAGTCACAGAGTCAATAATCTCTAATACAACTACTAAAATAATAACAAGCCAAAATGTAATCTGGAGACAAAGTCCAGTACTAACTAAACCAGCTAAACTACTCTAAAGCCCCATCGGCTGGAGCTATCCCTTGCTGAACTAGGGTCTCCAAGTCTAGGCCAACTATGTCATGAGGACCGTAGTAGGTAAGACAATCTTTCTCGCCATAATCTGTAAAATTTTGTCTATCCAGTCAGGATGGAACGAGCACAAATCTCAAATAACAGTTCTAGTTAGACGATATTGAAAATGTAGTAGTAAATAGAGAGAATATACGAGGTAAAATAATGTGTACATGAATCATGGTAAGGCATGTCAAGACTATAACTGAATGTAAGAACAAGAAAACAGTATATATCATGTACAAAAATCTGGAACTATATCTATGTGAGTTTAGTATTAGTTTTAACATGTGATCGGCTTAGAACTTGATACAATGTTTGGCCTGCCTAATCATACGTGAGTGTATGATTAATATTATACAATGATGATACAATATAATAATGTGGGGTATTGATCACATATCTATGCTAACACCCCCATCCCTGACTAATATAGTGGATCCAGTCATGACACGTCATGACACGTGATTCTCTGAGAAGGTAGCTAGCCTTCGCAGGAATCCTGTCTATACCATGCACAAGGAACTAGGAAGACTTGCACAAGACATACCATATATAAGAGGAATAACATCTTATGACGGGATCTAGACAATACCAATCCGTGTGAACAATGTGTCAAGAGAACAAGGATATCTACACTAAATACTAGAAACAAGGACGATATCATAAAACAAAAATATTATCAGAGAATGTACTCGCCTGCGATGTGATAGATAAGTCGACTGAGTCCAAAAATAGTGCCTCGAGGACCTATAGATGGAATATTGTATCAATATAATGGTTTGGAAGTGAAACTAAGTCATACTGAGTCAAAATAGGTCAAGACACGCCAAACTAAGTCAGTCTAGGTCAAACAAGGTCAAACTAGATTGTACATGGTCAATCTAAGTCATATTAGTCCTAACAAAGTCATACTAGGTTAAGACAGGTCTAGTTAGGTCAACCTTGGTCATAGGAGAACATTGGAAGTCAACCCGTATCAAACTAGGTCAAAAGTTGACTTACAGTTGACTTTTGGTCAACGGGTCAACTCTGGTCAACTCTAGGTCAACCCTAGGTCAATGGTGACTAACAGTTGACTGTTCAAGTCTAATGGAATTTGGGACTAAATTGGGTAAAGTGTTGACCCATAGTTGACTTTTGGTCTAAAAAGTCAACCGTGGTCAACCGAGGTCAAGACTAGGTCTAGGCGACTATTTCTAATCATTATCAACCCTTACAACCCATATCCGATTCATTCTCAAACTCCTATTCTTCTCCTTCTCCTTATTCCTATTCTTTTTCTTATTCTTCTTCTAATCTTCTTCTCATTCTCCTTCTAATCTTCCCTCATTCTCCTTCTCATTTTCCCTCATTCTCCTTCTCATTCTACTTCTAATCTTCCCTCATTCTCCTTCTCATTCTCCTTCTAATTTCTCATTCTCCTTCTCATTCTCCTTCTAATCTTTCCTCATTCTCCTTCTCATTCTCCTTCTAACCTTCCCTCATTCTCCTTCTCATTCTACTTCTAATCTTCCCTCATTCTCCTTCTAGTTTCTCATTCTCCTTCTTATTCTCCTTCTAATCTTTCCTCATTATCCTTCTCATTCTCCTTCTAACCTTCCCTCATTCTCCTTCTCATTCTCCTTCTAATCTTCCCTCATTCTCCTTCTCATTCTACTTCTAATCTTCCCTCATTCTCCTTCTAGTTTTTCATTCTCCTTCTCATTCTCCTTCTAATTCTCTTTCTAGTTTCTCATTCTCTTTCTCATTCTCCTTCTAATCTTCCTATATATATATATATATATATATATATATTATATATATATATATATATATATATATATATATATACACACATATATACATATCTATATATGTATAAATACAGACAAACACACACACTCTCACTACCACTCTCACACACCACTACCACCACTCTCATGACACCATCACCACCACCATTCCTCTACACACACACAAATACATATATATAAATACATACACACACACACACACACACACACACACACACACACATACATATATATATATATATATATATATATATATATATATATATATATATATATATATATATATATATATATATACTCCTCTCTAAAAGAAAAATCCCCAAATAAATCCCTATACTAGTTTTCTAGGGAAACCTACAAATTCTATGGGCAAAATGTGGAGAATCATCTCCTCTATATTTATTGTAAAGGAAATATATACAAGAGAGGAATTTAATAGGAATTAATGGCATACCTAATTTGTAGCTTGAGAGAGAAGAAGAAGCTTGAAAAGAAAATGGAATGAAGAGAGAGAGGTTGCTTTGTGGTGAAGGAAAGAGGAGGGGGTGCTCCTATCATGGCCGGCCATGGGGTTCTAATGGGTTTGGGGGAGGCCCATCAAGCCCCCAACCCATTAGACTTAGGTTGGGTTCGGTTCGGGTTTGGTTCGGTTTGTTTCGGTTTGACTCTAAATTGATTAATTAAGTCTCTAAATGACTAGTTAAGCCATGGGAGTATGGTTTATTGGTTTCTAGCCTAGTTAGGATGGCATGTGGGCCAAGCCCAGCTAGTATGTGGGTCCCACTAGGGTCCAGACTACCCGGGTCTCCAACTTAAGTCCAAATTGGATAAAAATTCAAACCAAATCAAACAAATCCCAAAAAATCATATAGAATCAAATAAAATTCCCAAAAAATTATAAAACTTAGAAAATGATGAAAATACCCCTAATTCGAAAACTGGGGGTGACACTACTATCGAGAGCACAATAAAGAGCGTTTATAGCCTTGGCATCTCGACTAGCAAGCTTCTTGGTATTTTCAGTAAGTGTGTCCCTAAGGGTGTCAGATACAATATCTTCAATAACTCTGGAAGGAGTAGGGAGACCATTAGCACACAATCCCATAAATCGAAATCTATGGACTTCAGATAAATGCTCATCCTAATCTTCCAGTAGTTATAGTTGGTTCCATCAAATAGGGGAGGCCTATTTGTCGAGTGTCCCTCATTGTGGAAGGTGTTGATACTAGGGTTAGTGGCCATGGATCACTAAAAGGGTGTAAATCCAAATCAAGAGAACAAAGCTCTGATACCAATTGTAGAACCCTGGAGGGAGGATGAATAGGGAAATAAAAAATAACTTGATCACAAGAAGCAATATATGACAAATAAAAAGAGAGAGTAGAAAGATCAAACACAAGATGTATCCTGGTATACTCGCTTGAGGCAATCCAGTCCCGGAACTCTCTCCGGCTTAAATCCACTATTTAATCAAATAGTACACACGAGTTTGGATCCGAAGAACTCGTCAACTTCAACACGAGTTTGGATCCGAAGACTCGTCAACTTCAACACACGAGTTTTCTTACGAAGGCTCGCCAACTTCAAACAAAAGAGAAGAGAACTTGTTGATCTTCTAACACGTGAAGATCGAAAAATACAACTCTTAAATACTATAGCACTTTGGGAGAGGATGACAATTAAAAGCTTGGTAGAGTATTAATGGTTGTAAAACCCCAAAATTTTTGGATTATTTTATTTATTTATTTATTTGGCTTAAATAGGATTTTATGAAATTTGTGAGTATCTTTAAATTAAATACTTATTATTATAGATGACCTTAGCCATGGTTGAGTTTGAATATGCAAGACGACTAGAAAGTATGGCATGCCTAGCATTATTGGATGCTTTAACTAGCATGCTAGCCATGTTAGGAGTGACATGGTCATACGGTAGTCCCTTGCATGTTAACCATTCAAATCATGGCACAAGTCATAATTTTTATTTAAATAATTAGTAAGAAAGCCTTTATGACTTTTTAGGAGATCCGGTTGTACCAAACCTTCCCAAACCTCTTCCAAGTCGAACCCAATCCTATGTAGGCATATTGGACATTAATAAATATTAATAATTATATTTATTTGTATTTAATTCAGATTTTGTAGTGTAATTACATAGATAGAATTAAATAGTTCTATATTAGGAAACCCCTTTTTAAATCTTCAATCAAATCAACTAGCCAACTCACCAAACAACCAAATCATGCCAAGTGGACCCCCACCATGTTAATTTTGGCCAAGCAAACCCCCATGGCTAAATGCATCAAATTAAATAGGATTTAAATCCTAGATTGCTTAAAATTCATTTAAGGATATGTTAAATATACCAACTTATCCCAAACCTTAACCAAATCCTAATCTTTTCTTTTCCCACCTTGTGGCCGACCACTTCTCCCTATCCCCTCTCTATTTTTGGCAGCAATCTCCCTCCTCATAGCCTCCATACATCATCCCTTCATTATACATCTTCCCCTCCTTCACAACAACTCATCTCCTCCACCATACATCCATCCAACCCCTCAAAACAAACCCTAAAAAAACTCCATCCCCCCATCCAACCCTCTATAGCCATTATCAACTCTTCCATACTCATCAAGAGATGTTTAGCAAGCGAAGATAGCGGAAAAGATTGGAGCTGTGGTGAAGAGAAGTCATCACCACCCTTTCTAGCAAGGATCTTTGGTAAGAACCATAATCTTTTCTTCTAAAAACCTTTGCTAAAATTCTGTATAATATATGTTATTAAATCTGTAGAAATTATATTTTGATGAATTTTGTTATATTTAATCATCCATAAAAGTTTCATGTATTATAGGCATAATATCCATGTTCCGGTAGGGTCAAATTAACACCATTGTGAAGGAACTACTAGTTATTGATGCCTATTCTTGAAACTGAATTTTATGTGTATTCATATACATAAATTAGGATTTTTAAGTATTTTTTCACGAATTTACCAACTCAATTCTGGTTGAGAAAATTATAGGTCAAAATTAGCTAATTTCGGACGACCTGCTGACCTAGAATGACCCGAACTTGTAGTATAATCTTACCCTTGTATCTCTGATATTATTCTGAAAAATAAAGTATTTTAATTCTATTTAAATTATATTTTTAGATTATTTTATCAATTATGAGTAATTAACTATGTTCCGGACAAGTTTCGGGATTAACTAGCTAACTTTGTAATCAGCTAGTCATAAATGCCTTTAGAAACATTAATTCTGTAATTTTAGAGTTAATTCTATATAAAATTAGTTTAAATAATATTTTAATGATTTTTATATAATTTTTAAGTATAGTATTGAAGTAGGGGCATAACTGACTAATTGGAAGTTGGAAACCCAAAAACTGTGTTCGGTGTCTCGTGGAGCCTGTATGTGATTGTATAGGTCTAAAGGGTCCCACGAGAAATTGAATATAATCTTAAAACATTATTTTGACTAATTAAGTCATATTGTAAGTTTATGAGTAGTGGCTTAATTTGGTTAATTAATTATCTAGGAGCGTCGGGTTCCAGAGGCGTGGACACGGGAACGAAACTTCATCCTCACATCGCAGAACCAGGCAAGTATACCTTGCCTCCCTCTACAGTTTATTTACATACATATTTCTATTAGTATATAGTTTTACTAGTTGGTTATTACTTGTGATTTGTATATCGTACATGCTAGTATAGCTATAGTCCTTGTACATGGTTAGCCTTGTTAGTTCATATTGGATTGGTTCTCTCGTGTATCGTGATTGGGTCATGTCGTATCTTCACCTGTGTCTTGACTGAGTCGTGTCTGCAAGTATGTGTGAGTGAACTGCTATTCCTTGTCTTTCCCACAACCCGCGAGTCCACACACGGGGCGAGGGTTGCCTTTGCACCTGCGAGTCCACATACGGGGCGAGGGTGACTTGTCTTGAAGCTGACCTGCAAGTTCACATTCGGGGCGAGGGTTGGTATCCATTGATCTACCAGCAGTTCATTTATGCATACTTGATCCCATATCCGTGTTCATAGCTCCCTGTCAGTAGCCACCTGTCAGTCTCATGTCTAGTTCCTGTTTATATCATGGTTATATTATTGTATGATTAAACTGTTAGATAGGCATATTTTATGTATCTTGATAGTCCTCTGAGGACCTGATGATCTCTTCAGGTTTAGCGATTGCATGGAGTTAGTTAGCAGAGTAGGATGGTAGAGGATTGCGATCCATGATACGGGTATTGCTTGGGATATTTCTTTATTATCTTTTCGTGCTTTATATTCAGTACCATAATATACTCTGCTTATTTATAGACTCATATTATTCTTGGAGTCTAATTGAACAATATGCTAATGGGCTGCAGACCATGACCCATACTTGTTCATTCTTGTTTATATGATTTATGTGGATTGAGATAATAGTTTAGATTAGACATGATACCATGATCTTGACAGCTTATACGTACTCGAGTCGGGCTAGAGTCCGCTCGATACGTAGCTGGCTTGCTCACGAGCTCGCATCCGAAAAGCGGGTGCGGGTCGTGACAAGTTTTTGTGGTGGCCCATGCAGGTCAGAGCATATCGTATCGGTTACGTAACTGTACTGATACGAGCCTGCGAATATGACTAAACCTTAGAATCTCAATCCACTCTGCCTTGTAAATTCCTTTAGAAATTTCTCTACCGTCTTTGAAACCTCGTATTTGTTCTCGATTATTCTTCCTTACTTTTTCGTACCATTGATTCTCGTCTCATCCTATTTCGGAGCGACGAATAATCGTGCTATATAGGATTTATCAAAAAGAATTCTTAAGTTATAGTGTAAGTTTGCTTATTGTATTGTGATTGCTTGATATATAAGGGGAATTATAGATGCCATATGCCATAGGGCATCATGTGTTTGATGAGGTAGTTTGACCAAAGGTGGGTAGACATTCTAGAAATGGCTAAATGATCATACTAGGTTACGCCCTTTATGGTAGTCGCTTGATCAAGAATAGAGTAGTAGTTTTAGAGTAGAGACTGACCCTTTATTAGAAGAACCTAAATATAGGCTAACCCAGCCCATTTAGAATTATGCCCTACCAGTTATAAAGTTAGGATTAGACAAATTGGTAGGTATCACTTAGATTGATTAGGTGACATGAGACTTATATAGTTGTGACAATAATATGGTTAAAAGGGCAAACCTTCAACGTCATTATTTTATGACCGCTGGTACCAAGAATAACGACTAGAGATAACCATCAATAGTTATAATAGAGATGTAGTAAACCAAATTATTTAGGATTGATTATTACTTGAGTTATTAGGAGACACCGTAGTGACATAGCATATTCTTTGAACTATTCCTAGTTACACTAGCGCGGTTCTTTGTTAGTGAGCCTAATTTTAATTTCGAGGACGAAATTCTTTTAAGGTGGGTAGGATGTAAAACTCCAAAAATTTTTGGATTATTTTATTTATTTATTTATTTGGCTTAAATAGGATTTTATGAAATTTGTGAGTATCTTTAAATTAAATACTTATTATTATAGATGACCTTAGCCATGGTTGAGTTTGAATATGCAAGACGACTAGAAAGTATGGCATGTCTAGCATTATTGGGTGCTTTAACTAGCATGCTAGCCATGTTAGGAGTGACATGGTCATACGGTAGTCCCTTGCATGTTAACCATTCAAATCATGGCACAAGTCATAATTTTTATTTAAATAATTAGTAAGAAAGCCTTTATGACTTTTTAGGGGATCCGGTTGCACCAAACCTTCCCAAACCTCTTCCAATCCGAACCCAACCCTATGTAGGCACATTGGACATTAATAAATATTAATAATTATATTTATTTGTATTTAATTCAAATTTTGTAGTGTAATTATATAGATAGAATTAAATAGTTCTATATTAGGAAACCCCTTTTTAAATCTTCAATCAAATCAACTAGCCAACTCACCAAACAACCAAATCATGCCAAGTGGACCCCCACCATGTTAATTTTGGCCAAGCAAACCCTCATGGCTAAATGCATCAAATTAAATAGGATTTAAATCCTAGATTGCTTAAAATTCATTTAAGGATATGTTAAATATACCAACCTTAACCAAATCCTAATCTTTTCTTTCCCGACCTTGTGGCCGACCACTTCTCCCTATCCCCTCTCTATTTTTGGCAGCAATTCCCCTTCTCATAGCCTCCACACATTATCCCTTCATTATACATCTTCCCCTCCTTCACAACAACTCATCTCCTCCACCATACATCCATCTAACCCCTCAAAACAAACCCTAAAAAAACTTCATCCCCCCGTCCAACCCTCTATAGCCATTATCAACTCTCCCATACTCATCAAGAGAGGTTTAGCAAGCGAGGATAGCGGGAAAGATTGGAGCTGTGGTGAAGAGAAGTTATCACCACCCTTTCTAGCAAGGATCTTTGGTAAGAACCCCTAATCTTTTCTTCTAAAAACCTTTGCTAAAATTCTGTATAATATATGTTATTAAATCTGTAGAAATTATATTTTGATGAATTTTATTATATTTAATCATCCATAAAAGTTCCATGTATTATAGGCATAATATCCATGTTCCGGTAGGGTCAAATTAACACCATTGTGAAGGAACTACTAGTTATTGTTGCCTATTCTTGAAACTGAATTTTATGTGTATTCTGTTTCACTTAACAAAATGCCTAGAAATCGGATTTTGGAAATAAAACGAGAAAAAGTACACGAAGTACAAATTTACTTCTGGAAAGTATTGCTATGGAAGTCTGATCTGTAAATGATCACTTTGTTCCTTGGACCATACGATGATGATGAAGATCACTGCTAGAAGATGAACAATTGGAAGAACTAAGTCACCAAAAAGGTATCGACGCACTTGGGCACTGATGGCGAGACCGAATGCTTTTCTGCTTTGCTTCACTCTGTTCTGGAAGAAAAGTTGAAGAAGAATGCTCCGAAAAATCAAAGTCTCTGGGCTCTGATCTCTATGTATTCTCTCCTTTCTCTCTGTCCGTTTATATGAGAAAAATCAGTCTATTTATAGACTTGGCTTCTTGTGCGTAAAAACTCAGCAAAAGTTCCGTCTTTACGCTAACAACTGCCACCCATGACCGAAGTCATCCTCTGCATACGTTGACACGTGTCCCATCATTTCAATAAGAATAGGATGCACGTACACACGTTCTTCGAGATGTGTGGCATGAAAGCCATGTAGGCAATCCACGTTCTGAATTAGAATAGGGCATAAAAACAACCCAAATATACCCTGAGCGTAAAGTAGTAGACTAGGCGTACAATAGCCCTGATGTAGACTTTTCGCGTAAAGTGGTTGTTAAATAACCTTGAGCGTAAAAGAAGCCCAAATAAACCTTACGCACACGTCAACCGTTGAGCGTAAAAACTCGTATAGTCTCCGTGCGTAAAAAAAGCCATATTATGAGCGTAAGATGGCTCAGTCCACATACTAAACGACAAATGGGCCTCTGTGTAAAACAAATCCCTTTGGTTTCTATGATATATGCCATCATTAAATCTTCATGTCAGACTTTGCATTAAATGCAAGACTTGACAGCTTTGTCCAGCGTAAAAGTGGCTAGCCTGTCTTGGGCGTAAAACCATTAGCTTTGACCCGGGCGTAAAATGGTTAGCCTGCTTCAGGCGTAAAGTGATTAGCCTCTCTTTGGCGTAAAGTGGATCAATTTGAATGGAATGATCCATCTCTTTGACTCATTCTTATGAAGCACTTTTTACGCTCCTACAAGACCCCCTTCAAAGTTTTCAAATATCTTCAAAATTTGAAACACTTTGAACAGAAGTGTAAAAATTGAGATTTGACCAGTCAGCGTAAAATTTGGAATACTCAACAGTCATCCAACAGTCGGCGTAAAATCTGGAATTTGAACCGATTTAAAAATTCCCTATAAATAGGGTTTTTCGGGGAGAGAAAGAACTTTACTTTGTTTCCTTGCTCCCGTAATCCCGATCCTTCTTGAACTCTCTTCTTCCTCTTACATTCCATTCGATGGCCCCCAAGAAGTCCGCCGTCGGCAGTAGTAAAGGGAAGAAAGCCATTGATTCGTCATCGACAAAACATGTAAAACTCCCGTTCGATCATCAACACCACACCGACAACCCAACCCAGCCGTAGCTTCGCCTATGAGGGGTAAAGTACTCCCTTATGGCCGTAGAACTTTATCGGAGAAGAAAAAGGTCTTTTGTTTCACGCCCACGTTATACGTGTTAGCGTCGAAACTGAGATAAACAAAATACGCCCACGTTACACGTGTTAGCGTAAAGCTTAAAAATACGCCCACGTTTATACGTGTCAGCGTAAAACTGAAATACGCCCACATCTAATGTGCCAGCGTAAAAACTGAAATACGCCCACATCTAATGTGTCAGCGTAAATCTCCAAAATAAAAAAAAGACTTTGTAAAACAAAAGACTTTTTTAGAAAACTTTTTACTTTTCAGATCCATTTATCTGCATAAATGACATCAAATTAGATTTTCTCTAACTTGATTTCCTTTTCTTTTTGCTGTGGACTTGCAAATTCACCCTCTTGCAGAAGTCTTTGGCTCGTCAGTTGGCATGGTGGGTTCGAACTATCTGGAAGATTTATCTTATGTCCAATTTCCTCAATCGAACCCTGAATACCCTATAGAGAGGGCACAACTGATAGCAGCCCAAGGGGATAGGATGTTGCTATCCATGATGAATGGAGATTTGTTGACTTCATTAGATACACAACAATTTGTAAAACCGGCCTTCTTGTTTGGGGACGCAATTGACTGTAAGTCCCAGACACACCCCAAGAATGAGTCTTGGGTATTCAAATTTGGGGATAGAGCCATGTATCTCCCAGATATGGACAGAGATTATCCTTTGTCAGAATTTTTCCATGCTACCCACCATCGACAAATGCTGTGGAATTTGACTCCTAATAGTTATGGAAGACCAGGTAGAATTATTTTCAAGAGGGAGCATGCTAATGATATGGGGTATTTTGCTAGTGTTCCCAATGGTGGTGTCACTTCTATTTTTGGCCTCATGCCAGGAGCTAATCCTAGTGAAGACTCGGGTTTAATTCAACCAGTACAAACCCAAATGTTTGTCAACAAATTTATGAGGGCTGCTATATTATATCCCCAAACAAACCCTAGGCTGCCGGGGTGGTTGACTCCATTTAACCAAAACTGGATCCAGATAAGTATTTGGATGATGAAGAACTTTGAGACAGAGCTGAAAGATATTGGTTTGTATAAAGCGATAGCTTCCACCAGTCAGGGTATTCCTCCGAACGGAAACCTATTCATGGCTTTAATGGAGATATATATAAGTTCAACTGGAACTTTTGCAACCCCGAAAGACGAAATGGGCCATGCTCTTCATGAGATGCAGTTTATCTCGAAGCTGCCAATGGAGGAAGCCCCATATGAGGAATACGTTCCCTCCAACAGAGAACTGGCTGAAATCAGAGAGACTAACCCTCAGTTGATTGAGGTATATGAAGAATTGATGTGTCACTATCTGATTTGTACTACAATGCATGAAAGTACATTTCATTTAGCATACATCAACAAGTGGACGACTTATCTCTTCTTTCATAAGGATAAGATATCCAAAGATGACAAAGAAAGATTTTAAGAAAACAAGGCCTCGGCAATCAATATAGATTCGACAATTCCTTCTAACAAAATTCGAGATATGATGATTGCCTACAAATTTCCGAATAAATATCTGTCTACAAAGACTGGGGAATTCCCTGCCGGAACTGAAGCCTTGAGCTTCCTTAGATACGGCAACCAGAAAATCTCTAGGAGAGCTTTGTTGGCCGGCTTCCTTTCTTTATGGCTGAGAAGATGGGTCGTGCCAGGTACTGGGACTGTTGACAGAATCCACCGTAGCGTACTATGGCCAGCAGTACGCTTGGTTTTTAAAGTAAGAATCAATCTGCTATCGGCCGTGGTGTGCCGTATAAATGCAGGTTTAAGGACTTTCGGTGAAGAGTTAATTAACAATGCTCCTCATCGAAACGTTTTCCCCAGGGTAGAAATGCCCTATACTTATTTAATGGGCTGGTTGTTGCACCACAACTGCAATTTGTTACTACCAGGCCCGGGGGATAATGAGAAAGTCTTCCTCCAAAAATTTAGCAAGGCTACATGGACTGCTACGACTGTGGCGGATACCCGAGCAGTTCTGAACTATTCTTATGGTTGGAACTTTTTCTGTACTCGGCCACAAGTTCCAGCATAGAGATGAATCTCCTAGTTGAGATTCATACTGAGACCTTTTACAAAACTCTAGCAACCCTAATAAAAATGGTACTGAATAAGGGCCTCAGTTACGAGATTTTGAAGGCAGCAATGGCTCTGACCATTAAGAATGTTCCTATGTTCGATGATGCTGGGAGAGCTGCAGCATTGGAGAAAATTGTAGAGGACCTTGAACAGCCGATCAATGAATACCTCAAGCTATCAAGGGAGACCGTTGAAAGTCTCATCCAGGAGGAATATGACGCCTTAACGGCTGATTATCTTGCTCGAGAGACCACATATAATGAAGCTCTTCATGAACATAGTCTGAAAGTTACCAAAGAGAAAGCTTTTTTGGCTGGAATAAAGCCCGTACTGCATGGTCACAGAGTAGCTTACGACGCTTTGAACATAGATATTCAGAATAAAAATGATAACATCCGTGAAGTTGAAGCTGAATTAGCTCGCTTGAAGGCTGAAAGAGAAAAGATGATCGATGCTCGAAATCTGCACCTCACTCAGAGCTCCATTTTAGAAGAACAAGCCTTCGGGGCTGAATCAACTATCAGAACCCTTGATGAAGCCAAGGATCATCTGATAATCAGTTTTGCTGGACTTTTTCGTATTTGTACCCCTGAAGCTCGACGTGCTGAAGCTACTGAAAAGGTTGTGAGTTCTCGTGACAAGCGACTGGAAGAACTACAGAAGTTGCTTCAAGATGTTTCTACTCTACCTTAGAAGAACTCCTTGTCATCTTTTATCTCATTCATTTTTGTAATATTTTCACAAGGAATGAATGAAATATTTATTTTGTGATCCTATCATTTTAAAATAAACAATAGGTATGAGGCGGAAAATACTTATCAGCGGTTATATGAACATGACAAGTCTTTTAAACTCAATAGTTTGTATCTATCCAGAGGTAATATGGACATGATAGATAATCAAATCTTACTTTCTGTTTTAGAGTATGCAATACTATCAGAGGTAATATAGACATGATAGTATGTAAGAACTCAAAGAAAAGTAGATTAATATCTATGCAGAGGTCGAAGGAACATGATAGATAGGAAAAGCAAGTAGATTTAACATTTATCCAGAGGTCTTGAGAACATGATAAATAATAAATCCAGTTTTTTAATCAACTGGTAAGATAAAAGATCAAAATTTCTCTCCGAAGAGACGAGTAATCAGCTTAACCAAACCTTGGTAGCTGGAGATTAAGAGGACAGATATGTCAATATTGATGAAAGAATGAATGAACCAATATGGCCCAAGGATCATTCTCAAATGGCTCGGATTCACCATCAATTTGAACCATGTAAGCTGAAAATATTTGCTCAGATTCATCATAATAGTCTCCTTTAACACACAAGGAGTGAGAAATATCGGATTCAATGAATTGGACTTCTTCTGAATCTGATGATTGTGAAGAGCTAGAAGAGAATTCTTCTTGTATATCGTCATTAAACATGTAGGACGGATCATATCCCAATCCATGACGAGTTTTCTGGTAAAACAGATCACCATATAATGGTAGTCGTCTACCTTTGCCTTGATTGAGACCTTGTATAGTCTTTAAATCACATCCCATATTCTGGATAATCTTGAGAGATTGTTGACTATATCTGTCAATTCGGATTCTTCTTTTATCTTTATCTCTCAAATCATCTGTCTGAGCAACAGGGATATTTCTAGCCAGGCCAAATACAATTTGGCGCTTATTTTTCTTATCAGACGGAACCACGAAATAAGATTCTTTGTGACGTCTATAAGTTACACAAGCTTGCAATGAAGCGGCTACATGAAGAAGATAGGGAGAAGATGTTAGAAACCTTTGAGCATAAGGTCCAACATCGATATGAGGAGGAAAAGAATTTTTTTTATTGTCAATGTATAAGGTTTCCTCTGTGTCTATGTCGTCTTTATATTGATGACTTTGATTATCAGAAGATAAAGTCATTCTTTCAATAAACTTGACAGCCATATACTCGAAAAGGAAATCTTTATTGATATCAAAAAGTACATAATGATCAATATTTACATCATTTATAATTTGACTGCTACGCTTCGGATTAATCACTAGTGGATTATCATTCGTCTTCTGCGTAAATTTGCCAAGATTGACAATCAAAGGAGGTTCTGGATCATTCATACGAAATGTACGCCCTTTGACTTTGATCACAAGAGGTTGAACTTGGCTTTTAACAGGAACATTCACTGATTCCTCAGATGAAGCTTGAGTTCTTCCTTTAACCTTGATCATCAAAGGTTGATTGTTGACAAGTTGGGGTTGGATTCGCCCTTTGACTTTGATATTCAAAGGTTGCTCTTCTGGCGGATCTTCGTTAATAGATCCACATACTTGAAGCATTGGTGGAGAGTCGAAGGCATGATGTTATGCTCATGTAACGATGGTCTTCCAAGAAGAATATTATAGGATACGTCTGAGTTAATAACATAAAATATTGCCATAGTTCGAAGATCACCAATCTGAATCTTCAGACGAATCTTCCCCAGTGGTTTACTCTTTCCAGAGTTGAAACCAACTATTGTGGTACTAGTGTAAGTCAGATCACTAGTAGGAATCCTCAATGGTCTTAGCATACTTTGAAGAATTATGCTAATGGAAGACCCAGGATCAATGTAAATTCTGTCAACTTCAATAGTTTCAATATACCCAGTGTAACACAAAGGCCTATCATGCTTGTTATGCTTCAACAGCATATCTTCTTGTGTAAAGGTGATGTTGGGAATTGCTTCCATCACACTATGACATTGCGGGCATGATACTGGTATATTGTCAGGAGTCTTGAGTTGAGCTAAGCAGGAATCAGCTTGCAGCAAAGCTCCACTCAAAGTTTCGCGGCTTTCTCTAGAAAGGCGAAGCAACTCGAAGATAGATAATCTAGCTGGAGTATTAGCTAACTGGGCTAAAATATCAAATTTATAGGGTTTCATCACCACCCCCTGACTGGAAGTAGACTTCAACGGGACATCGAAGCGTACCGCTTTCTGTTTTCCCTTTTCAACCACAGCAGGAGCAAGAGACGGTTGAGTTGATGGTGTTTCAACATTCTCAGCTTCCTTGGAGGATCCCTCATAATCTTTGGGGTACTCTTTTCCAGATCTTGTACCAGCAAAAGTTTCTTCTTCAGACTCAGAAGAAGGAAGTACCATATTGCAGAATTTAGTCTTTTTTTCCTTAGTCTTCTTCTTGTGAGGATTGTTATGAGGAACCTCAGAACCCAATCCAACAGTAGATTTTTGATTTTGAATTTGTAAAGGAAGTTGTATCCCTTTATCATAATTCAAACCTTCTGCCTTTTGAAAGTCATAACCCATCTTCTTCATGAGAAGGATAGATTGCTGACTGTACAAGTGAGTAGGCAATGGACTTTCAACAGGTGATTCCATAGAGGAAGAAGAAAAGATCTCTGTGACTATAGGAGAATGAGGAATAACCGTCTATGCAGCTACGGAAGGAAAAGGATTCGGAATACAAGGAAAAATTCCTGTAGGAGCCTTTTCATAAGCAGCGATGACTTGTTGTCCCTGTATAAGAGAATACTATTCATGGCTAGCCACTGCTGATGAGTAAGCTTGAGCTTGGCAGGAGGAGCCAGACTTGGAGGACATATATTCAATCCTCTCAGTCTATCTTCCAAAGGAATACCATCCCATAGATGATCCGAATCGTCAAGATCTGGAATAACATGAGAAATCATGTTGCAGGTTTTGACTTTCTTACCTTTTTTGGATTTTAAAGTTTTACTTTCATCTTCCATTTCAGGTATTAAGTCAGGATGTATCCACATAATTTTACCATTCTTTAATGTAAGAGGCAACAATCCTTCATTTTCCTCCCTGGCAGGCGGGATATTCAAAATCTTCATCGTCGCCTTCGGAATTGGGATAATTCTATGTGGTACTTGTTGTGGAGGAAAATCTCCAAATTGAAGAGAAACCATATTGGTTGTAATCGTATGGTCATCATTGGTTAAAGCAATGGCACCACCATTTATCAGCTCTTAGATTTTCTTATTCAAAACATAACAAGCACTGGTAGGATGATTAATGTATCTATGATTGATACAATATTTGGGATTGTTAGTCAGATTCACCTCATTGGGCCTCTTTGGCTTCGGAATATGGAGTTTGCCACTCTTCACCAGACATTAGAATATCCCTGGGATATCACTTTCGTCAAAAGAATATTCTTCTTTTGGCCTGGAAGATTCCTGATTATTCGGCGTCGTTTTATTCTTAGAAAGATTGACCATAAAAGTGTCTTTTCCTTTCATATTACGATTGCCGGAATTATTACTAGGATTACTTTTCTTTCCTTTATCCTCAGAGGCGAAAATCATCCCATGTTCACGAGCCAACCTACCATTGGTCTCGACAGAAACTGCTGCTATGATAAACGAAGCCCAATCTGTGAATTGGGAACCTGTAAAGACAGCGATGGATGGTCGCAGATTCATCTTACATGTATCAATCAGCGCTGAATCTGGCATACCAGGAGGCATCTTTAGAGTCGCCTGTCGGAAACGTTCAATGAACGTCCGAGTATCTTCTTTCTCCTTTTGCTTGATTTCTATTAAGGAGGACATATTCATGTCCATACCTCCCTCATAGAAACGGGAGAGAAACATTGCCTTAAATTCGTCAAAAGATGAAATGTAATTGTCGGGTAAACTACGATACCAGTCGTAAGCCGAATCCGCCAAGCATCCAATGAATACTCTAGTGAGAAGAGCATTATTTTTCTGCAAATGTATAGTCATGATATCAAAGTAATTGATATACTGACTAGGAGAAGCCTTTCCATCAAACAATACCATTGACTGTGGCTTAAATTTCGGTGGAAAGGGTACATCATTCCAATGAGGAGGATAAGGTTGCTTAATCCCTAACCTCTGGAGTTGATCCTTTTGCTTTAAAACTTCAAACTGTGCTTTGAGCTCACGCACTGCTTGAATGGCTTCGCTGGTTTATGGAAGCACATTTGATTGAAAAGTTGTTGGTTGCACCGTAATCCCCACCGGAGATGGTACATCTTCTGGAATGATGGGATCTGGAGATGCAGAATTTTGGTTAACAGCAGGCTCTTAGATATTCAAAGGTATATCAACCCCTTGGCTATCTTGAGTTGGTGTTGCTGCCTGAACCGGTGTTATAATTGCTGGTTGAGCAGTTTGCTGAGCCGTTATTATCTGGTGCATGCTTTGCATCATGTTAAGCATGTCTTTCAATGATTGCTCAACGGCAGTGAGACGTTGTTCTGTATTAACAGATGACGTCTCTGGTTCATCTCCAATAGCGTAGGATTCAACCTCTTTTGAAGATACAGAAGGATTAGTATAGAAGTATGAATCAACACTATCAGTTTCGGACTCAAGAGATTGAGTATCCCCAGCTTCAGAATCAGAAGTCTGCAATTGTCTTTGTCTTCTTGATCGAGTATTCTGATATACTCCTTCAAAAGAATCAAGAAGTCTGTTGAATTGTTGTTGACCTGGGGTTTGGGACATGTTCCGTCTAGGACGTCGTCCTCTGTTGGTGTAAGATGCCATGTTGACTGACGCATATGACAAATCATCAGCTTGTTGTTGGGGTGCATTAAAATTCAATCGATCAAAAACTGACTGTCTGGAAGCTGAGCAACAATATTTGATCACAATCTGGTGACACTCACAGTGATAATTTTCTTGGGAGAGCGTCACGGGAGATTGTATATTTTTACGCTTTTGTATTAGCAATTCACGTAAATGAGAAGAAGTAGAAGGAGTAGTCTTCTTTATTATATTTGGGGTAGCAAAATCCCTTGTGTATAAAGAAGATTACTGGCTGCATTCGCAGAACCAAACTGTACATTTCTACGTGTTTGGAGTTGTGTACGCAAATCTTGAGTTTTTTTAGCACGAAGGACTCCATTTTCATTGCGTGTGATTTGTAGGTTTGGTACTTTGCGTAGAGCAGTATAAGAAGGCTGTTGGTGTAGAACTGAAGCTTTACCAACAATATTTTTATGCTGTATGCATTTAGGTACATTCATATTAGATGTAAAAACATCGTTGCGAATTTTATCTACACTGTCACAGACAGGAGACTTACCTTTACGTGTAGAGCGTAAAAATTGATTATCTACCACGTCACAGACGGGAGATTTTCCTTTATGCAAAAAGCGTAATTTTTGTGTGTCTACCACGTCACAGACGGGAGACTTATTTTTACACTTAGAAGCACAAGCATTAGAGTCTGTCTCATTACAAATGAGAGACTCGTTCTTATGCACTGAGCGTAAAATTTGGTTTTTACCCACTGGGCGTAAAACCTGATTATCTTCACCGTCACAGACGGGAGATAACTTGCCACACTTAGAGTGCAACGCTGAAGTAAGGACTGCCTCGTTACGAACGGGAGCCCCTACGACAGGAGTGGAAAGAATTCTCTTGCCCTCAGAAGCAACAGAGAGATCAGAAGCTATTTTGGATTTAGGAATCCAAACTTTTCGTGCTTTGCGAGATTTTTGAACATTGGAGCGGCGAGAACCACCCCCAGTTCGAAGCATCTCTTCATAAGCAGTCTGGTCGAAGTATACAACCAGAGTCTTCTTTGTCGATCCAATCGACATATCATCGTATTGAGCAATTGCCTCCTCGTCAGAGGAGAAGGTCGTCCCCAGCAGAGTCGCCATTTTTGTTTCACTTAACAAAATGCCTGGAAATCAGATTTTGGAAATAAAACAAAAAAAAGTACACGAAGTACAAATTTGATTCTGGGAAGTATTGCTATGGAAGTCTGATCTGTAAATGATCACTTTGTTCCTTGGACCATACGATGATGATGAAGATCACTGCTAGAAGATGAACAATTGGAAGAACTAAGTCACCAGAAAGGTATCGACGCACTTGGGCACTGATGGCGAGGCCGAATGCTTTCCTGCTTTGCTTCACTCTGTTCTGGAAGAAAAGTTGAAGAAGAATGCTCCAAAAAATCAAAGTCTCTGGGCTCTGATCTCTATTTATTCTCTCCTTTCTCTCTGTCCGTTTATATGAGAAAAATCAGTCTATTTATAGACTTGGCTTCTTGTACGTAAAAACTCAGCAAAAGTTCCGTCTTTACGCTAACAACTGCCACCCATGACCGAAGTCATCCTCTGCATACGTTGACACGTGTCCCATCATTTCAATATGAATATGATGCACATACACACGTTCTTCGAGATGTGTGGCATGAAAGCCATGTAGGCAATCCACGTTCTGAATTGGAATAGGGCGTAAAAACAACCCAAATATACCCTGAGCATAAAGTAGTAGACTAGGCGTACAATAGCCCTGATGTAGACTTTCCGCGTAAAGTGGTTGTTAAATAACCTTGAGCGTAAAAGTAGCCCAAATAAACCTTACGCACACGTCAACCGTTGAGCGTAAAAACTCGTATAGTCTTTGTGCGTAAAAGAAGCCATATTATGAGCGTAAGATGGCTCAGTCCACATACTAAACGACAAATGGGCCTCTGTGTAAAACAAATCCCTTTGATTTCTGTGATATATGCCATCATTAAATCTTCATGTCAGACTTTGCATTAAATGCAAGACTTGACAGCTTTGTCCAGCGTAAAAGTGGCTAGCCTGTCTTGGGCGTAAAACCATTAGCTTTGACCCGGACGAAAAATGATTAGCCTGCTTCAGGCGTAAAGTGATTAGCCCCTCTTTGGCGTAAAGTGGATCAATTTGAATGGAATGATCCATCTCTTTGACTCATTCTTATGAAGCACTTTTTACGCTCCTACATATTCATATACATAAATTAGGATTTTTAAGTATTTTTCCACGAATTTAGCAACTCAATTCTGGTTGAGAAAATTATAGGTCAAAATTAGCTAATTTCGGGCGACCTGCTGACCTAGAATGACCCGAACTTGTAGTATAATCTTACCCTTGTATCTCTGATGTTATTCTGGAAAATAAAGTATTTTAATTCTATTTAAATTATATTTTTGGATTATTTTATCAATTATGAGTAATTAACTATGTTCCGGACAAGTTCCGGGTTAACTAGCTAACTTAGTAATCAACTAGTCATAAATGCCTTTAGAAACATTAATTCTATAATTTTAGAGTTAATTCTATATAAAATTAGTTTAAATAATATTTTAATGATTTTTATATGATTTCTAAGTATAGTATTGAAGTAGGGGCATAACTGACTAATTGGGAGTTGGAAACCCAAAAACTGTGTTCGGTGTCTCGTGGAGCCTGTATGTGATTGTATAGGTCTAAAGGGTCCCACGAGAAATTGAATATAATCTTAAAACATTATTTTGACTAATTAAGTCATATTGTAAGTTTATGAGTAGTGGCTTAATTTAGTTAATTAATTATCTAGGAGCGTCGGGTTCCAGAGGCGTGGACACGGGAACGAAACTTCATCCTCACATCGCAGAACCAGGCAAGTATACCTTGCCTCCTTCTACAGTTTATTTATATGCATATTTCTATTAGTATATAGTTTTACTAGTTGGTTATTACTTGTGATTTGTATATCGTACATGTTAGTATAGCTATAGTCCTTGTACATGGTTAGCCTTGTTAGTTCATATTGGATTGGTTCTCTCGTGTATCGTGATTGGGTCGTGTCGTGTCTTCACCTGTGTCTTGACTGAGTCGTGTCTGCAAGTATGTGTGAGTGAACTGCTATTCCTTGTCTTTTCTACAACTCGCGAGTCCACACACGGGGCGAGGGTTGCCTTTGCACCTGCGAGTCCACAAACGGGGCGAGGGTGACTTGTCTTGAAGCTGACCTGCGAGTCCACATTCGGGGCGAGGGTTGGTATCCATTGATCTACCAGCAGTTCATTTATGCATACTTGATCTCGTATCCGTGTTCATAGCTCCCTGTCAGTAGCCACCTGTCAGTCTCATGTCTAGTTCCTGTTTATATCCTGGTTATATTATTGCATGATTAAACTGTTAGATAGGCATATTTTATGTATCTTGCTAGTCCTCTGAGGACCTGATGATCTCTTCAGGTTTAGCGATTGAATGGAGTTAGTTAGCAGAGCAGGATGGTAGAGGATTGCGATCCATGATACAAGTATTGCTTGGGATATTTCTTTATTATCTTTTCGTGCTTTATATTCAGTACCGTGATATACTCTGCTTATTTATAGACTCATATTATTCTTGGAGTCTAATCGAACAATATGCTAATGGGCTGCAGACCATGACCCATACTCGTTCATTCTTGTTTATATGATTCATGTGGATTGAGATATAGTTTAGATTAGACATGATACCATGATCTTGACAGCTTATACGTACTCGAGTCGGGATGGAGTCCGTTCGATACGTAGCTGGCTTGCTCACGAGCTCGCGTCCGAAAAACGGGTGCGGGTCGTGACAATGGTGGAGCTCTTGGTTGTTTAAAAAATTTATGGCAAGAGTTGGTAAAAGCTTCAAGAGAGAGAAGGTTTTCATTTATAGAAAAACCAAGAGTAGGTGGCATTTAATGCTCCTGAATACAGCCAGACCGGCATACCGTCGGTATGCAGCGGTATACCGCTGGTATGCCGGAGCATACCGTCGATATGTCGACAATTTTTTACAGAAAGTTTGTGGACGATAAAACGGTATACCGTCGGTATGCCAGAGCATACCGCCGGTATGTCGTTCTATAAGATATTGATTTTTGACTTAAAGCTTTTAGTTTGTCATCAAACCTTAAGTGTTTATAGATATACCTAGACCTTGTACAGACTCAAAATCTTTAAGCAGTATAGGAAGCCGTCTATGCAAGGAGCGTCGGTATCTGTTCAGTCTTCAATACAAAGTATGGTAGCACTTGAAAGGATAGACTTTATGTAGTAGAGCTTCTGAGAAGATATGAATCTGAAGACACAGAAAACTAAACTACGAAGATGCTGTTAATATATCAAAATAAAATGTGCCAACACAACTTACTTCATTGTGTCTAACGATGAAGGCTGGATGTGTCCGACTCATGTCCGATTATTCGGAAGCGGGTCATGATAAGGGGGGACTGAGGGGGGCGGGAAGGAGGGAGGAGAAGGGGGGCTGAGGGGGGCGGGGAGGAGGGAGGAGGAGGAGGGGGGCTGATGGGGTCGGTGAGGGGGGGCTGAGGGGGACGGGGAGGAGGAGGAGGGGGTCTGGGAGGAGGGAGGAGGACGGGGGGCTGAGGGGGTCGGGAAAGAGGGAGAAGGAGGGGGGCTGAGGGGGCGGAGAGGAGGAGGGGGGGGTGCTGGCCGGAGTGAGGAGGGGGGGCGGCCGGAGGGAGGAGGGAGGAGGGGAGAGGTTAGGAAGGGGGATAGTTTAGGTTTTTTTGTTAAATGTCATTACGGTCAAAACTAACGGTCAACAGACGGTAGGGGACTGGGCGAGCAAGTCATAGATTACGGGGGTCTTCATTTGCTAAATTTGACTACAAGGCCTTTCTACGCAAAATGTGCACATTTAACGAATTTTTTTTGCAATTTACCCTCCATTTTTTTACTTGGGACTAGCCCAAAGAATGATATGAATAACAAATTTTTATTTCTTTTCTTCTCTCCCTCTACTCTTTTCTTCTCTCCCTCAACATTTCTAGGTCATAGAATTAAACCCTAGCCCAAATTTTCCCCCAACCTATATTTTGTGAAGATTGTGGGTGAAAATTCTAGTAGTAGTGTCATCGACTTCTCCTGTTAATTGGTATGTCATCCAATTAATATATGTTTAGAGTTTCCAACATTAATTTCACATATAAATATTAAATTATATGTATTTAATGTAGAAAAAAAGTAACATAGAAGAACCCGAGTTATCGAATGTAGTAGACTCTCGTCCCGCTATGTCCGAATAACACATTGATGCTTTGGAAGCACTCTTGGTAACTAAATTTTAACTTTTTGTCGGGTGAAAGTCGGGTTTGTAACACAGAGGACTGCCACCCCCTCTGGCAGTCCATTTCTTAGGACAGGACTGTCACCTCTAGTCCTTTTTACAAGGACTGTCATGGTGTCTGCAGTCCTACATATTGTAAGGACTGCCTTACTCTCTGCAGTCCTATTTATTTGTAGCAGTTTTCACATTTGATTTGTGTAGTTGTTTACTTTTATTAACTTTAAGTTATATTGTAGGACTTATCATCTTCCGATATTCCGTTACCTGCTCTAATTGCCGTCGATGTAGGCTATTTATTTTGGACCGATATTTGGTTTGAATCAAGCGAAGATGCGCTACATTGGTGCCGAAAAGTTGGATGGGAAAACAATATAGTTCTTGTGATATCTAGATCAGCCCAAAATCGTCCGGAACGACAAACTGTGGTGGTTGCATATGAAAGAGGTGGTGTGTTCAGAAGCCATAAGAAAGATACAGTTATCCAAAGTAAAGTTTCAAAAAGAAATGTTCGAACGAGGAAATATAGTTGTCCATTCACGATCCATATTAGAAACAAAGAAGAAGCGAAGTGGACAGTCGAAGTCAAGAATGAAATCCACAACCATGAGATTGCCGAAACACTATTGGGTCATTCGTATGTCGGACGGTTGAACAATACAGAGAAGAAGAAAGTCGAAGACATGTCCACTTCCGGAGTTGCACCGAGACAAATATATTACGTCATACGACATGAAGATGAGAAGAACAAGTCTACAATGAAGTCGATATGCAACGCCCTATCTACTTCGAACGCTATTTGGACGAAATCAAGAATGGCGATGCAAGAAGTGCTGAAGCTGCTTGCGGATAATCATTATGTTGAGTACCATAGAAGACATCCCCAGAGTAATGAAGTAATTTCACTCTTTTGGGCTCATCCCGATTGCACATATTTGGCTAGGCCTTTCACCGACATGTTAGTCTTGATTGCACGTACAAGACCAATAAGTTCAAAATGCCTCTCTTACATGTTGTCGGCTTCACCTCTACCTGGAAAACATTTTCAGTTGCTTTTTGCTTCATAAAGAGTGAAAAACTTGAAGACTACACATGGGCGTTGGAGAAACTGAAAATACTTTACATCGGTCATAGGCAACCGTCTGTTCTTGTTACCAACAGAGAATATGCCCTAATTAATGTTATTTGCATTATCTTTTCTCAAGCGGATACATTGCTATGCACTTGACATGTCAATCGTAATATTCAATCCCAATGTAAGTTGAAGTTCGGGAAGGTGGATGGTAAACTTGACATGGATATTTTTAATAAATTCTACAATGACTGGAATTGTGTATGGAGATCATGTACGATAGACACTTACGCTGCTGCATGGTACTTGTTCAAGGAAACGTGGAAGGCAAGGGAGCCGGCATGCATTTCTTACATTAAAGATACATGGCTTGAACCACACAAAGAACAATTCGTCTTAGCATGGACGAATGTGGTGAAGCATTACGGCACGACAACTACCAACTTTGTCGAAGGAGCACACTCAGTAGTAAAGAGACATCTAAGCTCATCTCTCGGCAACTTTGTCTCAGTTTGGCAAGCTATACATCTATCGGTAGACCGGACGGTGAACGAAATTAAGGCATCATTTGAGATGAGCTTAAATATTATGAAGCATGAGCATAGAAAGGAAGTACTTTTGGATGCTTTAATGCGTGTGATAACTCACAAGGCGTTGGCATTAATATTTGATGAGATTGATAGGTCAAAGTTTGTCGGGTTTGATCCCGAGGTTCGCGTGTGTGTACATCGACATACACTGGACCTCTCTTGTGCACATGAGATTAACGAATATCGTCATCAATCTATTCCTACTCCAGTAGATGCTGTCGAATAACGTTGGAGGCAGTTATCTATAATGTCTGTCACGATCCGCATCCGCTTTTCGGACACAAGCTCGTGAGCAAGCCAGCTACGTATCGAGCGGACTCCAGCCCATCTCGAATACGTAAACGTTGTCTGGACTATGGTATCACGTGCCTAATCATGGCAAGGTAAATCTATATCTCAATCCACAATAAGATTATGAAACATGAATGAACACTATGGGTCGTGGTCTGCAGCCCACTAGCATATTGTCCGATTAGACTCCAAGAATAACATGAGTCTATGAATCTAGGCTAACAAGCAGGATATATCATAAGAGCACGAGAAGATAATAAAGTAATATCACTAGCAAAATACCTGAATCATGCAAATGTAATCGACTACCACATGCTCAGCTAACTAACTCCGTGCAACCAGCTGCCTGAAGAGATCATGAGGTCCTCAGAGGACTAGCAAGATACATAAAACATGTCTATCTAACAGTTTATCATGCATAAAAAAATAACCAGGAACGAGACAGAAGCTGACAAGTAATATGAACACGGACATGAGAACAGGTACTCATAAATGATCTGCTAGCAAGAAAATATGAACTATCTACGTGTGTTGAAATATCGGTTTCGACATGTGAACGACTAAGGGGTAAATCCGGCACACCGCACGTGAATTGTGCGACTGCTATTGGTCAAGAATATATATTTTTTGGAGATATTTCTGGATAGTCTACATGTCTACTATGATATTTTCCCGCCCAGCTAGTACTCATGGAATCAAGTCGCAAGCATGGTAACCATGTAAATGACAGTCAAGAAGTATAAACAAAATCCATGATACTAATCTTTGTGTGGCAAGCGTGTCAACAAGCAGAAGAGGCATGTCAACCAAATCAACTCTAGAAAACTAAATGATAACATATAGCTAAAGGAGAAATAATATAAGTATGAAATAAACTGTAGAGGGAGACAAGGTGTCAGCCCTGTTTTCCAAATTTAGTTAATTAAGTGTTAATTAATTTTTAATGTTAATTTTAGCCTTAAAATAATTATTAGGATTTTTTAGGAATTTTTCTATAATTTTTAAATGAGTTTTTAAGGAGAAAAATATTGATTTGTAATTAATTGAAATGTTTTAATATCAATTTGCAATTTTTAGAATTGTTTTAATATGGATATATAATTTATTAAATTGTTACAATGTCAGTTTATAATTAACAAATTGTTTTTAATTAGGGAATGCAAATTTATAATTGCATTCAGTGACTCGGGGGACCTATCCGAAATATCCTAAACTATAGGGACCTAAACAAAAACCCTAAACCTACCCACCCCGACTGACCGACGACCGACGACGGCTGCCCCCGCCATTTCCGGCTGTCCCGACCGACCTAGGACCGCCCTAACCCATCTATAAAACCTCCCCTTCCTTCCCCAGACGAAACCCTAACCCTAAACGACCACCACGACCCCTTTCTTTCCCGACGAACCTAGATCTAAACCCTAACTCCGGCGATCCCCAACGCCACTTCTCCGACAGTCGTCACCCCCTTCCACCGCCACAGATCGATTCGCCGCGACGAGCTGGACGCAGCGCCACCGCAGCGCCACCGTCCCGACGCCCCTAGCCGCCGCCTCCGCCTTCGAAAACTTCTTTGAGAAGTCGGACACGTAGGTGTCAGTTTGCTTTCGTGTCGTTTGTGTCTCGATTTCACGTGGGAGACTCGCCAGGATTCGGGGATGTTCATCCAGTAGCTGGACACATAAATCAGTGTTCGTGCGTGTCGTGCGTAGCACGGACACATTGTTACCTGTGTCCTTAACTGTCAGGACACAGGGTCGATTTTTTATTTTTATTTTTTGTGTTATTTAACCTAAACTAAATAAAACTAACCTAAAGTCTAAACCTAACACAGCGGGCCAACTGGCCCACTGGCCAGCGCAGCAGTGTTAGACCCCCCCTTTTCCTGTGGGCAGGGTACGAACCCCCCTGTTGTTTCTTTTCTGTTTCCTTTTTCTTTTCTTTTCTTTTTTCTGTTTTTATATATATATTTATATATATATGTATATATATATATGTATATACTGTATTTTAACAGTATTTTACATATATGTATATATTGTATAGTTAGTAAATTTTATATATATATGTATATATACATATATGTATATATGTATATATATTTTCATGTGTATATATATATTATATATATACACTATATTATTAAGTGTTTTCTTATATATATATATATATATATATATATATATATATATATTTGTATATATATATATATATATATATATATATACTTTATAAATTAAGTATTTTCCTTATACATAGATATATGTACTTTCAACATATGTATGTATATATTTATTTTGTATCTTATTAAAATATTAATATTATTTTTGCACTTTTACCAAATTATATTTTTAGTGTATTTAAATTACTGCAACCATTTGGTGTCCAAGCCTAGCATGGATATTTGGGCCCAAATACGTTTTCACACATTCAAGACCTGTACAAGTCATATTGGACTTGATTCATGGCCTTGGGTCCTGTATTTGAACTTTGGTTCAAATTATATATATGGACAAAATACGCAGATAATTAATTATTGTGTGCAATGCTGTTTTTGATTTTCTAAAAATACTTAAAATACTGCTAAAATTATGGAAAAATAGTATTTAGATACTATGTTAAGTTAGCTAATTTAGTATAATTTTTGTAGTATTTAATTCACTGTTTTGCCACTAGTTTGGCATATGAAACCAAAACTCATTTTCTGTATACTTAGGAAAACTGATTTTTATAAAATATTTGTACTGGTTAATAAATTTCAGAAAAATTATAATAAATTTCTATGATTAACAAGGATCACTTTGATACTTTACTTTAAGAAAAACTAGACTTTTTGTCTATCTCTAAAATTGTTAGAACACAATGGTCTTTTGATTTATTTGTTGATTAATTTTGACTTGTAGCTTTTTGTGTTATTTTGAGTTTTAGCCGTGTTAAACCTCAACCCCTCACTAGTGTAAAGACCCTAGAAAGTTAGTTAAAGTAGTGTGTTACCCCACATTGGTCTCCTATGCCAAAATCATCATTTTGGCTAGGTGCCCAATCACAAGTCGTGTTTCACCAATTAGTGTCCTAGTATTTTAGCTTAGTATAAAAACTAAGTTATTGCATTTACTTCTACAGTGACGAGTTTTCGGACATCCATAGCACTTTTATCGCAGCTTGTTTTGCTTTGCTTTGCTAGAGGCAAGTACTTTCTACGAACTTTACATATTGTCACATAAATGAACTGCAAAATCCACCATGTTAAATGCTGATCCTTGGGGTAGCAAGTTAAATCTCTACATGTTGTACTTTCAGTTACTACCATGCTTAGAACAGTCTTGATGTATCTCTCACATGATTAGAATATGGGTTATGGGGAAACTGTTAGTAGTGTACGTGATCATACCCCCTTCTTCCGTACGTCTGTACCGAACAAAGTTTCATTTTATATGATTACTGCGTCGTAGGCCTTTATATCAAGGCGGAGTTGTGCGTATGTACATCTATCGCCCTATCACTTGTTTGGAAGTACATTTCATTATGTGCCACAGCATATTGTACATCTATTGACCGATCACGTACTTGCTATAGTTTTAAACATTACATGTACATCTGTCTGTATGACATATGTATCCTTGCCATGATAGATTGTGTGATGCCATGCTTTCCAGTTATTCCTCTCATGTTCATTTCCATGTTTCATATACTAGTTTGCTAGATTTAGTACTTGCTTCCGTCCTGACAGGATAACGTTGTAGGTGTCCTTACTGAGGAGGAGTTACTCTGCGACACATATTATGAGGTTACTGCCGAGGATCCGGCTCTGCTTTACGAGGATGTTCCTGCGGGGAACCTCGCCTAGTTGTCTTTTGTTTACTTAGACTTTTGAGAGTAGACATGTATTAGATTATATCTTTTTGTAACTGGACATGTATCCAGTTTTACTTTACAGTTCACTTGTACTTGGACATTTCACTATATACGACGACTTTTGTGTTTGGAGCATTTATGATTCTTATTCACTTATAGAACTGTTAGCACATTTAGTCTTATCATGTTGTCTTTAGAACAGCTTACTATGTTTTATCTCAACGTAGGCTGGGCATGACTCGGCCTGGCCCAACAATTTGGGTAGCGGGTCGTAACATGTTTTTAGTGGTGGCCCACGCAGGTCCTGACTAAACTGTTTGGTTACGTTATTGTACCAAGCATGCCTGCAATTAGGAACTTAAGGTAATTAGACAACATTAGGAAAGACGCTTAGAACACTTAGAGGAATGCTAGGATTGCAACATAGGAAATATATCACATGTTTGCTATTATAATTAGATTTTCTTGCATATGATTACTTACTTTAAATAAGTCCTTATAAGTCTTTTTATGTGTAATTTAGATGGTGCTTACTCGTTCATCCCAGTATGTTACCCCCGAGAATGGGGCCCTCCATATCCAGTCAACTGACCAGTTGACTGATACACCTTCACCTACCACATTCCTCCACTCCACAGATCCACAGACCCAGATACCACCTTCCATATCACAGGCCCAGCAGGATCCGATACTTCCACCACCCCCTATCACTATACCCACCCAGGCTTCCGTCACACTCGACGGGAACCAGCTGCTCAACTGATTCAGGGGTTCCTAACAACCCATCAGGAGCAGACTACCCTACTCCGCCAGAGCATGAAACGTTCTGAGGGACGTCCCGTGGTCCCACCACATGTAGAGCCACGGCAGAGAGCGGGGACGATCAAGGACTTCATGGGTCTGAATCCCAAGGAGTTCTCAGGGACTGAGGGCATAGTAGTAGCTGATGACTGGCTAGATTCGGTAGAGAGGAAGCTTCTCGGAGTCAGGATGTCGGATGACCTCCAGGTCGAGGTAGCAGGATTTCTGCTGATAGACTTAGCAGGAGTCTGGTTCTGGAATAAGCCGTTGTTTGCGAGAGAAAGAGCCACTTGGGACCAGTTCAAGACCCAGTTCAAGAAAAAATTCTTCTCGACCACTGCTAGAGTAGCCATGGGGCTACGATTCCAGAACATCCAGCAGGAGAACCGTTCTGTTGATGACTATGCGGCAGAGTTTAGTCGCCTGAGCCGTTTTGCTCCTAGTCTGGTTGCAGATCCAGAGAAGATGACCTATAGGTTTTGCCATGGTCTAGTTCCAGACATTGGCATTCTTATAGTGGCGAACGGTACGATTGACTACTACCAGAGCCTAGAGTTAGCCCGGAGCATCGAGGAGCGTCTTCTGTCATGCAAGAGGCCGGCTTCTGTACATCATGAGGGACCGTCCAAGCGTCAGGCTTTCCAGCAGAGAGCACCGACACCGCCACAGCAGACTTACCGTCCCTCTACACCACACCATCAGACCCTGCCAGTTCGAGCCCCGGGACCCCGACAGCAACAGCAGCAGAAGGAAGCTATATGTTCTTTCTGCGGAAGACCAGGGCATGATTACTCCATCTGTAGGAAGAGGTTGAAGCAGTGTCTAGCTTGTGGGTCTCCCACCCACCAGCTGCAAGGGTGCCCAGTAGCGAAGCCTAGAGGACCACTCCCGACTCAGCAGCAGAGGTTTGGGCAACATCTGCAGCAGCAGAAGGGACCTTAGGGGAAGGTTTATAGCCTAGCCCTTGAGCCGAAGCCGGAGCAGGTTTCGGAGCCAGATTACTTAGCTGACGTTATTACAGGTCATGTTTATTTGCATACTTTTCTAGCTCTATATTTGTTTGATTCTGGTGCATCTCATAGCTTCCTATCATTAGAGTTTATGCAAGAACATCACTTAGTATCTACACCTACTGCGGAGATTAGTAGAGTAATGACGGAAGGAGGACCAGTGCCTATTAGAGCTAGCTATAGATGCTCTATTATGATAGCCGGGAGAGAGTTCGAGGGGCGATTCTTTGTGATGCCACTCCCCGGTTATGATATCATATTGGGGATGGACTGGCTTAGCTATGCCCATGCATCTATAGATTGCCATGAGGGTAGTATTTTGTTCAGTCCCCCAGACACAGCACCATTCAGTGTTAGGAGGACAGTGCCGGAGATCAGCCTAGAGCCGAACTGTTGTGCGACAGTCGGGGATGCAGCACCGCCACACCCTATCATTAGGGAGTTTATGGATGTATTCCCAGAGGATCTTCCAGGGCTTCCGCCTGACAGAGATGTGGAGTTCACTATAGATCTAGTGCCGGGTTCATCACCAGTATCCCGGGCTTGCTATAGAGTGAATCCCAAGGAGGCCATAGAGATGAAAGAGCAGATTGATGACCTGTTGAAAAAAGGTTTCATTCGATCCAGTGCTTCTCCATGGGGAGCACCAGTGCTCTTTGTGCCTAAGAAGGATGGTACAGTCCGGTTGTGTATTGACTATCGGGCCTTGAATGCCATCACTATCAAGAACAAATATCCTCTGCCCAGGATAGATGATTTGTTCGACCAGTTGAGCGGGGCAAAGGTGTTTTCTAGGATAGATTTGAGATCCGGGTACCACCAGGTGAAGGTTAGGCCAGCAGACATCCAGAAGACGGCGTTCAACACGAAGTACGGGCAGTACAAGTTTCTGGTGATGCCATTTGGTCTTACAAATACGTCAGCTGTCTTTATGAATTTGATGAATAAGACATTTCACTAGTATCTGGATAAGTTCGTCGTAGTATTTATCGACGACATCCTGATATACTCGAAGACGCCAGAGGAGCATGCAGAGCACTTGCGGATAGTTTTGGGGATTCTGAGGCAGGAGAGATTGTTTGCCAAATTGCCGAAGTGCGAGTTCTTTTTAGACCAAGTAGAGTTTCTCGGCCATGTAGTCACTGGAGATGGAATCTCGGTGGATCCCAAGAAGATTGCTGCAGTTGAGACGTGTGTCACGACCCGCACCTACCGTGAGGGTACGAGTACGTAACATCGCCCAGCCTACGCCGTAGTGTCGGCGGTAGAACGCTGTTCTAGGTCATGAACTATAACCAACTAACATGAATACTCTCCATAAGGAGGCCAACACAGAGGTACAACTCAATCACAATCTAGAGATAGAATATGGCACGATAAAATAGATAAGAGAATCCTCAACCGAGGTTCAACAGAAATGAAATACAAGTTTCAACATCTCTACAATATACAAACTCTGAATCAAGAACAACAACTAAACATAAAAGGAAAACAGTCTAAACTATCTATACTAAGCAAGGTATCGTCCTCAGCAGCTGCCTGAACCTCCCCTGGGGTCCAGGTCGCGAGTGTCAACTAGGCAAACTCCAAGTAAGGGTGCAGGGTGCCTCATCATCCTCTGTAAAATTTTCAACAGGTCCAGTCAGGACGGAAGCGAGCACAAAACATCTCACGCAGTTCATAACGAGTTAGGAAATATAAAGCATGCAATAGAGTAAAGTACATGAAACGCTGAAAGAAGAAGATATATGAAAAAAAAACAGTAGAGATTTGATAACAGAAAATATCTAAATATGATAAGTAAGACTGTAAGGAACATGTGATTTTAGAGCACAATATGGTTATGTAAACGGGTTAGGTTATACAATAAAATAGGACTCCTTTGTACGTGGGTGTACAATGGACATATACAATTTCTTATACAATACGATTGATCACATAACCATTTTCTACTCCCCCTCCCCAATCAATACACAAGGATCCAATTCAGTTACGTTACCTTATACAATGGCTTGTATAATGACTTGTACAATGGCTTATACAATGACTTGTACAATGGCTTATACAATGGCTTAATGTGATACTGAGAGTACAATATGCACAATGAGTGTACAATGATAAGGATATTCAATAAATACAACATGTAAGTGAAACGCACATCACAATATGTACTTAGTGAATACAAGGAGATAACATCTCAGAAGAAGATCCATATAGTACCAATCCGTGATAATGAATCGTGTCAGCATCAAGTACAGTAATCTAGAGCAAGAATATAAATCCAGGCAAGTATGAAACGGTCAGAGAATGTACTCGCCTCGTATCTGAATGTCTGAAGTAAGTGTACTGTCCGAGATGAGGTACCTGACTCCTAGTTAGAGCAACACAAGTCAAGATGTATACAGAGGGTGATATATGAAATGTACAATGCATCTGCATGCTGTCTAGGTCAAACTAGACCAAAGTCAACTCTCGGTCAACTCTAGTCAATCTAGACTAGTCAAACTAGGTCAACTAGGTCAAGCCTAAGCCAAACAAGTCTAATAAGTCTCACTAGGCCTAACCAAGCCTATACTATGCTATTAAGGCTAGACATAAGCAAGGCAAGCAATGCGAACCACACAAAGGCATATATATATTCATACCATATTGTATTTCCTACATTCATGCATCTATATTATATATCTATACATTCATTCATACATGTCTACATTGCCTATATACCAATACATTAGATCATGACTTTGCATACATTTATACCCAAAATCAAATCCTACTTAAGCTAACTCATGAATCCTAATCCAAAAGTAATATCAAGGCCAAGTAGATTTCCTATATAAAAATCAATACATAATATATAGGCTACCTTATAATACATTACATTTCACACTAGGTTATATATTATGTATTTATATATATACATAGAGAGGGAGAGAGAGTAATATATGAGATATATGTGGGTGTGTACATGAGGGTAGGCATGTGTGGAGAAATACTAACATGTGTGTGTTCAAGGGCATATGCTTGTGTGGGTGTGTGTAGTAGAATCTCAGGAAACCCAAGACAAGAAATACAGTGTGCATTAACATAACAGGGTGTATAATGTTAGAGTGAGATTGTGTGACAGGAAAATATGGAATGTGTGTGAAACATATGTGTGTGTGTGTGAGTAAACTGTGTGGTAGGAATATGACAGGAAAATATGTGGTTTTAGAGTTCAGTTTTGTGTGTGACTGTGATCACTGATGTCAGTGTCATGTGGGGAAAACAGTATACAGGAATGTGACTAAACATGTGTTCTCAGATTCATATACCTAACAATCAGTCCATAAAACAAAAGGGGACAAGAACCAATCCGGTTTTCATGTTCTCTTCCTAACAGTGAATCACTCATAGAGAAAAAAAGAAACAGTGAGTAATAATCAACATATGGGAAGAATGACAGTTCAATCTCATCCCCAACTTCAGTCTACAGACCACCAAGAAATCACAATAGTGAGAATGCCATGTAATATATGTGTGTGACAGGAAATCAAGACAGGAATTAACAGTAAAAGAAATCAGTGAAATCAAAGAAAAGGAAATTAGTTCAGGGGTTTAAAACTCAGGTTCCAGTTCATGATTCTCAGAATTTCGAAGAGTCATAGTTAGCATTCAACCCAAATGATATTCCCCATGAACCAACACATAGTTTCCTATATACATTTAGGTGTAAGTTATCAAGAAAACTGGGATTTGCACCATTGTATTAACATAGAAGGCTGATACTCTATTTCAGAAACAGAAACATATCATGCAGCTAAATTTCAGTTAGGCAAGGGATAGGAATTTTATTTCATGTAACCATTCATGAACCACATTAATTAATGACACCCAAACACAATTCTCAGGAAAATGCTAAATCAGTGTAAGGTTCTCAGGTCAGGAAATCAAAGATCATTTGCTAATATAAATTTGACAGTGAAAACAATGAACCATTGATAGTTTAGTTAACCTTCAACCAATAGCTAACCCATGCCTAAATTGAACCCAAATTCGAATCCACTATCATGAACTATTCAATGCTTAAGAATTTAACATTCAAAATAGTTTAAGGGAAGGAAAATGACAGTTATATGAATCTAACTTCAAAGAAAAATCAGTTTAACATTCAAAGAATCTATTCTCAGTTTTCAAAACAAACCAAAACTCAGTCTTCCATGTTCCAGTTCAGGAATTCTCTGCCAATAATCAAATTGTGATATACAACCTATAATAAGTTCTCATTTCAGTTTGAACCCAAAATTCAATCCCAGTTTTTATCAAATAACATATCAAGTTACTTATCAGTTGGGATCTCATACAAGTACCATTGTACAACACTTATGTATATATATACCTACATATATACAAGTCCTAAAACCAAAACCAAAAATCAGTTTTTTTACAAAAGAATCTCAGGTTTCCATTTTAATACAATTTGGAAAGACATTTGAAAACAATGTTGACAGTTCATATGAATCAACTCAATGGCCAAAAGGCCATTAACAACCAAAACAAATTTTGAAATGTTAAACCTCAACAATGTGGATCAACACGAATGTAGGGGGGTGATTTTACAGTGAAGAAACATTTAAATAGCAGGAATTTAATCTCCAGGAATTTGAAAACAGTATCAGGAAATTAGTATCAGCCATGACATACTCCAATCATTCGAAACCCATATTTCCACATAAAGAACTAACTTAATCATGTAAACTAATTCTACACACATTATATAACATGTTAGGATCTAAATCATCAATTAAAACTTAAATTAAAAGCATTAAAAATCGAATTTAAACAGAACCCAAGCTCAGTGCACTGAACCGCACAGTCCATTGCACGTGCACCTGCCAAATACGTGTCCGACACGTCACAAGAACATCTCAGCTTTGGAGGGACTCGTGTCAGTTATTGCCCCTAGCTTCATGTCCAAAATCAAGTGTCCACGAGTCCTATAATAGCCGCACGGACACACGGATAGCAGGGCAGCCAACCACGTGCGCGCGGGAGCGTGTCCGCGGGTCCAGTACGACCCCGACACGACACAAAACATGTTCAGAACATAAGAATCGTGTAAGCGACACAAAAACTCAATTATCTATTCAAACACAATCGAAAAATAGCAAAGGAAAACCTATTGAGGCATTAGGTCGAATACCTAGGTATTCCTATTGATACGTGTCTGATACGGACACGTATCCGACACAAATTGGGGTCAGCTCCTACCCGAGGCTAGAGGGGACCTAGGGCTATGCAGCCATGATGATAAACCAATAGTTCAAATGGAGGATGAAGGAATTACCAATGGGTGTCTCGAGCTCAAAAAAACTGTCAAGTGCAGTCCTCTTCTACTGTAGCTCGAGCACTGTAGACTCCCCAAATCTGTACTCTACCTCCATGGACAGCAAGAAGGTGGTGGTTAGGTCACAATGCAAGAAGTTTGGTTGAAAAAGGATGAGGAATGGAGAAGTTATGGAAAAGGGAAGTTGAGCTCACCTTGTTCTTGAGGAGGGAGAGAATGAACAAGGAGGCAAGGATTTGGGAGGGATTAAATAGGGGAAAATCCCAAGGTGGCTGCCCTAAAATCTAGGGCTAGGGTTGATCTAAGGGTCCTCCATCATTCTAGACAATTCAATGGCTAGATGAAACCTAGGTAGCCTATCACTAGTCTTAACTAATCAATATGACTAATAACTAATCAAATCACAAATCATGACTAGCCATGACTAACCATGACCAAATCTCAATCTAACTTAGTCTAACCATGACTAACTAGGACTAATCTAGGTTAGGTCAAACCAGGTTAGGCTAATCTAGACCACATGAAAATTTAGTTAAAATAATATTTAAATCAAACCATTCACAATAAATTATTTAAATTCCTAATAAAATATATTAAATTCTAATAATTCAAAAGTGACAAAAATACCCTCTAGGCTAAAATGATAAATGAAATACCCTAATCTCATGGCTAGGCTCTAGGTCAAGCTATCTCTATGGTTACACTAGCTAGACACCAAAATCACAAGTCATAATTTTAAATAGTTTAAAATTAATTAAAAATTACCAAAATCATAATATAAAATAAATATCAATAATAATTATAATTTCAAATTTTCAAAATTACTCCCATTTTAGAAAATTGGGTGTTACAACGTGGAAGGCTCCGACGTCAGTTTCAGAGATCAGGAGCTTTCTGGGTTTAGCAGGCTATTACAGGAAGTTCGTCCAGGACTTTACTAGGATAGCTGAACCCATGACGAAGCTGACGCGGAAGGACGCAGAGTACATTTGGTCAGAGGACTGCCAGACAGTATTTGAGGAGCTGAAGAGGAGGCTGACGACCGCTCTAGTTCTGACTTTACCTTCAGGTTCTGGAGGTTTCACCATTTACAGTGATGCTTCTGGGAAGGGGCTAGGATGTGTCCTACAGCAGCATGGGAAAGTAATTGCTTATGCATCTAGGCAATTGCGGACTCATGAGAGGAATTATCCTACCCATGACCTAGAGTTAGCTGTGGTGATCTTTGCACTCAAGTTATGGAAACATTACTTATACGGAGAGCGTGTGGAAATCTTTACTGACCACAAAAGCTTGAAGTATGTGTTCACGCAGAAAGAGCTGAACATGAGGCAAAGACGATGGTTGGAGTTGATGAAGGACTTCGACATCGATTTACAGTATTACCCCGGAAAGGCAAATGTGGTGGCGGATGTGCTGAGCAGGCATCCGATGGCATGGTATCTGATGATTGATCGACATTTGCGGGAGGATCTGGAGAAGCTCGGTATCGAGCTAGTTCGGCCAGGATCAGTGATACAGATGATGGCGCTTGACATTCAGTCAGGTTTGATAGAGCAGATCCGGGAGGCACAGTCTACAGATGAGAGCCTTCACAGACTTCGACCCCAGGCATTAGCTGGATTGCTGGATGACTTCACTATAGCAGAGGATGGATCCTTGAGGCATGGCAGTCGATTGTGCGTGCCGAAGGAAGAGCTGGTAGAGGCAGTCTTGTAGGAGGCGCACCGATCGAGATATTCTATTCACCCTGGTGCTAACAAGATGTACCGTGACTTGCGGGAACATCTTTGGTGGCACGGGATGAAGAGGGATGTATCACGTTTCATCTCGAGATGCCTAGTTTGCCAGCAGGTCAAGGTGGAGCGCCAGAGGCCAGCTGGTTTGTTGCAGCCGTTACCCATTCCTGAGTGAAAGTGAGAACATATTACGATGGACTTCGTTTTAGGGCTTCCTCGTTCCCAAGGAGGGAAGGATGCCGTCTGGGTCATCGTAGACAGGCTGACGAAGTGTGCGCACTTCATACCCTTCAATGTGGGGCTTTCCACCGAGAAGTTGGCGGAGCTATACATGCAGCAGATAGTTCGCCTACACGGAGTGCCGATGAGCAACGTGTCAGACAGAGACAGCAGATTTATATCCCACTATTGGAGGAGCTTGCAGGAGGAGTTGGGCAGTAGGCTCAAGTTCAGCACGACGTACCACCCGCAGACAGATGGGCAGTCCGAGAGGACGATACAGACACTGGAGGATATGCTGAGGACCTGCGTGCTGGACTTCGGAGGATCATGGGAGAGCCATCTGCACTTGGTAGAGTTTTCATACAACAACAGCTACCAGGCCAGTATTGGTATGTCTTCTTTCGAGGCGCTTTATGGACGACGATGCCGCACACCGCTCTTTTGGGATGATGTCGGAGACAGAGTTATGCTTGGGCCAGAGATGATCACGGATGCAGCAGACAAAGTCGGGATGATCAGAGACAGGCTCAGAGTAGCTCAGGACAGGCAGAAACACTGGGCTGATGCTAGTCGCAGACCGATGGAGTTTGCAGATGGTGATATGGTGCTAGTGAAGATATCACCTACTAGAGGGACGATTCGGTTCGGACGAGGAGGAAAGCTGAGCCCCAGATACATCGGGCCATTCGAGATACTTGGCAGGATCGGAGAGGTAGCATACAGGATTGCACTTCCACCCAATCTAGCAGGAGTTCACGATGTCTTTCACGTATCTCAGCTGAGGAGATATGTTCCAGACCCCAGTCATGTGCTAGATCATTCGGAGTTGGAGGTCGGACCGAGCCTTACAGTTTCTGAGCAGCCAGTAAAGATATTAGACAGGAAAGAGAAGAGGCTGAGGAACAAGGTTATACCCCTAGTACGAGTAGCTTGGAGCCGTCACTCCCCAGGTGAATCTACTTGGGAGAGGGAGTCGGACATGAGGGAGAGATACCCTTACTTGTTCGATCCAACCGCTGCGAGGGAACCACCCGTTCCCACTTGATACCTTAGAGGTTAGTTTCGATCGCAGCCTTAGTCATTTTGTTGCATTGCTTGCTATGTTAGA